>WAAB01005865.1:30633-47718 GCA_013389865.1 Piaya cayana | reverse complement strand
TCAGGAAACTAGTTTTTACAATTAGTGTGACTGAGCACTGGTGCAGGTTGCACAGACCGTGAAGTCTCCATCCTTGGAGCTGTTCAAAAGCTTTCCAGGCACAGACCTGGGCAACTGGCTCTGTGGCTTTCCTTGGACAGGGAGGTTGGACCAGATGATCCCCAGAGGTCCCTATCAACCTCAGCCATTCTGTGATTCTCTTTTCTGGTGAAAGGGACTGAAGATAGAAACAAGGAAGAAGAAAAAGAACTTCCTGCAACCATGTGAGAATTATATGCCTCTCCCAAAAGAACTGATCTCAAGAGCTTCTGGGCATCCGTCCTGCTTGCTGATTCCTGTGGGAGCAGAGACTTCCAGTGGCTTGTGGTAGAAATGCTTTAATTCATGTGCTAGCACACAACTGAGAAATTGCCTTTCAAATATTATGATTTTGTCTGACCTAGAAATTATTTTCTGAATTGCTTAAAAGATTTTACTGGCATGCATTCTGAAAAACGCACAAGACTGACTCCTTCAGAAAGCAGCCTCTGTGGGAATTGACTAATATTTCCTTTCGAAAAGCTCTTAGTCTTTACTTTCAAGCACCCTCAGCTCCATCAGTGGTAGTTTTGTTTTGTTTTCTTCCATGTCCTTCTGTGTTAGTTAATACCTGTTTGAGCCTGTAGTAACAAGCACCTTTCTTCTTATTGTTCTCAAAAGTTCAAGTCTTCGTTACTGCTGCAGTCACTTAATAGCTGTTATAATGGGGAGCTGTTGTTAGCACCTGTTATGCATGTATTTAAACTGACAAAATATGTTCCATCTCTATGTTGTGTATCTGCTGTACATATCTGCTGTGGTCTTCCTTTTCCTGATTACTCCCCAACATTCAGAGGGGAACTAGCTCTACCAGTTTTCTGACAGGTTTTTATATCCTCTTTTCCTATTTCCCTGCTAGAAGTCTCTTTGTACTAGAAGCTTTTCAGAGTATGGACTAACTCTGTTCTTGCATTTGTAGTCTGGCTAACACAGCAGAGCTCTGACTGTAATTGAGCCTTGGAATATCTATAGCATGACAAGCTGTAGGCAATCCAGGAGACTCCTAGAGTGCATCAAAGATAATTTCTTAACCCAGCTAATAGACACCCCTACTTGAGGGAATGCGATACCTGGTTACCTGCTGGTTACCAATACAAGTGAGCTCATCAGTGATGTCATGATTGGAGGCAGCCTGGGCTGCAGTGATCATGCACTGGTGGTGTTCAAGGTCCTGTGGGACAGGTAAGGAGCATAGTCAAAACCCTAAATTTCAGGAAAGCAGACTTCCAGCTCTTCAAGGAGTTACTTGGTACATCCCCCATAACATCCTACTCTCTGTATTGGAGAGATATGAATTTGATGGGTGGACTGTTTGGTGGATAAGAAATTGGTTGGATGGTCGTATTCAAAGAGTAGTGGTCAATGGCTCAAAGTCCAGATGAAGATTTGTGACAAATGGTGCCCCTCACGGGTCTATACTGGGACCAGCGCTGTTTAGTATTTTCATTGATGATACAGACAGTGGGATGGAGTGCATCCTCAGCAAATTTGCAGATGGCACCAAGCTGAGTGGTGTAGTCATGACACTGGAAGGATGGGATGTCATCCAGAGGGACCTGGACAGGCTGGAGAAGTGGGCCTGTGTGAACTTCTTGAGGTTCAGTGAGGCCAAGTGCAAGTCTCTATACCTGGGTTGGGGCAGTCCCCTGTTTCAGTACACAATGGGGAATGATGTGATTGAGAGCTGCCCTGCAGAGAAGAGCTTGGGGGTGATGGTCAATGAGAAGCTCTACATGAGCTGGTAATGCATGCTCCCAGGCCGGAAGGCCAATTTTATCCTGGACTGCATCAAAAGAAATGTGGCCAGCAGATTGAGGGAGGTGATTCTGCCCCTCTATTCCTCTCTTGTGAGACCTCATCTGGAGTATTGTGTCCAGTTCTGAAATCCTAAACATAAGAAGGATGTGGAAATGTTGGAACAGGTCCAGAGGAGGGCTACAAAGGTGATCAGAGGGCTGGAGCACCTCCCATACAAAGAGAGGCTAAGAGGATTGGGCTTGTTCAGTCTGGAGTGGTCTCTGAGGAGACCTCATAGAAACCTTCCAATACCTGAAGGGGCCTACGGGAAAGCTGGAGAGGGACTGTTTACAAAGGCTTTTAGTGATAGAACTAGGGACAATGGAGAGGGGAAGATTTAGATTAGACATTAGGAAGAGTTTCTAAACAGTGAGAGTGGTGAGGCACTGGCACAGGTTGCCCAGGGAATCTGTGGATGCCCCATCCCTGGAGGTGTTCAAGGCAAGGTTGAACAGAGCTTTGAACAGCCTGATCTGGTGGGAGGTGTCCCTGCCTGTGGCCTGGGAGCTGGAATTGGATAATCTTTAAAGTCCCTTCCAACTCAAACCATTCTATGATTCTATGATCTACAATGCAAGTAAAATGAGTAACTCTAGCAGAAACTTATAACAGTCATTGGAATTAACAGAGGTCAGCCGGACACTTAATAGTAGCAGAAAATTGTAGCCTGGAACTTTATATAATACCAGAAGCTTGTTAGCAGAACAGACTTTTTTTTTCCCCTTCCTCCCTCAGTGTGTAAAGCATGGTACAATGACTCTTGAGTCATGATGGGGGCTGAGGTTTTGAGCTATCTAGCTCACTGCTGTCAGTTGTCCTTCCATTACACTCATCAAAGAAGTAATTTACTCCTCGCTGTCTTCCACCTCCCATACCGTCACAAAAGTAGCAGCTATCTGGTTTGATGTACAAGTTTTCTAGCTGATTTAAGAGTTCTGAGTTCACCTCTGTGTGTTACTTTATGGTTATTCCCAGTTTGAGGAAAGATGCAAATACCCTTTTCTGCAAACGTTAGGCTAATTTTATTTATGAGTGTCCCTCATGTCTCTGGGTGCTGTTCACCCAAGTTAAAAAATATAAATCAACAGGTACTTAGCCTAGAAGTGTAAAATTTGAGCTATATGATTTGGTGCAGAGGTAAAGTGCCTGGATGTTTTTTTGCTGTGTTATTCTGTTCACAATTACATCTACTTTCTTTAAAGGCTCCCGTAGTAAGGTACTCATGTTTCCTTACAAATATTTTATGCAATTAAGTATACGTGTTATAATACTCAACAATTTTGAAAAGGGGTAACAAATAACAATCACTAGTTTACTAAATACAATAACTAATCAAATGTTAAGTATCACATGGCTTGGCTTGACTGAGAGGCAGTTTTTCTGGGTGCATGCTGTAAATTTCTTTGTCTTCTGACACAAAGAGGATTGTGTGATTCAAGGTATGGAGATGCAGTCTTGTGTGTTTTATGAAGAAAGCCAGTGAAATGTACGAAAAGATTATTTTCTTCCTCACAAAGTGAGCTTCTTTCAACACCTTGTAGTTGCTCTTCCTACCAGTGATATAACTAGCCTTTCCTTATAACATTTTTTTCTGTTACATATTTTCCAGCTTTTCTTACAGGTCATAGCCACACAGAGTTGATGTTCAGTTCTAGCACAAGCAGGCAAATGCATGCTGCAGTCTGGCTGCCACCATGGTACCTGTGGTGGTGGAGCGCATGGACATGCTCTGTGAATCCACGGTATTTCCAAGCTGAGGCTTGGAAATGTGGGAGGATTTGTGACCATGCTCTTTCAAACCCTCTTCCCCTACTATTTTCACCTGCGTGCCTCCTGGCTGGTTTTGGCAGCATGACCAGGAGGTGCTGTGCTGTGCGCTGATTAGTGACACAACTCTGCAGGGGTGAATTGTCATGCAACCCAAAGCAGATGTACCGACTCACAGGGACTGGGGGGAGTTCGTGTCAGCCTGTTATCACACTGCTGCTGTTGGTTGTGTAACTCCTGTTTTATTTCTTTAAACAACACCTGGCAAAGCCTGTCCCTCAGATAGTTCTGACTCCTGAACAGGCATGCCTGCCTTCCTTTCAGTAGTGATTTGTGCCTGTGGTATGTATCAGTGACCTCGATGGCTGTACTGCATGTGCTGCTTTAATTGAACACTGCCTTCCTCTGTGCTCCATCTCCAACCATTTGTTCTTGTCCCCTGTGCTAAACCCACACAGGTACTTGCGCATCAGTCTACACTGCATCTAGGAACTGATTGGTTTAAAAATAGCCCTTGTTTTTTCTGTAATAGCTGTTACCTGGTTCAGCAACCCCTGGTGAGGAGAGCTGTGTGAGCTAAGCCAGGACACCACATATCGAGATGATGTAGTGGTAGGCAAAAAGAATGCTTAGTCTAATTTAGCAGTATACATTTAACTATGTAGGCTTCTGTTTTCTGTTGGGGTCCCTTGATATTTTGATTGTTTACTGCCTTGATCTTTAAAACAAACATAACAAATACTCTGTTTATTATTCAGCTCACCATTCGACCCATTCATCAGTATTATTCCAGTCAACGGCCGAATCTTTCCACCTTCACATTTTACATAGTACTGTGTATATTTCAGAATACAGATAATACTAACTGACATATTTTTTTATTAATAGCATTTTATCTAATATGCCCCACTTTACTGAATATGTACTTTCTGGTTTCTTTTTTTATGAGCTGTTTTGTGAGTGTCTGCTAGAAAAAATGGGAAAGATTATATGTTGGAGTATTACTAGGGTTGTTTTTTTCAGGCATACCATCATCTTAAAAGGATGTACAACCCTTTAAAACATACAGTTTGCTCTAAAATAATCAGAAAACACAAAACAGCAAAACAAAAATTCTTCCTTACATTTCTGTACTTGACCTCATTGCCCTTTACCACTAGTCAGTCCTAGATCCTAGGGAGATGTATCTTTAGTTGTGGATTTCTTCCCTGGGCTCTCACCTTTGTGTGATTTACGTATTACTCATGTTAGCTAATCACCAGAATTGTAGTATCGTAGGTGGTCCTTGCTTTTATATATCCCGCAGTGAGAAGGGAACTTTGTCCCTGTATGGTTCATCTATAGTCTTCTGACTCTGTTACACTTAGAAAGAAGGAAAATGTGAGCACTGGAAGCTTGTATTTCTGTTGAGTTAAGCCTTAGTTTCATAATGGAGTCTGCATTTATAAAAGTGGGTTTTTCAAAAATACCTGAGGAGGTGATGCCAGGCTTCCATGAGAGTTGGGTATGTAGCCTACTTAAATGTTTTTCAAGATCCTACTACTAGTTCCTAATCTTTTCTGCCTACTTCAGTCGTCAATCACTGATACCTGCGTACTTGAGGAAAGCTTTGTAGCTGCCACAGTTTTAAAATGATGGAATTTGAAAGGGATTTTGTCAATTCAACACTGATCTCTAAAGATTTTTTTTTTAATACACTAAAAATTGTTTTTCATACTTTTGCCATTGAGCACATAGGTAATGCTTCTTTAGGGCTTTATAGCATTAGGTGTCTATTCAATGGAACAGATGGATAGTAATTCTAATAGAAGCCCTTGAATGTTTACGTATATGGGTACCTAACGGTCAGCTTAATGCTAGTCCATATGGAAAGCATTAATGTTTAAGCACATGTAAGCATCCTGGTATTGCTTTAAGTTCTTTTGCAGTATTATTCAGGAAGACTTGTGCACTCAAGGGTTTGCAGTGAGTGGGAAACAACTAAAAGGAGCTCTGAACTGCTGCCCAAGGAATGCTGATGTTTGTGATTTCTTCTTTCTTTAAGCATTTAACTAGTTATCCTCTCAGAAGAGAAACTCATGCTGCCTCTTGACACTTTTCATTTGCAGGTTAGGGATATAATGAAGCATAAAGGACATCGGAAAGAATAAAGCAATTTCAGTATGTATTCTACCAGCATCACAGGCATTTGTGAATACTGGTATCTGCTCCACTGAGGTCATGATTTTGCTTTGTGTTTATAGTCTTGCTGCTTAATTCCTGAGCTGCTTCAATAATTTAGATACCAGGTAGTGATGAAAGAGAAACTTGACAGCTGGAAGATTCAAGGTTAAGACTTCTCCAAAAACAACCAGCTTGCAGCCAGTTTTACAGGGAAACAGAATGCATGAGTGTGTAAAATAAAAATAATGCTGGTATTGACATCCTACATATAGCCCTGGAGGTCAGCAACTTATTCAGCTTGTGCTTGCCTCATTCCCTGCAGCCCATGGAGTCAATTCACAGTGATACTGTGGTTCCAGGGAACTTAACATATGGTAATCAGATGCATTACCATATGTTGTTCTATTAACATATGGAGGAAGGAACATGGTTGGTAAAGGTGTTTCTAAACCTACAGTGAAAGGCAGCTGCTCTGATGTCACTTGCCCTTGTTAGTCATTTGCCTTCAGTACCTCTGAGTGCTGCCTGTATAATTGGCTTGGGCTGCTTCTGGATGAAGAATGCAAACATGGGCTCACAGGAGTGCTGCCCAAGGGCTTATTCAGTGGTCCGTCATCTCAATCAAGTGTTTAGGTCCTTGCCTTGCTAAAACACTGGCTTAGTTTAAATGTTTCAAATAATGCCTACTGCAGGGAAAATTATATCACTCTGTTTGGGCTGAATAGAGTCTTTACAAATTGAGTTTTCACAGTTTGGTTAATGACATGAGTTCTGAAAAGACTAATCTGCACTGTTTTCTGAATGCTTGTATGCTTTCAACAGGACGTGTTCGCTCATGTTAACAGTCCATCTGCTATATACTTTTGTTACTATTTTGAAATATGTAGGGCCTGAAATACATAGAAAAAACTCATGTGACAAGGACATAAATTTTATGATACTCTCAAGTCATATGTTATCACGTGGTTTTTCTTAACTTGCTCCTAAGAACTTGCATCTGTTTTCTTAAAAAGCTGCAAATATGAAAAGCGTACACATTCAGAGATATTTGCCTGAATTATCCAGTCTCCTCTTGTTCTGCCCATTCCCATTTTACTAGCAATGAACTGCTGATGTTTGAATATATTAATACAGTAGGGCTGATCTTGGTCAAGTTGTTTGATAGGCACTTTCTTACTAGAGAATTCTCTCTTATCAGATGAATGTCTGTGATGGTGCACATAGAATAACCAGGTTGGAAGAGACCCTNTTCAGCCTCCTCTTCTCCAGGCTAAACAACCCCAGCTCTCTCAGTCGCTCCTTGTAAGACTTGTTCTCCAGCCCCTTCACCAGCTAGGTGACACCGTTTGTGACGTTAATTTAATGTAGTGTAAGCTCTACTCAGGACATGTCCTTTTGATCTCCACAAGCACTTGTATCTCTATGTTTCTATAGTCACCTACAAAAAATGCAAGTTTGTGAGATTAATTTAAACTCCTAACATTGTATGCATTTGTTTTATTGTGGGAACAGGCTAACACCTTTCTCCTTTTCCCCTATTCTTTGTTTCTCACAGCTAGAGGATGAAATTTCAACTTTGCGGCAAGTACTAGCAGCCAAAGAAAAGCACCTGGTTGAAATTAAACAAAAGCTTGGCATAAGTCTGATGAATGAACTGAAGCAGAACTTTAGCAAAAGCTGGCATGATATGCAGACAACTTCTGCGTGAGTACAGACCTTGCACAAATTTGTCCTTATGTGTTGTGTAGTGTGTTGAGGGTATTGCCTTGATGATCCCTGCTATGTATTTAAACTGCTGTGAAATTTAGCAGTTTAAATACTTGCCAGGAGGAGTGGAGAGCAGGGAAAAACATGAAGCTTCTTGGAGCAAGAGAATTGGAAAAAACCCTTCCACAGCAGTAACATGCTTTGCTGTAAGTGTTGTGCCTCACTTTTTCAAAATCACAACAGCTAAAATTGTTGTGGTCCTGACAAGTTTGTCTTTTCTTACCGAGTCTTTACTGGAGAGAGACAGAACATTAGCAACTGTATGAAAAAATAGTACCATCATCTGAATTATAAAGAATACTAGCAGGATCAGTTGATTCTGTTTAATTCTTGCTTTTGATTTCCCAAAAGAAACAAAAAAAAAGTTGGAGTAACTGTACTATCTTTGAGGTTATCATAAGTCTGACATATGCTAAGATTTTTGTTTTCTGGCAATGTGCTCCTAGGCAAGTTTCTGAAGCGTCTTACAGCCTTGTTTTACTACTATGCAGAATGTGTAACTAGTTAACAAGAGTTCAGTGAAACTCACCTTGTGCATTACATAAGCAGCTTTGCGTTCCCAAGGTGAAATGTAATGCATAAATATGCAGAACTCGCTCCACTGCTGCTGTTGAAATGGTTTAAACTTGAATTTTATTTCTGTTTTTTTTTTCCTTGAGTCACACCAATTACACTGTACATTGCTGCTTTCCAGGAGGGTGCCTCTTTTAGGCTACATTTTGTTGCCAAGAAATACTGGTACAAACCTTTTTTCTCTCATAAGGAGGGAGTTAAAATACACATATGGACATAGTGATATGACCTATTCTGAACCTGCCACAAAAAGATATTCATACCTAGGATAGGTAGTGTTACTTGAAGCTTCAAACATTTTTGCTCCGTATCTCTGAGAGAGATGGTGAATAAAACTATGATTTTTAAAGCTCTAGGAAGACCATCATAATTACTGAAGGCCTGGTCTCAACTTCATACTGAACTTTATACTTACACCTATGAACATACCACGTTCCTCAAACTTTTCGTGCTGAATTTATAGCAACACTGGTAGAAAGAACCACCCACATTTCATCAAATGCTGTCTGAAAAGTTACTTGATTTTTTTCTTTTCAAGTGACAACTGAATTTGATACTTAAGGAGAAGCACAAGTGAGCTGCTGCACATCAGAGCTGAGACAGGAGTTGACAGCAAGGCAGACAGGGCAGTGGCATCACTCAGGAAGAGCAGTCTCACAGTACCAGAATAAAGAGAGCAGAGCAGGTCTAGCGATAGTAAAAGCAATCAAGCCAAGAGTTCAGTTCTCCAGGTCAGTCTACTGATGAACCAGGTTCAAGATCAAGCCAGGAAGTCACATCTCCGAGTCAGGATCAGTGAGGTACCTGGCCAGATAACAAGCACAACAGTAACATAACATGGGCTTACTTAAATTCAGTCTAAGCTTTAGTGTAGCTGCCAAGTCAAGGGGAGATGGACCTAACAAGGCTTCTCCCAACTCTTTCTTGCATGGCACTGTCACTGCAGTCTTGCCTAAGGTTGCACGCCTGTGCAGTGTCAGAGCTGGCCTTGAGCCCAGGCAGTCAAGTGCATGGGAGGGTGGGGGGAAGAGTGCAGTGCCTCTTGGTGCCCTCAGGGCCCTGACAGAGACTTGGAAAAAATATGTAAAAATGTACATTTTTTATGTTAAAATAAACATTTGATTTAGTTTAATGAGAAGTCAAATTAAGGCATCAACCCCTTAACAGAACAAGTAGTTTTTATGTCTCCTATCCCTAATTTTTGTAAAGTTTCTCAGCTAGGTCGTATTTCTCATGACATATCATTAACAGAGGCATGCATGCTGGCTCGATGAGGATGTCTGGCATGTGCTAGGAGAGGATAGTCTAGAGACACTGAGCTTTGGAGGAGAAGAGTAGCATAAGGCAGGTGAACTAGAGTTACTGAGAGACATTACACACAGAATCACTAGGTTGGAAAAGACCTACAGGATCATTGAGTCCAACCATTCCTTTCAAACACTAAACCATGCCCCTCAGCCCCTCGTCCACCCGTCTTTAAAATATCTCCAGGTATGGTGAGTCATCCACACCCCTGGGCAGCCTCTGCCAGTGCCCAGTGACGCTTTCTGTCAATTTTTTTTTTCTGATAGCTAGCCTGAACCANATCTCCCTGAACCTGTTTCTAATACAAGCCAAGATGCCATTGGCCTGCTTATCAACATTTTGAAACAAAAACTTTCATTTTAACTTGAATTTTGGTAGCAAATTCCAAGACAGCTTTTCAGTTTCCCTTCACAATGTTGACAATTCCTGCAAAGATAGAGGGACCTAGGAGACTTTATCAGTATGGTTGCTGCTATTTTTTATTTAAGATGAGTTTCAAAGCAACAAGCCATGAGGTGATGAGCAACTATAAGTAGTTATGTGGAACTGAGCAGCAGAATGCCAGTTGTGCCTGTGAAAATCTTGATGTCCCTGGTCCATCTGCTCTTTAATTCTGACTGGCGCTCATGCCAGTACAATGGTGGTAATTGGGCATTCTTCAGGAGGGATCTGTTAAGTAACAGAGGTGATTCATTGTTGCTGAACCAAAATAGCAATGGGGTAGCATTACTCACCAAGATTCTCTGATTTAGTAAAGATGAAAAGTCTTTTTTAAAAAAATAAAAGTTCAAAATAATTACATGCCTATACTTTATGCTTCTAAATTCAATTAGTCATTTTAAATTTTAAAAATACCTGGATTTAGGGAGGCAAATTTTGCTATAACTCTTACTGGGTTTTGTAGCTGCTGTGCTCTTCTGGAAGTTAAAACCACTTTTCTTGAATGGGAAACTTTTCAAAGCCACAGAGAACAATTAAGTGCCAAATTTTTGTCATGTTATCATTAATCATCTTTATAAACTCTTCATTTAAGGTTGCATTTCTAGGATTAAAGTGGATTTAGAGGCAGAAGTGTGGACTTCTTTCAGAAACAGTTCTGTAAAGTGTGCCTAAACAACTAGTTAAAACTCATGGCCTATCTCTTACAGTAGATGCCACCTGGAATGACTAAATTTAAACATGACATTCTGACTGGTTTTAAGCATTTACATTGTAAGTAATTGGCCATGGGTAGCTTGGGAGTTAGCCTGAGAATGCTTGACATGTATATGTCAGAAATTGTTGTTAAAGGATTGTTGTGATTAAATAGGAAAAAGAAAAGGTCATAGTTTTCATACTGAGGAAAGCTAGAGCTGGAGGTCAGTGTGCTGATGTGCTTCTTAAACTGAATATTACACCGGGCTGAACATAAAGTTCTGTACAAAGTCTTAATTCATGCTTTAAGGTATGCAAAAGCAATTCTGGTTAAGTGCAACAGTAATATGTAGCCTTTTTTGTATGAAATCAGTTTTGTTTTATCAGCTTTGGTTTTTTCTGAAGAAAACCTGTAACGTTTGTATTTTTCAGCCTGGCATGAAATGCACCTGGAATTCGTTCACCTGTTATAATGACCAGAATCAGAATGCATTTTTCATGTTCCGTGTTCTTTTCCGCTTTTATTCTTCAGTGCACTGATTTTTAGTATAATCTGTGTTTTAGGGAAGGTAGGGGGTTCTATAGAGAATATTGATAACTAGAGAGCGAACGATTGCCTCAAGTTTAATTTGCTTTCATGGTGGTGAGGCATTCAACTGGAATGACTTCTCCCCCACACCTTTTTAAAGATCAAGTTTCCAGTGATTAGAGGTGGGTGGATATTCAGATAGCTTCTAGAAATGCAGGGGGTTCGTTTATATTTTAAACAGAGGTAATTCATTCTTATTTAGATGCTAGAAGCAGAGTAATATTGGCAGATTTCAAGGTTATTTATTTTAGCTTTAGAAATCATTAAAAAGGCTCTATAGGGATATTTACAAAAACTATAATTGAGCGTTTCTAATTAACATTTTGCTACAAAGGAAAGGTTTTATGTAACCTGAATGCAGTATGTTTACTTAGTTAAAACTGTTGGTGCTTCAGTAAAGTTCCGACAGCTCTCTAGCCTTCCATGCTTCAGATTTTCACTCTGTCATGCATTAAGGTAAGAAGATAACTTCTATAAAGATTGAGCTAGTTTTGTATAGAATCATAGAATAGTTGAAGTTGATGGCAATGTCAGGTCACTGTTTAGTCCAACTCCCCCTTTCAGAGCAGGGTCAACTAATGCAGGGTGCTCAGGACTATGTCCTGTCAAGTTTTTAATATCTCCAAGGATGGAGACTCTATGACCCCTGTGGGCCACCTGTTCCAGTGTTCAATTACCCCTTTTCTTTTTCTTTACATATTTCTTGCATTCAGTTTGTGCCCATTGCTTCTTGTACTTTCACTAGCTACCACTGAGAAGAATTTGCCTCTGTTTTACCTACTTTTTTTCATCAAGTTTTCCATACATTGATGACATCCTCCCATGATCCTTCTCTTCTCTAGGCTGACGAGTCACAGCTTTCTTAGTGTTTTCTCCCATGGAAGATGCTCCAGTCCCTTAGACATATTTATGGCCCTTCACTGGACTTGCTTCAGTGTGTCAGCAGTCCAGGTGTGGCCATAACCAGAACTGAGTCAAGAGGAAGGGTCACTTCCCTCAACCTGTGATCACTCTTCCTAATGGAGCCCAGGCTACTGTTAGCCACCTTTGCTATTAGAGCACGTTGCTGATTCATTTTCAGTTTGTTGTCTTCCAGGACCCCAGGTCTTTTTCTGCAAAGCTGCTTTCCAGCCTCTGCTGGTGTATGTGGTTATTAATACCAAACTGCAGGACTCTGCATTTCCCTGTGCTGAACTTCTTGAAACTCCTGTGCCTCATTTTTTTCAGACAGTCAAGGTCCCAACTTATAGTATTGTTCAATGCTGTTACATAATTGCATTACATTATATGGAAAAGGTTACAAGGGTTAATGAAGCACAAAGCACTAAGGACATAGATCCACAAGATACTTTGGCTTTTGCTAAGCATATACACTGTAATCATACTCAGCTTTGTCTGTCTCCTAGCTTTTAATTTGGTGCTCTTCAATGCTTCTTGGGGGGAAAAAAACCAGTAAGGTGTTACAGTGTTGTCCTCCAGGGAGATATTTCAGAACAACTGAGTTTCTAAGGAGCAGATGTATCTATAAAATTACCCACCAATAACCTCACTCCAGCTTAATAGTTCCCTCAAGTTCCCTTGTCATTCTTTCTTGAAATGTTCACAGTTGTTAGAAGACATAAGCCTTCTCTGTTTTAAATGGATAACCTTTCAACCCATGGGTGGAATAGTAATATAACTACAGAGATAGCTTCTAGGGGGTGAAAATGGTTGGTTTTACTACTAAAATGAAAAGCAATACTTTCAACATTCAGACCACTGTAATCAGCAGTTCTGCCACAGCAAATCCATTATTAGAATAGCTGAAAAATCCATTATTTCCTTGAGGGCTGTAGGAGTGAAATGTCTCAAAGCCATATACTTGGCGATTCCTGCCAGGGAATTGGGAAGCTTTTGATGTGATGGAAGATGGACCGATGCAAGACTGCCATCTAGGATAGGAATCTCACAAAGCTATGTTTTCAAAATTTCATCTTTTGTCCTCACAGACAAAAATTGTCACCTGTTGTGGAGAGGGAAAATCTTGTGAATTGGAGGCCAGAAATAAGAGAACTGTTAAGTGCTAGCAGTGAACAATATGTCTCCTTGTGTCTGGGGCCTTCTTAGGTGGTAGCTGTCTTTTGAAGCCCTTTTAGGATGGTTTTGATATTTCTGTGTTCTTATGTGTAATACTTGCCTGAGATTTGGGACAAGAGCATTCAACATAGGCTTGGCTTTTCCATCTAGAAACAGATCAAAGATCTCTTTGTTGACTACTGATTCTAAACTATATGAGCAAGCTTAGTTCTGCTTTAGGGCGCATGAAGGTAGTTGTATGGGTTTCCTTAGAGAGTGGGAACATGGCATTTTGTAATTCAAATTTCTGCCAGGTGATGAAAAATTAGAAAGTAATAATTGCACTGCATGTGGTTTAGACTTATAATCCATGGTACTTGCAGTCTTCATCAGTATTACTTTAAATATATAGTAATGTGTTCCAGAGGTTCAGAATTTTCTCAGGAGGTAGGTATAACTTAGGGACAACCACAGTCCTACTGTGACTTTTAGGAATTCAGTGTACCATGTTCCCACACACATACTCGTTATGAGTGGTAGTAAAAGAAATGTGGGTGTTTCTATTCATTGCAATGTGCAGTCACCTTTTGACATTTTCATCTTTAAATTTGCTAGTAAATGTAGCAGTTGTGTAAGTGAAGAAATTGCAAGTTGGCTTTAGCAAGCGCATTACCTGTGGGTGAGCCTGTGCTATATGGATGTAAAGCAGGCCTCTCACTTCCCACCTACTTTGTGTCCTTTGAGTTAGGTTAGGCAATGTTCATGCCTTCAAAGATAATTTTTTGTTGCTTTTCCACATGGATCTCTGGCATTGGATTTGGACGGGTGGAGTAATAAGGTTGGAGAAGGGCCTTAGAGAAGTTGACTTAGTCTGTTTTCATTGTCCCTTTTGTAAAAGATGTATGCCCACTTGTTACACCAGAACCTTCAGCTAATGAAAATTTCCCAGCCAGGTAAATTATCTACTCCAGATAATGAATATAATGTTAGTTTTTCAGGGGAAAACCTGTGGTAATTATAATTGGGCAGCAGAAAACACATACAGTTTTTTATAGTTATCTGCATGTGTATCTGTCTAAATTGTAAGAAGGGGAGGGGAGGCCAGTGTAAACTGCAATCTCTGAAATGACCCTGACTAAAAATATCAAGGAAAGGATTGGTGGAAAGGTGAAAGGGGAAAGAAAAGCGAAGGAAAGGGAGAAATTGGAAAGAAAAGGGAAAAAATAGCAGGAAAAAGAAGGAAAGAGAAAGGAGGAAAAGGAAATGAAGGAGGAGGAAGAAAAGGACAATAAAGGGAAGGTAAAAGGAAAGAAGAAAGAGGGGAGGAAGAAGAGAAGGAGAGGGAAGAAAGGAAAAGAGAGGCTGGGATATGTTTAACCTGCATCATTTTGTTGATCTAGCGTAGAGTACAGTACAGAGCCCACAGACAGTGCTGTTGGCATAGTTTAAGGTGTGATGAAGTGTGAAGTTTCAGCTTGTAATATTATCTGTGCAGAAGCCAACTTATTGTGGCCTTTCTACCTGGAGATTAACTGTACCACAACTGCTTGTTTCCCCTATTCTATGCTGCATTGCACAAATAATACCTTTCACACAATTGTGTCCCAATTTTTTCCCAAGTTTTTTGAAGGCTACGGTGCAGAACAGTACAGAATATTTGTCACTTTTTCTGGCACCTTTCCTGTCCCATGACTCTCTCCAGCCTATGAAACAGTCATATTCCATGTGCTACGCACAGGTTTCTGGCTGCAGGCAAGTCCCCTGCGACCTGCAGAGGTTCAGTTCCCTCAGCTCTACCTTTTCTCTCTCTGTGGGAGAGGAACTACCTGGGGCATATACTTCCTTTGACTGATTTAGTACTCATCCAAGTGCCAGCATAGTTTAATTTAGTTCTTAATGTTCCTGGCAAAGCAAAAAGCATCTAAAAAAGTACATCTGTTGTTGTTTGGTTTTGAAATTGAAATTAATTTAACATAAGTGCTAAAAACCAAACCAAGCCCACAATGCTTTGTAGTTCATTTGTGGGCCAAATGGCCACAAGAATGCTCTTAGAGAATGTTTTATGTACATATTATCTGCTGTTCATATATTCTTTTATTTCATTTGCACATTAGCATAATTTAGTTAATGCAGAGCCCTGTTTTTCAGAGGAAATCATTAGAAAAATAAGTTTTTAGCTGAGAGTTTCTCAGGGACCTAGATGCTTGACACTGATTCCAGAAATGTCCTTCTTAAGTTGACTGATGGTTTGAAAACTAAAAAGAAGCAAGCTCCATAGGTCGAGGTTTGTGCCACCAGGCTCTGCTTTACTGTATGTTTTTGTTGTTAATTGTGTTTTGTTGTATCTTATGTAAGCTTTATCACAGAAGAGGTTTTCTCAAGTGGATTAATTTTTTCAGCAACCATTGATGGAGAGGCACATTGCTGAATGATAATGTACTCATTAGTAGATGTACTAATTTTAAAGAAGCTGAATTTAAAATCTTTCTAATTTACTGTAGTAGGTCGAATTGCACTTGCCATGCAAGATATGAATATTATATTTCTAGCCTACTTCTGCACCTGTGAAGTTAGATTTAACTTTACCACATTAAGGGCAATTCCATACTGAGTTGAGATCATATGGCACACAGGACGATTATCCTGTCTTATCCTGCAGATGTTGGTTGTTTAAAAGTCTAGTTGTCTGACCTCCGTCTGCTGTCTGGCTATAGTCTCTTCGAAGCATTGTTTCCTTTACGTGTTGTCTTTTATGAAACAGCATCTTCTTTCATTTGCTGTAAAAATCAGCTAGTGAAAGTTGGTTGTTGTGTCATAGGACAACCAAAATGCAGTATATGAAACTGTCAGGTGGAAATGCAGTCAAAACATGCTGCGCATCCACTTTGCCTAATTACTGTGTTACAGTACTGAAAATATGAGTCGTCTTTGAAGCTTCTTCTATACGTCTTGGGTGTATTATCAGGATATAAATGCAAGATCAGCATATTTTATGATAACCTCTAATAACCAGTTTTATCAACACTTGTTTTTGTTAAAGAAATACTCTATTTTGGAAACCAACTTGTAATTGGAAGTTGATTTATAAAATTCTTAGGCTAATGTAATATGAAAAGGTAATGTTCAAAATAATACGGGTGAGTTTTATTTACAAGTTTACTACTTGACAATTCACATACCATATTTGTTTAATCTTGTCTATGATATACATTATAAATATTTACTGTTAAGTGCTAAGAGAACAGCATGCAGTATGATTCTTGTTAGCCACCTCTAGCAATTCTGTGCTGTGGGGTTGTTTAGATGCTGCAAAAACCAGAGAATGCATTCCTTCTCTAAATGCATGAATCAAATAGCCTGTTTCTACTTTTAGTAATGCTACTGCGTGTCTGGAATAACGCAGTTAAACTCAGAGAAGGTTACAGTGGCTCTGTATTAGGGTAACAAAGGCGTAGAGCCTAGTGATGTGTTTGTGTGAAAATGCCTGCTAAGGCCTGGGTGCAAGGTGGTGATTCTTGAATCTCTGTGTCCTAAATTCAGACCTTGTTTCTGCTGGAGCATTTCTGCCTTAAAGTTCAAGGTCATTGATCTTGCTGCTGGTGATGGCTGACTGCTGAGGTGCTGTCACCTGCCCTGGTGAGCTGGGTGTTTGTTACATGAGGATGTGAAAATTGCTGCCTCAGATTATTGATGCTACATACAACTGAGAAGATTCCCAGAGGTCAGAGAGAATATGTTGAAAAGATCATTGTTACCAGAGTGTTTGGCAGCGTATCAAATTAATGCTATAAATATGGTGTAACTATGATGATAAAAATATCAAAGCCAAAATACAGTGCTGTGTATCACAGAATCAC
>WAAB01005865.1:983-30620 GCA_013389865.1 Piaya cayana | reverse complement strand
GTAGAGAGCAATGAGGTCTCCCCTCAGCCTCCTCTTCTCAAGGCTAAACAACCCCAGCTCTCTCAGCTGTTCCTCATAAGGCCTGTTCTCCAGCCCCTTCACCAGTTTCATTGCTCTTCTCTGGACACTCTCCAGAGCCTCAACATCCTTCTTGTGGTGAGGGGCCCAGAACTGCACACAGTATTCAAGGAGCGGTCTCACCAGTGCCGAGTACAGAGGATAGTTAATTACCATAAGGCAGTGTGCTCTGTGGAAAGATTATTTATGAAGAAGGCAGGGATGGAAGGGCTTTGTTAAACTAACTACCAGTGAGTTCTACTAAGGTGCAAATTGCTGTTTCTTGTCTCTCCTGATAGGTGTTGCACGTTGCACTGCAATTTTACCTTTGTTATTTTGTTGTTCCTTAAAGCTCTTCTTCAGCATTGCCAAAAGGAGGAGGGATTCATGTCAAAGGTCATTTTTGCTGAAGTTGGTGCTGAAAAAAGACCAGTTGTATAACAGCTTTAGCTGGATTTGCACCATTATGTAATGTCAAAAGCATTAGGAGCATATAATCCAGTTCCATGTCTTCGTTGCTAGTGGAAATACTGGGATGTTGGATTTATGGGATTTACAGAGAAAATACAATATTAGTTGGAATGCCAAAATCAATGTCATTTCAGCCAATACCCAGAAGGTGTATTCCGGTCAATATAATGTTCAGAAATATGTAGGAGGCTTCAGTGTTTCTCAGTTAAATTTGAGTCTGTCTGCTGTATGGGGCATATGGGAGTATTCGCTTAAGAGTTTTACACATTGTGAAGAACCTGCAGCAGAAAGGTAAGACATGGAGTTGTTCTTTGCCATAAAGCTAAGTGCACTTGGGAATGAAATTAACTTCAAGATGTCTTTTTAAAAAAAAAATCAATTCAGAGTGATATCTGCTAAGTATTTTACTGTGTACAGTCAACCTGTACATAAATTGGTTCTGCTGCCAAGCACCTTTAGCCCTGGAAGTTAGGTGTTGGCTTTCGTTTTATCATCAGCAAAATTCCACTTGTGCTTAATGGTTTAGGAAGCTTCTCTAATAGGGAAGTGTCTAAAGGCTTGTATGCCACAGGCATTAGAATACTTGATTTTATTTTTTTCCCCCGTAGGCAACAGTGGTGAAAGAGCTACATGCTCCTAGTTTGACTGAAGCATCATTAATCTCTATTTTAGGTTCTCATCCCACTCTAGTTTCTATGAGACTATGTCCACTGACAAGTAGAGAGTGACAGAGCTAGTAAACTAGTTAAGGTAGAGCATGAGACTGTAGTGAAATAAGAGTATTACAGTCTTGCTACATCCAGAGAGAGGCTGGCTGAGGAAGAAGACATGGTGAAAATAATCTTTTCAGTCTTCTCTTGTATTGCACTAGAATATATAAAACAAGCATAACCAGGGCTCCTTCCTTTCTGATTATAATTTGTGTTCCTTCTGTCACTGTTGCAATGTTTTAATCCTTGTTGTCATTCAGCACTGTGAATATGATTGATTCAGTTTACCACAGATTGGGTGCCCTGGTCATAAGTTGCTTCTTGTAGGCTGGCTTGCTGGTCAGTGAAAGTGGAGACGAGCACCTTCATAGAAGGAATGATTTCACTTGGCAGTTTTAGAACTTTTTAGGTCAGTAATCTCCAAGACATTATGGCTTAGGAACATAAAATCAAAGTATTTATGGTGGGGAAAATTAGTTGTTGATAGGCTATTGCCTGAAAGAATAGAGTATTATGTGGCATCCGCCTTCTAATGTTTAGTTTGTATAATACAGTCCTCAAGAGAGGACTTACAGCAAAGGGTAGTGCTAGGGCTAAAAGGATCTGTTATAAAATGTGATGTGCTGTGTTGCAAATGTTAATCTTCTCTTATTTCCCCTTCTCGCTCCGCAAAGGTTTATTGCACTGATATACCTAAAAGTAAGAAGAAAATATTCTTATTTCAGGACATTGGCAGTGGAGGGGTTTTATTATTCTTCAGTGTATTTTGGTACACATTTACAATCTTACATATTTTATTCAAAGGAGAGTTAGGACCAGTATAATTCTATTTCTGAATTTTTTATGATCATTTCTTCAGTTGCCTGCCAATGCACACCACAGGATACAAGACTGATTATAATGTACTTTCATTTTGTTACTAGGTCAGAGCTTCTAATTCTGAGCTTGTCTGCGTCACTGGGAGTATCAGATAATTTACTCAGAAGGAAGCCTCTGACACGCCCAGAGTTGGTTTACTCAGCAGAAAAAAAAAAGCATCCGTGCAGAAAAGCTTATTGATTCCTCTGAGAATACAATGTAACTGTACTGAAGTAACTATGTGGGTCAGGGCAGTCTGGATGAGTAAATTAAGATGTGTCTGTCTTTGAATGTGTATGCTCTATGTGAAACGAATGACTCAGTCCTATTAAGAATATGCAGTCACTGTATAGATTTTTTCATCTTTCTTTCTTTGTCTCTCCCCAGACCTTCTTCCTTTAAAGAAATTTTTAAAAAGTAAAATTGTAGCATCTGGAAACAGATTTGATCAATTTTGTCTAATTTGAAATATCAACAAGTTTATCTGTTAAATTTACCTAGTACGTATACACATGGAAAAGCAGAGTTTTTTATGTCCTGATTCTTTTGTGTGCTTTAGACAGCAGATATTGCTACTGAGTCACTGTCTGCTGCAAGAATACTTATTTCATGTAAATATTCTTTTCTGTAAACAGAAATTGTATCAAACAGGTACTCGATAAATCTGCTTATAAACAGCTTACACTGACCCACTTGGGGGATGTTACCTGGAAGGGGGAGAAACACAATGAAGGATTGCTCTGAAGAGTGTTTTGCTCATCTTAGGATAAAACTGCACTTAGAAAGCCCTGTGGAAGTGGGCATCTTTATAGTTTGCTTTGTGCTACATTTACTATGTTTCTTAACCTTACAGTGGATGGTACTTTGAGATGTGGAAACAAGGGAAATGAGAATTAATTGCGGGGTATTCTAGCCTCTTTTTTAATGCTTATCACCACTTCTGTTTTGGGTTTTGTTTCCAGTTACAAGAAAACACACGAGACCCTGAGCCACGCAGGACAAAAAGCAACAGCAGCCATCAGCAATGTAGGAACTGCTATCAGCAAGAAGTTCGGAGATATGAGGTATAGGGATCTGCTACTTTTCTGGTCTTATTTTGAAGACAAAAAGCATGAGTCACCTGTCAGCTTTTCTTTACCTTCTGCATTAGTGTTTTATAGGTTCAAGTAGTTTCTAGTCAAGAGTACTTTATAACATTCACAGTTTCAACCAAAAATAAGGGATAATGAAGATGTAATTCTTATTTGAGTCCTGATTATTTTGTTTAAAAAAAGAAAGTTCAATTTGAAATCCTTTTGGAATAAATTTGCAAGCTCAAGGAAATGTACCAGGAGCAAAAAAATGCTGTTGGATCTTTATTAACCCAATTTTATTCATACACGGATTCTGGAGTTCAACATCACACGAAGAAAACAAGGCTGCCTTGGAGCTGCTTGGGGAATGATAAGTATATTTCAGGCTATTTTTTCTTCAGCTTTTTCAGGATGTACAAAGGCAAAATTTTGTTCTGCAGTTGTATGTCTAAAAAAGGAAATGATGAAAGTAACAGGAGCTGAGGTTGGGAGAACAACTGTCACTTAAATGCAACTTAAATGTCAGGCTTTAGATGTTGATATATCTTTAAAAGTGCTGATCTTAAAGTTGCTCAGAATGACAGCATAACCTAAGGAATTGTACACTGTAAACCAGCACTTTAGTTTTCAACTTGGTAGCAGGATTACAGAAGTTTCTAGGTATTTTAGGAAGTTGATTCTTTTTGTGATGAAATAAATTGACATAGGTAACTTCTGCAATATATTGTTTGAGCTGCAGAATTAGGGTCTCATTTATTAGAAATATAGGTATGTATTCACTTCTTTTGGTAGTTGTGTAATGAATGAGGTAACCATATCCTAAGATCTATGCAAATCCATTTTACAGTATTTCATATATATGTGGTATGTTTTACTGCAGATGGCTGAGACACAGTTCTCAACTGCTAAAACTTCTGCTTTTTTGGTTTTAATCTGAATTTTAAGAAATATTTAGAGAACCTCCTTTATACATTCCTTTTACACAGAGCTCAATAAACGCTCTACAGAAGTATTACTAGTTTTCTTGATGAAACTTAAAGGAAAATCTTCATCACTGTATAATATGCTTTACAGTGTCTTTTTCTACATTGCAGTTTACAATGGAAATCTAGCGAGTGACTTGCAACCAGGATGTGAACGTAAACTAAGAGTTGTTTGACTCAATGCTGCTAAACATCCATAGCTAGTATATGCCTATAAGTGGACAGAAGAATAAGGAGGCATGCAGTTACATTTTTCTAGTACATTTTTTTAGCATTCAGCAGTCTGAGAGCTGAAAAAATTTTAAAATAGAGGTTTGAGCTTTCATTTTAAAGTCTTTGAAGGGTTTTCCTTCATGAATTTGTCTTTTTTAAAAAAAGTATTTTAACATGTATGAGCTTTTTGACATACGTAACACCTCATATCTCCACAGGTGAACAGATAGATATGCGGTAAAGAACTGTGTGGTTTATTTGTTCATTCATTCATTCACTATTCTACATCTCCCTGGTCTTGCCTTTGATGCTTTCTGGCTCTTCTATTATGAGAAACAGTGAGTGTAGTCTTTCTGCTGTCCTTCATCTCACTCATGATTTCCTGTGGTTTTATTGTACTTCAGTTCCCACTTTTCCAGGCTGAGTCTCCAGTTCTATAAGTTGCCTTCACAAGCCTCTTTTCTACCTTTGTTAATTCTTTCTTCATTCCCTGCACTATGGTTAAATACTGTATTTTTGAGAAATGCATGAGATGCGTGTGCTGCATGCGACTCAGTTTCATTTTTCTGTTCTTTAACACTCTTGTAAAAAAGACAAGCCCACTGCTCAATGAACAGGTCCTGTTACTGCTTCCGTGTTTTAGATCCTATAGCAGTGAGCAAAGGTTTGGTGAGCAAAAACCTTGCGAGCTGGCTCTTGATATGGAAAGATGACTGACAATTCAGTACTTCTTAGGTCCTGTTGCTTGTGCTATGCATAGGGTGTGGGATCAACTGCAAAAGCAGAAATTTCTTAACTGTAATAGAGCATGTTTTTCCTTTAATATTTCCATTAATTAATCACTGCCACTAAATTCCTGTGTCTTGCCTATCATTATCAAACCCCACCCCCATGGTGATCATGCTTCTGACTAGTGCTTGGAAAGCAGATGGGTGGTATTTGTCTCATCAGCCCTTTAGTCAAGGGCTTAAAGCAGAAGCTAAGTCCATGAACATTTTGATTAATCAAGAAGCTTGATTCTAGTAGCTTTTTTTTTTGATTGAAATTATTGCCTTGAACCTGGTTGGAATTTATCAGGGAAATATGAACTACCAACACTGCCATTTTTCGTGGACACTTACTATCTTCAGTTAAGTTCTCAGTTAGAAGAGTTGTCTTTGCACTTGATGATCAGGTAGGAAGCAGTATAACCAGTATCCCCTAATCATATAAAGCAGTGTGACTTGTGCCTTCCACATCCGCTGAACATCTTAAAACTGGAGTAACAGTCAGTATGTTTCCCTCAGCATCAAAGCTGGCCTAAGATCTTGGCTCACCTTGAGCAGGTGCAGTTCTGTGTTGGGTCACACTGTAACCTTATCACTTAAATAACCTGAATTAATTTTTCCCATTTCCCACTCTTGTGTTTGGAGGGGTAAGCTGTAAGAGACATGCGTTCTCTGTTTTATTGTTTGCTTGCTTGTTTGCTAATCCAAATAATTTTATTTGAGCAATCCAGTATGTGGATTATCTCTGCCCCCTCCCACAGTGCTGATTTAAACATACATCAGACTCTAGCTTAATTCTTCTGGTTAGGCATTAAGGCTGATATTCACCAGTGGCATCCAGACGCAAATCCATGTTCTGCTTTCATTCAGAACAGACACTTGAAACTGATTTAAAAATCCAGATGATCATCACAATTCCCAGTATGTTCAACAGTCTGGTGTACTTGGTCATTACCTCCTGCCTGTGACGATGGTGATTTTGAAAGGGTTTGTAGCCAGTCAGATTCTACGAATTGTAGCCTGCCTTCTTTGTGAAGCAAAATCCTGTTTTCCAGGTTGCCTGCTATGTCAACTGTACAGAGCGCCACATGAAACACTGTTTCTGTTCTGATGATGCAGGGTCTTAATAACTGGAGAGATAATTCAGCCTGGATTATCTCTTAAAAACATTAACTAAAATATGATATATCAGAAATAGGCCAGATAGATGTCCCCAAATGTTCTGTTTTGCTGTGTTAGAATTCAAGAAGATAAACTGTATAAAAAAGAAAGAAAAAGTACAGAATTTGATATATCTCAGAGAACAGATAAGCCACCCTTTTGGGACAAAGTGCTTTTGATGCAGTTGCTGTGCTTTTCTTTCATCTCTGCCCCATCTTCCCTGTGTTGCAACTCTCTAATTCATTTTTGTGCATGAATAATCATTTACATTTTACATCTTCTAACTTCTATATTAATTATTAGTTCTTGTAAGGTCTCTTTGCAGTTGTAATGCATTCTATTTAATGTTATCATTTTACTAAAAATACAAGAAATGCATATAAAACCAGTCTACACATACTTATGCCTTGGGATATAAATCAGGCAGTAGTAATATAGTTAAGATAACAGATTCTTCATTAATGCCTCTTGTGGTTATTGATAGGCCATCAGGATATTTTGTTTTCTCCTCTACCCCCAGCTCATATTTCCTCCTTAAAACTTTTATGACATGGAGAAGGAAGGCAAAGGGGAAAAGAGTAGTCTCAGGTCACTCATAGGCTTTTATCTCTCAGAAGTAGAGGTTACACTCTGGCATTTCGACATGGCTCTTGATATGTACAGCACAGATCTGATACAGAGTTAAGGGGCTTTATCCCTTGCCTCTTTGTGTACTGGTAAAGTCTGGACCTCTTCATGCAATACGCTGGACTGTTCTGCAGCTGTCTGTGTGGATCGAAGAGTTTCAGCCATACTGATGATCTTTTTAGTAATATATAGTGATAACAAGTGGAAGACTTCCTGATATTTTGTTTGCTTAAAAAATGAAGGGAACTACATACACTACGGTGCTACATATACACACCCTCATACATTACTACTTCAGAAGTAAATGTATTTAAAGATTAAGCTAACAAAGGCATGCATATAAATTAGGATGTCAGCAGTTATACTGCTTATACATCCTTCATTCAGCTGTCTCGTTCATTTTCTTTAATTACATGATCACACAGTCCCCTTTCAAATTCTGTGCCTGGGATGAGCCTGCTCTGAAGATGAATAAAGGTAATAAAATGCCTTAATCCTGCCAGGAGTTGGAAGGCATGTGTTGCAGGAGGCAGAAGACTGTGGGGAGGGAGAGCCTAGGGGCATGATTGAGGCAGCTGAATGTGTCCCTCAGAGATGAGTGGAATCAGCACAGAAGGCACATGAGATCCCAGAGGGGTGGAAGAAGGCAAAATTCTTACCTCTGGAAGGGGACAAGGGAAGTTCTGGGAAACACAAAGCAGGTATGGTGAGAGTACCTTAACCTGCTATTTTCTAAGCACCTAGAAGATAGAATGATGGCAAGAACTTAAAAGGGTTTGTCAAGAACAATTATCTTGAACTGACAACACTTGTCATAGAGAACAGAGGGAAGGCAGGAGATGTGATTAGAGCTTGACTTTGGTAAGACTGTCCATACTGTTTTTGCAGTCCTGTAAATGAACTAGAGAAATACAGTTTAGGTGTTACTGCTTTAGCAGGAAGAGGGCATATGGGGCTGAAAATTATTTTCAAAGAATAGATTTCAGTTACTCACTACAATGCAGGCAGCTGTCCTGAGTCAGTTACTCTTCACCATTTTCATTACTGGTTTAGATAATGGTGTCCTGTGTACGCTTAAAATCCCCAGATGACTGCAGCGGGAGAGAATGCAAGCACCTTAGACAGCAGCATTAGAATTCAAAATTATTTTAAATAATGAAATAAAATTCAGTGTAGGGAAGTGTAAGGTATTTCATTGACAGATGGAAAAAAGTCAAAAGCAGAGATGGGGAGCACTGACCAATCAGCTTTACCTAGCAAGTTCTAGGCTCACAAGCGCAACAGGAGTCAATGCTCTAATGCTATCATTGCTAATACAAACTTAGTTCCAGCAGGCATTACAGAAGTGTAGTCTATAAGATTTGGGAGAAAATTGTTCTGCTCAGCTCTGATAAGGACTCAGCTGGAGTGTTCAGGCCAGTGCAAGTGTAGCACTCTTAGAAGGATATGCAGAAGGACGGAATGGGGAGAAAAATAAAACCAGTTCCAGAAAATTGAGCCAGTGAGAGTGTTTGAACAGGTTGGCTTTTAGGCTAGACAAGCATGTCTGAATAATGAAAGGAGAGGGAGGGTGTAGTTACTAAATGTGAGAGATCAGGACAAGAATTCCTCTATAAAGCTGAACAGGGGCACAGATTATTTCTGAAGGCCATGAAATCTTTCCTATTGGAAGTTTTTAGAAGGTTAAGCCATTATCATTTGGAGATGCCTCAGGTATAATTAATCTGCTTTAGTGCTGTGGGAACTGATTTTTGCTGTGCCTTTATGGTTTCGCCTTTTTTGGTGTTTTTCTTTGCTGTGGTGGTGGTAGAGTTTTTACCAGCTTTTCAGTGTGTATTTCCATGACCTGGGAATGTTCTGGGCACTGTTGCAGGACTAATTGGAGGCTGAATTCCTTGAAATATTGTAGCTGTCATAACCCATAACCCAAAATTCTTCAGGAAATAGTAATATTGTCTTGCTTCAGAATTTAATTTAATAAGTATTTCTTTTGCTGATGGGTGAAGCAGTTTTTTTTCCTCGTTTCTGCTGACAGTTGCCCATCCATTTGTGCTGGATTTTGGAGCTCTGCAGAAGCACAGATTTCCGTATCATATGATGGCTGCATAAGTATCTGTATCAGCTTGGAGAAGGGAGTCATTAGTGGGAGTCGGCAGTAGTAAAAGGAGTCTACAGATGGCAATAATATTACTTAGGCAGAAACATATTGCGAAGATTAGTCCATGAATGATTGAGAAGCACCAATATACATGGTGATGAGCCCTGTAAATAACCTGGAAGAAATCAATGATTTTCTTCAAAGCAAGTCATGAATATTGTGTAGTAAATAATGCATCACACCACACATTGAAAAAGGATGTGAAAAATAAGTATTGAAGTGATGTTCATTAATTGTGCTCTGTCTGGATGGCTCACTGCATGAGGCAGGTGTTCCCTTGAAGTGGTCTGTAATTAAAGACTACATCAATAACACACAGATGAAGAAGAGGCTGCCTGCCTCATCATTTCTTGACTTTGGAACCCTAATGACATCCTTTGAATATTGTATATTTCTTGTGAGCTGGAAAGCAATGTCAAAGTGTTTCAAGTATTGTTATCAACAAGGAAGAAGTATTTTAGAAAATGTCATCTTAGGAATTAAAATCCCCATATTTTTTCCATACCCTTCTCAAGTGAGAGATAATTGAGAAATTCGGGGGGAGGAGGGAGGTGAGAGACATTTGCTGCTGAAGTACATGTACAATTCCAGTTTGCCTATATTTTCTCTTTAATGAGGTTAAGGTAGGATTTTGGAAGGGAAACCGATTAGCATTGTTTAAAGCTGACTTAATGAAGAAAACGCAAATTTAGGAGACAAAACTTCCATCCTTCATTGCACACAGAATAGTTGACTGTGTAGTCAAGAAATGTGTGAAAATTTTTGTTTTGAAGGAATCTCGGCTGATCCATGTTCTAGTGTGAATTCCAACATGGAGATTTGAATGCAAATTATTGTATTTTCCTCCTCAGGCAGTTTGACATCCTACAGATACGTATTTTTTTGTTATGTTTTCATAATGCTTTTAACTCTTTTCTTTCCTCATGCATCCACCACAGATCACACTCAATTGGGTAAGACACATTACTCTCCTTGAATGCTGCCTCTGTATTTGACGGGGTTTATTTTACAGAATGTAATGCAGTAACCTTATTCTTTTCAGCATCATTATATATATATATATATCATAAAGACATGCTGCTTAAACTGCAATGCTTTGCTTTACATAATGGCAAGTTTAATGAAGGAAGGCCTAGACTAAGTATTTGCCTTGCTCTTGAATAGGTTAGTCTGAAAATCAAATAATGAGCATATTCAAAAGAAATTCGAAAGAGCTCTTGAGAAAACCTATTTATAAGTAATCCCATTCTCTCAACCATCTTTTGCTGTCAGAGGCTGGAACATAAACAGTAAAAATTCTGTTCAGCCTGCAGAGTCTTATAAAGATTGCATAAAGAATTTAATTACCTCCTCTTCATTAAAGCAAAGCTATATGGTCATGAAGTATACATGGTGACTCTTTAAAAATCTTGAGTCCTGGGGAAATTTCCGATAGCAGGCCAAGTTCTTAACACAATTAAAAGGGTTCTTCGTGTTTAGAGCTTGAATTTACTGATTCTGTAAAGTACTTCGATACATGATGAATTATAAAAGAATTTTGTGTGTACTGAAAGATTCTAAAAGTGGTGTGGCTTTATGTCAGTTCACCCAGCAGTGAGGCTAAACAGCTCTGTATCCCCTGCAATCCCTCTGGCATCACCAGTGCACAGGACAGTTCAAGAACAATTTTTCTGTTCAGCTAAGTAATCCTAACCTGGACTCTTCCTTCATTGAGAAAACTTTAAAATGAGGCATAGATTGACCTTCCGTTCTCACTCTGGCATGAAAACAGAATGTAGTATTTAACAGCCTTTGTTGAGAAGGATCTTTTGTTCTCTGATCACTGTCACAGACATACGTCTTTTAAAAAGCTTAATATTTTAGGCTTCTAGTAAAAGATGATTTTGTCACTGTTCCTATAACTTACATCTTTGCCTCTTTAAAGAAATTAAAAGATAAACTCAGTGAAATGTACACTTAGTATTCAGACTGTCTGTCATATGCCATCTCTCATCTGTGAGGATTTAATTTAGCACAGTGTAATCTTCTTACTTAGACCTTTGTATTTGGCATGTTTTGCTATTAGAAGAGGAGCAGCCTATGCTGAAATACTTCCAAATTCTTATTTTGGCCATCTTTCATGTGTTACAAGACTAAAATGGCAAGCATTCTTGTTTAATTTAAGTAGGATTGTTAAAGATTTGCTGCACTTGTGAAATGTTTGGGCTAAATCTTAAAAATTATGTGAAAAAATTGAACATAAAACATTTGCATTTTCTGCTGTCAGTTCTTGTCTATCTGAGCTTAGCAGATGCCTTAAAATACACACAACAGCAAACAGTTCATGTAAAACCTCTTTGTCCCACCTGCTTGCCAAATAGCTCTTTCCTCTCCCCACCCCCATTTCTGAATTGTTTTTAATCTGAAAAAAAAAATCTTTCATGTGTATATGGACACAGTGTGCTCTGAATGTGTATGAGTTAGACCAAACACATGCTACTTAGATGATAGCTTTCCTTTTTTAATGATATAATGATGCTTTGATTGATTGCAGCCAAATGTTGGTGTCCCTTGAAGTAAAGCTGTCAGTGTTCTCAATCAGACCAGGCAGCAGCTGTCAGTTACCACTGAAAGTAGCCAGTCACGAATTTTTGAAACAATACATACTCTTACAGTGCACAATTTACTTATAATGTTCAAAGTTAAATATACTTATGGACAGTTCTTACATTTCAAGTAACTATTCATATCCAGAAGAGGCTTGATGCTTCCTAAAGGTGAGGAATATGTGATACTGTGATAACAGAGTTGGCTTTGGTGGCTGAGGTGGGAGAATGTGGCTAATGCAAGTCGAGCAGTTAGGGGAGGCAGCCATCTGCAGGGTTAAAGCTGTGCAAAACAATGTGGGGATCCTTGAGTGATGTAGGAGGGTTTGACAAGCTCTTGTTATCAGGAGAGGAAGAGTAATGGCATTCTTAAAAATAGATTTCTTTTTTTGAAGTTAGTTTCAAGAAATAAAGCTTATATGTTGTAATCATATTGCAAACTGGATTTTACAGCTTTGTTTTCTGTATCTTTTGCTTTCATCCTACAGTTACTCTATTCGCCATTCCATAAGCATGCCTGCAATGAGGTAATATGCTATCCATATTCTATTTGCTATGGTGATATTCAACAGTGTCCTGAGGGGGGATTTACATACTTGGATCCTGATCCTGCAGGGGTTTTTTTTGATGAATATAGTCTCACTTCAATCAATTAAGGATATTCACGCAGATAAGGGCTGCAGCCCAGGCCATCTGGTTTTGGGGTTGTTTGTTCGTTTTTTTTCTCTTTTAATTGTATTAACTGTTTAATCTCTTGTACAAAACTCAGAGTAAACAAAGCAGTTCTGAGATGTATTTGGGGAGTTGATTGTGTGTATTACTGAATCTGGAATTCAGTTGTTCTGCTGTGTCTAGAACATCATCCAAAGCCCATTAATGTCAGAGATGCTTTCCACTCCGGCAGGCTTTGGCTCGTGCTCCTATGGAGGGATTTTGTACGAGTGCTTTCATATTTTAATGGTTATAATCATGCTTTACTTGGCTGCAGCCAGATATTGATGTCTGTCCAAGTAAAGCTCCACCTGTTTTTGATAAAATTAGGATCCAGATTTCCTTTTAGCCCTTCAACATCTAAACATATGAATATCCCTTTCCCTGCCAAGCATGCAGGGAAAACAAACCTCCTAACTATATGACGGATCTGAATTCATTCACCTCTGGCAAGTGGTTAGTTTAAGGCAAGCGTTCACCAGTGTGACTTATGGGACAAATTTAAGCCATAAAACTCAGTTTCTCTCCCCTTTTGACCCTTCTTAGTATGTGAAAAGTCTGTCCCATATTTGACAGAAACCAGAAGTAGTCCTGCATTATTTTTCCCATTGGCTTCCATTTACCCTTTCCTTAAACTGAGGTCAGTCTACCTTAGCCTGATGAGAGATATGATGTAAATGTATGTGCAGAAACAGAGGCTAGCGTCATGCTTCTGGTAAGTTCACAGAATGTGCAAAGAGGATGAACTGGAACACTGAAGTTCTAGCAGCCGTCAGCTTCATTGCTTTGTGCAACAAAGCACAGACTTCTGCGTGTGTTTGCCTTTCCAGTGGCTGATACAGAGATATGGGCACCTGCCAGAGTAAAGTGGTTCTGCCTCATTGTTCCACTGTGAGGGCACCCCTTGTTGTGGTTAAAGATCACTGTTAAGTTGTATTTAATGTAGTGGGTTTAGTACACCCTGCTGACCATGTTGCTAGGAGGGACCCCAAGCTTTCAGTGGTATTAGTTTCTATAATCAATCTCCTTCTGGATATAGTACAACAGACAGGTGGAAAAAAAGTTGAAGAGCTAAACGCTTTACTAGGTAACTGTTTCGCTATACTGCACTGGGCTTAAGGAGGTGCTGTCACCTCTTTCCTACGGTAAAGAAAGTACAAGAGGAACCCTGCTGGACAATAGCTTCTGAGCTGCCAAGTCTTTACTAACAATGAAGCACAAAGTATGCTGTAACTGGGCTGTCAATTGTCAAGCAAGGAGCAGAGAACCAGAAGAAGGTCTCCTTTACCCACTGTAGATTTGCCCAAGTCCTTTATAGTGGCTAAACTGCTGGAGGAGACAAGCTTTTGTACTTACTCCAGCTTGCCTGCTTCTAGCATGTCTTCCTACATGTGACAGGGATTATCAGCAGTGGGGAAGCTACTGTGAAAAGGGGAGAGACGACATGTATCTGAGCAACTGAGGGGCAATTTGCTTACAGATCTCTTTCAGTACGCACATAATATTACATGGTAAATATCAGTTGTGGTCAGTATGTTCTGTTTGCAAGAAGAAATGTGAAAAATGTAATGCATTTAAAATGCCAGGGAAGCCATGTTTCAAGGTTTAGAGAAGGAAAGAACACTGTTGGCAGACAGCCCAGCAAACCAAATATGTGATTTGCTTTAAGAAGGAAAATCACAGCTGTTGCCTTTTTTTCTTTTTTTTCTTTTTTAATTATTTTAAGATATGTTCAACTCGGCTTTCCCCAGAATGGTGTTGTATGCTGTTCTGTGGGGAGTGAAAGGCAGAAAAAACTTTAGCTTTGAAATCAGTGTCCCTTAAGTCTGTGTATAGAAAGCGGCAGAATACACTTGCAGTCAGAAAATCAGGGACTGTAGGGGCTGTCAGGGTTCTTTCGAGGTATTTGGGACCTACTTCCCATGTAATTCTAATCCTAGACTCAGGACATTAAACTATCATCTTTTAAATCAGATTACGAACTTGTTAATCAGCTGAAAAAAAGTTATAATTTCATTACAGCAACAACATAAATGGATGGAACCACTGAAGTACAGTACTACAGCCAGCCAGCATTCTCTGATTGCTTTCCTGAGAACATGATAATTGTATCAGAGGGTTGAGAGGCCAGTTCAGTCTAGGCATGTTCTGCTGTTTCAAATTTGTAGCTAAAAAATACTCATCCAATTACAGTAAGGGGATTTGACTGACCGAGCACAAGTGACTGTTCGTACCCTATTGCCCTATGCTGCTGGCCAGCCTTCATTCTGTCCTAGCATTGTTATCTGGTAACAAATTGGTCAAATTGTGGAGTTATCCCATTACATATCCAACTGACGACTCTTCTCTCCTTCAACTTTCTTTTTGTCCTAGGAATTCTCCAACTTTCAAATCATTTGAGGAGAAGGTTGAGACCACTGTTACAAGCCTTAAGGTAAAGGCTAGCGACAGAGTTAAGTGGCTGTGTATGTTAAAGTATGACAGCTTAGTTGTCCCTGTCATTTGAGGTGATAGGGACCGACTGAATTTGCTGTTCCATCAAAAATGTCACAGAACTGCAAGAGCACTAATGGAAAATGAAGGCAATTTGCAGAGAAACCATCTTTCTCTGCTTTGTTACTAAGAAATTATTTATGTTACTTGCCAAAGTAAACAAATGGTCTCAGATATGCCAAAAATATAGCCACACTACAATGGTAAGAAAAGATATCTCAGCTGTAGCTGTGGTTGATTATGTTGTGCAAGGCAGAGCCATGTGGAGATGCAAGTCAGATTTTGAAAGCAGTGTGGCCTCATGAGCTTTGTGATGCGCCCTGCCAGACAGATGCAGCCGTGTGCCTTGCAGAGTGAACTTCCATCCCTGAGTTACACTCCTTTCAGTACTAGAGACATACTCACCAAGTGCCCTTTGCTCACCTGATGGGAGCTCTTGTGTAACTCATGTGATTCATGCTACCTATGTGGCTCTTAGCACTGAACTCCTCTTTCTTTAATGTAGGTACATTTCCTCTCAAATTTCAATGTATTGTTTAGATTTAAAATTTCAAAACTATATTGACATATTTGCTGTGGGTCAGGAAGATCTGATAGCAAAGTTACCAGTTATCACCAATATCACTTGTTAAGGCTCTGTGGGAACTTATTAATAACTGTCACCTAAACTTTCAGAGCAAATATCAAGCCCACTACTCCCTTACTTTATTGAACTTTCAAGCTAGGCAAGCTCTTCTGCTAAGTGATGAAACAAAGGATTATATAGGATTGACCCTTTTGAAACTTAGGACACAAAGTTCTAATTAAAATAATCTTCCTAAGCACTCAGTGGCTGACAGGCTTGAAAAGTGCTGTATTTTCTTGAAGTCCTGCTACAGTTCCAGGATGGAGTAAGAAGTTTTGCCCTGTTTTCAGGCTTTTGTCAACTTTGAGAGGGCATATTGGCATGCCAAACCACAAACCATGCTGTGTTTTCTCATCATGTAGTCTTGACCATATCCATACCTTTAGATAAAGCTCTGTCTTTGTTAGAAAAAACCTATTTCAGAGATTTAGTCATATTCGTTTTTTGTTTTCTTTTTCATATGTATATTTACAAACTTAGCAAAACGAAACATTTTGCAAGTATGACCTGTGAGCACAAAATCATGTTTCACTAATGGAATTCTGTGACTCTTCCTCTGCTCTCCCCATGGGAAAATACTATGGGCAGTTTTGTATATCAGCATCTAGATAGCTTCAAGTACCTAAATGGAGACAAACTGCTGCTTTTGTTCTTTGTTTACTATATTCCTTCTACTGTCCAAAATTCCAGTATGGTTTATGTACTTCGAGAGCAGCTGTGTTACCATTGCTGGCAGTTGGGCCACTTTACTCAGCAACTGAATGAGTTCACTTTAATACCTACCTCTTATTCAGCCTGCGTAGAGCTGGAAAAAACAGTAAAACCAGTGTGAGCTACTCATGTAAAGAATCACACTAAATTTGTGGTAGTATCTACAATCCTGCCTAAGTTCTTCTTAGGGACTGGTTCCTTTAAGCGTTATGACAAATGCTACTGGCAGATTTTACAATTACAGTCTAGAAGTTTAGAAATTGTAGGAGGAAAGGGATTGCTTTATGTGACTGTTATTATGGCCTTTGTTCTAAGAAAAACCCAACCCCACTTGTTCTCTGCCTGCTTTGAACAGTTCCCATCCCTCTACCAGCCATGGGGGGTGGAGTGCAAATGGGGCTTGTCATAGTGTGGAACTTGCTGTTCTCTTTGTTTACCTTGTTTCAGACCAAGGTTGGTGGCACAACCCACACAGGGGGCAGTTTTGAAGAAGTTCTCAGCTCTACAGCCCACGCCAGCGCTCAGAGCTCTCTTGCTGGCACCCGTCTCCCAGAGAGTGAAGAGGAGCTTCAGTGTTAGAACACGGGCCCCCCTAAACCTCATATGCATCGCATCAGAGACTTGTCCAGCCAGAGATTTTTAGACCTCTCTCACCGCCTAACTTGTCAGCTTTGGAAAATCGCCTCCTTGGCCTTGTGCTAGAGAAACATTTCCTCTACTTGTATTCTGGATGGGCCATTTTATCATCAGGTACTTTGTACACTGTAGAAACCACACATGACTCAGTGACTTAAAATTATCTAAATTTTTTGTTAAGTGACCAAATTAACAGTTTTTATTTTCACGTAACTTCCCTCCAAGAATCTCTCGGTCTCTGTTTGTTACATCCTTTAGTTTACTGTTTTCTAGCTATTAGTTTCTACTGCCCTTCTCAGTGCCACATCAGACAGGTGGACCTAGAGCTGTGCAAAGATTCCTGCTGCCAGCAGTGGTCCATATACCAGCTGTCTACCAGCAATATCGGGTGCCCCTTGCTCAGGAGTGCCTGTGCATGATCGATTTCCTAATGGAATTAAGTCACTTATTGTCCAAACAAGTTTTTTTCTCCTTCACTGGTATAGTCTGGTATTGCCCTCCACCCATTAGTCAGCAAAGCTAAAGAGGGCAGGAAGAGACACCCAGTGAGTCATACAGAAACTGAACTGATCACAACTGCCCATTTAAGATGATCATCGTCGCTGGAGAAGTTTCAGTTTAAAAATACATTCCATCACTCCCTGTCTGTGGTTTGATAAGATTTGACAGTACAAATTAATAACAAAGGGCAGTGGAGTGTTGGAAATCTCTTAATAAATTTTCCTCTCTATCTTCCCGTCAAAAATAAGGGAAGGTGTATTTTTTTAATGAGCCTCAGTGAAGATACAGCCTTAAGTGAAAGAATACAAAATGAACAACTGGCTAAAGCTGTGCCATAGGTTAGAGAGCCCGTGGCTTTGGCCCGCGTTTCAGAGCTGCTAGCACAAACCCCTTTATCTTACAATACACAGGAGGAGTAGGTATTTCACTTTTGGTGTCAAATTTTGTTGTGCTTCACTCCAGGATGTGATTCCTCCAACCGCATTAGATCTGCTTACGCACCAAAAGCCAGTCATCTCAGCTTTGCTTCAGCATGTTTCTTGCATCCTCTTAACATTTTTTACTACAGAAAGAGCAGCACCCTTGTGACTATCGTGCTGTCTAGTGAGCACGTGTCAGTCTGCATGTTGCATTACTCGGCTTACCAGACTGAGATGAGCACAGCTTTAGTAAATTATAAACAAGATGGAAAACTGTCTCCTTTCAAAGTGGATGCATCTTTTGAGCATAAGCCAAAGCTTCAGATCGGTGTTAGTGAGTTTGACCTTACAAACTGCTTAAAATCTTGTGAGGAAACTTGGCTTTAAGTGATTTTTTTCCTGTGTGGCTTTTGTTATAGTTTTTACAAAGTTGGAATTCCTTTAATAATGTTCTACTGGACCTAAGTTAACCTTGGGACGTTTATATCAAATGCCTCCTTAGTGCGATTTTTAGCATGGAAGCAAATCTAATTAGTTTTCTAATTAGTAGTTTTCTTGTGACAGTTTCCTAGCATGTTTTATGTGGTTTTGTGCATAAATGTGGATTTATTTAAAGAAGATATTAATGGTCAGCCTAGTTTGTGTAAACAAAGTTGTTGATATTCTTATTAAAAATAAATTTCTCTTACTCTTTTACACTTTATGTTTTAATTCTGTGTATTTACCAGTAATTCTGTGCAGCTCTAAGTCTAAGTCTTGCTCTGTCACTGGAGCATATCAGGGTAACCTGCAAGAACATAATCTGCTACTCCTATTCTTAAAACCTATTCAGTCTTTTCCAGATCTGAAATCAGTCATGGGAAGCTCAAGGCTGGAGTTTTGAAACTGTTGAGATTCAAAGGAGGAAAATAATTCCTGACCACACTTGCTTCTCCAGCCTCTTTCCAACAAACTCCCATTTCAAATGCCTGCCCCAAACTGACAGACAATTGAGCTTGCAGTGTGTAGACGGGGATGTAATTTTACACAAAGTACCTACTGGAATTCTTTAAACAAACCCAAACCCCACACAGCGCACAATCAAACCATGTCTCCACTTCCCAGGATAACATTTACCTTTCTTGCACCATTGCACTGCTGACAGGGGTTCGGCAGTCCACTCCCTGAATCCCTGCGGAACACTGTATCCCTAGCCAGTAAAGCCTCCTGCTGCGTTGGAGGAACCAACTGTTCTGCTGGGGTAGTGCTTGTGCTGTCTATCCAACAGCCTTTTAAGGCCACTTCTGTTGTTTGTCAAGAATGTTCTCAGTTCTGTCTTCCAACGCATCTGTGGCTCTTTCATTCTTGGCATTCAATGCAAACTAATAGAGACTATGATTTGTGTGCATCTCGATGGAATAAAAATGCCGAAGAAAGCTGAGCAGGCCCATTCCATCACCCCTGTTGCATGACAATCAATCAGCTACAAATAACCACTTTATCACTTTCCTATTGCTCTGTAAAATGCAGCTTGTTCTTTCAGGGTCTCCATAGGACACAGCTGCTGCCTTGTGTGGTTCCCTCAGCAGAGCAGGCATTCCTCATCTCACCTGGAACAATCTGCTCTGTCAATTCTGTGCACTGTGCCAGCTGCCAGTGGGGTTAGGGGACAAGGGGGCTGAGGGTGGGCTCCCAGCAGCTCTGCACAGCGCCCTGTCCCTCTGCCAAAGGCACCAGCAGGGGAATACAGTAGGAGCTTCAGTCAGGCACCTAGAATCATAGAATCAGTAGGTTGGAAAAGACCCACTGGATCATCGAGTCCAAACATTTCTATTGCTCCCTAAACCATGCCCCTCAGCACCTTATCCACCTGTCCCTTAAACACCTCCAGGGAAGGTGATACAACCACCTCCCTGGTGGTAAAGGAGATATTTTCTGGAGCTAAGGTGTGTGAAGATATGTGCTCAGCTAAATCACCTACCTTTAAAGAGGACTATGCTGCCTCATTTGACATTCCAGGTCTCTACCATCTAATTTTTTTTGATAATTGTGATATTGCCCTGATCTCCAGCTGCACACGCAGTACAACAGCGAGGAGTGCAGCTGGGACCATTATGACCTTTACCACCACTACAGCTTCACTTGATAACTATACTTTACTTTTACATTAGCATTATCACTTCTACTAAAAAAACTGCCCCTTACATTGGTGCCTGTGTATAACAGCACGAGCATGGGATGGACAGCTTTGGAGTGGCTTTTGCATTAGCCTGCGCACGTTCCAAAGGTCCCTCCCACCCTCAGTTAGTCTATGATTATCAATTACCTGCGCCACAGTCTGTAAAACTGCCAGTCTAGTGGGAGGGGGAGTCAGGAACACTGGCCTTAAAGAAATGTCAGCACCATTCCCTGATACAACACCTGAACAATGAAACAATAAACACCTTGAGAAAATTTAATTAATGAGTCTACCAGTTTTATCCACCATCACTTCTTAGGATTAAGGCATTCCAGAGAAACGTCATGTCCAGTCTGGCTCTGTCAAGAGCTTCTAGCTCACTGGTCTTGCTTTTGGGTAGAACAGTGAAAAGTTTTTCACAGAACGGGTCATTGGGCATTGGAGCAGGCTGCCCAGGGAGGTGGTTGATTCACCTTCCCTCGAGGTGTTTAAGGCATGGGTAGACTAGGTCCTGAGGGACATGGTTTAGCGTTTGATAGGAATGGTTGGACTCGATGATCCGGTGGGTCTCTTCCAACCTGGTGATTCTATGATTCTATATTAACCCATTTGTCATAGGAGGTACCTAAATCCATACACCCCATCAGTGTAATACATGAACAGATTGCAGTCAGCTAATTTTTTAAACTTAGCTGAATTTCCCCAGTGGAGATTATAACAGACTGCATCAGTCACAGGCTGGTTAAAAAAAAGAAACCATTCTAAATATTTGGTCCTTCATAAAACCTCTGATCTGGGAGGTCACTGTTCCTGTTTAAGTTGTCCTGGGATTGTTAGCAGTAAATGCACAGGAAAAAAAATCTGCTGGCAGAATTAGTGATATTTCTTCGAGAAAAAATAATGCACAGAATGTAAAACGGTATTTATTATAGCTACAGCATTTAAGAACACTCAGGAATGTGGATGAGATGTAGCAGCTGTTTTCGTATTCCTTTCTGTGTTGATCAGAGATACAAGCTGGAGGATTTCTGGATGAACAAACTTACCTGCAAAATAAAATAAAATAAAAAAGTTAAGTAAAAATGCTCATTTTCCTGTATGGGAAAGGCTGGCAGAGAAGGGTTAGCAGTGATGTTGCTTTAGGCTCAAGATAAACACTAAATTATTTTTTTAAGCAAGACAGAATTCCCACTTTACTGCAACTATGGAGTAACTGTAATAAGTTACAGCTATTTTTGCCCCAAAATTAAGACACTTAAGAGCTGAAAAAAGGATTCACCCTGACGAAGACAATCCCATGCTATATATCCTGCTGCAGCAAACCACCCCAATTACAGGTGAGACACCAGCTTAGTTTAAAGTTGCTGAGTTCTAGTAGGAAGGCAAAGACATCATTCAGATATTAAGTATTCCAGCTGTGCTGATGTCATTTTCCCCCTTCTTCCCTAATAAAATTATTGCATTTTTCAGAGAGCTGCTTATTTCCCTGAGGAGTCACCAAATTATAAGCAGGACTTGTCAGGGACTGTATCTGGGGACTGCTGGTCCTCTCTCTGTCTTTCTCAGTGCCTAGTTTTCTCCCAGGACAGCATGACTTGGAGTCACCATCCTCTTCTGGTGTTCAACTCCCTTGCTAAAATAATAAAAATTATTCTTTTATCCATCTTTTCATCCTTTCCAAAACAGTGATAGGGAAAGTGGTGGAGAGAATAAAAATTAGTACAATTGGCCCAAAACATTTCATTGAACTGGTTCTCACATGTACCTTTGGCTGGTCACACAGAAGTACAGATCACATAGGAACAACAAATTTTACTTCACTGATTCATGAAACACTTAGAAAACAAGCTGCTGACTGAAGCCTCCTACACAGCCCTCTGATGATAAAGAGGGATCCTTAAACATGTAACAGTAATGAAAGCTGGGCCTCTCTAGGTAAAAGGTGATGTAAAAGGAACTTGGTGTAAATGGAATTCAGGCTCAATACATACAGATAAGTGTAAGGTATTTTTACACTGCAATAAGTTTTTCCAAAAAGTATTTAGGGTATTTGAGCAATAAGTAAAATGGCTCGTTCTCACTTGCTCCAAACTTCTATCAGGAAAAAAAAGACAATTTATATATTTAATTTCAGTTATGAAAGACAAAACAAAAGCCCAAATGTCATACCAGCAGTTGAATCATAAAAACTCTGCAGTCTGCCAGGTGTGTTTTCCAGGTCTTCGTACTCAAATGCTTGCAGTATCATCTCACACCGATCCAACTGTTTTACAAACTTGGCTTCTGCAGTACACTGGCTTTCATATTCCTGAATAGATTTGCAGTTATAAGGAAAAAAAATATATTGTTGTTCTGAAAGAGTACTAGAAGCTTCTCATATATGTAGAATTTTGTTCGTTAGCACAAGCCACTCCATAAATAATTCATGACAATTATGTCTTTCACTCTTTTTGAGACTGCTATTCAGCAAAGCACTTGAAATAAGTACATGCTAAATTTCTATTAAATGTAACAGCACTTAAGTACTCATTTCTTTTGCATACTCTAACTTGAAAACTTACTAAGTGTTTTGGTTGAATCAGGGATGATATGGAGACAACCCTATCAATATACAAGTTAAGTAACAGGTTCCAGCTAACATTTGACAGTTAAAGATCTTTTCAGGACTGGCTAAGGCTATGAATTACTACAGTGTGTGCCTATGTGCTACCACTACCTATTTTTAAGATCTATTTTGCACTTTTCTTCACCGCTTTTTATAAGGAGTTGCTCTTTATATTTCTCCTGTCACTCCTTGTTAATCTCTTTGGTCTAATCTGTCTGAGCTGCTTATATGTCTTTATGTCTCTTCTAGGAGTTAGGGAGGGGAGTCGTTAGGGAGGGTTTCCTCCCCTTCAGACTTTTAAGTCCTTTAATCTCTCTGCTACCTTTTCCCTCTCTCCAGTCACTGTCAGTATATATTTGTGAGTCATTCACACTTCTTGTCAACTTGAACAATTTTGCTGTCATTCATTTCCAGTGATAGTTGCACGTGGTTTGCATTTCATTTTATCTCTTCAAAACCTACTGCATTGTATTTGATGTCTCATTAGCTGGTCTTCTCCTCATTTCCAAGATCAGCCACAGAAAAAGGCTTCTTTCTGAGCAGGTTATCATCACTGTGACACCCTCGGCAGGTCTGACCACCATCACCACCATCAATAATCAGAGCAGAGGCTTAAGTACACCCCAGGCCCATCTGCGCTTTCAGATCCACTCAACCCATTTAAGAAACAGCAGTTTTGTACATGAGAGCAGCACAAGCACAGAAGAGTTTTTCCTGCTGACCAAAGAACATGGCATCTCTTTCAGCACCTTCAGTCAAGAACTATGGCTGTAGGAGTCATTCACAGTGGCAAGATTCTGGGTTGTAATTCCAGCACAGTGATGTTCAGTTAAAGTGTCATAGTAATTTTCTTGTTGACATACTACTATGAGCCTGTTTGTTCTTTTGCTTACTGCTTCAACTTTGAAAGTCAGAAATCCATATTTTGATAGCCATGATCAATTCATATACTACTCTGTTTGGATCTGAGCAATGCTTTGAATATTGCATTGCATTTTGATCATTATTTTTGTAATCAATTTCGTTTTGACATTTTTTACATTCCTTTCCTCCTTTCAGTCTGAGCTTTGACCTATCTTTAAATTGCTCCAATACTATTACTTATTTTCTTAAATCCACTTGTTTCTATTAACTTTTTTTGGCTACCAAAAAGAACAAGCTCTCGGCAGCACCACAAAGGAGAACTTGCAGAGGAGAACTATGGCTGTTTACTTGTAAAGGTCTGCCTCACCTCCAGCAACTCTTTGGGATCACCAGTTACCAACCTCTTCATGTCATACAACTCAGCACATCCTATTCATACCTCAGCTCACATTAACCTCAAGAAACATCAGCTCTTACATGTGCAACTGTGCATGGAGCTGAAATAAACACTTACTGTTTCCTTCCCACAGGTTTTTTAAGAGTGCAAAATCACACTATGCTCTGGAAAAACAGTAACTGGTCTCTAAAACACCACAGTCTGGCTTTTAAAAACTACTCCAGTGCTTTTGCTCTTGAAAATAGAAAAGCAGGATGGAGCTGAAGTGTGCTGACTCAATTACTTTAATGCTTTTTTTCAAATGCATTCTGGATTAAGTTATAAAATAAATATATATCAGAGGCACCTTTCTGCTACTTTCTCCCTTACACTACACTAGCAAAGTACCCACCAATACAGTCCAAAGCAATAATCCCTATAAGGCTGAAACGGAAAGAGGGGCAGAGACAAGGGCAGAGCAGTGCAGGAAGGACTTGCCAAGGGTGTCAGCAGATCTTGTCCCACCCACTGTTCAGTTCTGGGCCATAAATTCCTTCATTCACAAATAGAAATCAGAGGGAAATACCTCTAGCTAGCTGAGAGCAGGGTACAATACCAAATGATCAGAGGCTTTTCTGCCTTTATTTTCCTTCTTAAGAAGTACCTAGCTGTTCCACTAAAGATAAGACTAGAGGGGGTGACATGCAAGTATTAGATTCTTAGGTTATACTTGCTGTTATGTGGGTTACACTCATCCTGCTGCATTGAAGATTCTACTAATAAATTATCCTGAAGCTAGAAACAAACAAACAAACAAACAGATCTCAAGTGTGCGTATGTTAAATTACAGTTAGTGAGAATGATAAAAAACCTAAAATGATGAAGAACTAACTGCATACTGAACCTGGCCTTATACAATCTGAGAAGACTAAGGCAAAGAATATATGCTGTCCCACAGGAGTAATCTTACCTATCTTCCTCAATTATAACGGCCTCCCAAGAGAGAAGGAACCAGTGCTCACTAAACAAATGCACACACATCATTTCTCAGATCTGGTTATACTGGTTTACCCTTTACCTTGAATTACAACACTGAAAACCCATCTCCATTGCCAGTTTCACCACACAACTACAGTAAGGAAAAAATGCCAAACAAACAGGGTGTTCTAACAAAGCACAGAAATTGGCTGCAAATACCTGGAATTTAAATACAGTCCAAGTGGAAAAGTAAGAGTATCAGCATAAAATACAGTTTCAGCTCACAGAGTCCAAGAAACACATAATGCTTTGTTTGCAAGAACACGTGAACAAGAGATTGTGGATGCACTTGTCCCCATGCAACTGTTTGCCAGGAGAAGATAAATCACAGTAATTATAAACTTGAATTGTTTCACCCCTAGTTTTCAAGTATAAAAGATCTTATGAATTCGCGATTAGTTTACATCAAAAAGTTAAATCACCTTCAAGACAAGCCAGCAATGTATGTCATATGTAGAAAAGCACAATTTTGTGTCTGCACACAACATTTAAATTAAAGTTACCATTAAATATTTTAGCCTAGTGGGCTGGATAATAAAGAAATGGAAGCCACATAATTATTACTTGCATTAAAAAAAAAATACTCCACAGCATCATCAGCTCCCACTGTTTTACTGATTACTTGCATTTCTTTTTGAAGTGGATTCCAAAGTCAACTTGGCTCACACCATTAGTTTTATGTTACAAACAACTGAATCCACCTTGATTGAGATCAAAATAAGAGATGACACAGTTTCACAGGTGACCAGGAAGAGGCCAATGGGTTACCCTGAATTTTACCAAAGGATTAAAAGAATGCATGCTTACTTCCCAGAGCTCATAGATTTCTTTGCCGAGGTCCTCTGATAGAAGCTGGGTCAGTTGTTTCATAGCTTCCTGAAAAAAACCCAAACATTTCCAATGGTCCAGTTTTTGAGCAAACACTTATATCTTTTTTTAAGAACTAACTGCTTGTTACCAAGTACGTAGAAAACATCACACGGTACATTATTCTAAAGTACACATGCACATAAATGTGCCAGAAAGAGCGACATCAGTCAGTGAAGAATCTGTCTGGGAAGCTGCTTAAGTTAGTCCAAAAAAAAAAAAACCCAAGTTGAAAGTGCANACAACCTCCTTTCAGGTAGTTGTAGAGAGCAATGAGGTCTCCTCTCAGCCTCCTCTTCTCCAGGCTAAACAACCCAATCTTCAAGCATCCAAAAAGAAGCCCCAAGCAAAACAGGTAAGTCAAATGCCAGGGACCTACAGTCTATCAGTTCTGCCTTCCAGATTTAACTATCAGAGGCAACATTTGAACTTAATAGGTTATAGGTGAGGTTCATAAAAGCAGCTTCAAAAAACTAACTCCTAATGTTGACAAGCAACTTCCCCCTCCCAAACACTCAACCACTAGCAGGGCTGAGTGTGAGACAGGCAACACAACATAAGCTTTAAAAATCTCCAATTTTGAAAAACAGGAAAAAAAAAATTTCATTTAATATGCTGCAGCAACAAACAGTGTTCACAGCTGACAGATACCACTGGTTCAACAACAAAAATCTCAGCACAAGGTTTATCTCAGTATCAAACTGATACTATAACCAGCAAGCAGAAATTGTTCTGCATACACTTTGTGCTCTCTCAACTTATCAGCCTCATTTGTGAGCTATTTCTACTGTTTTCCTAATACCACTAAGGGTTGCTTCCAAAACCATCAACATCACAAGTAAGACAGGTTTTGTGCCATGACTGCTTCTCCACTTCAAATACAAGGTACAGCTTTGCAATACAGCTGAACTGAATCAGCTGCTCCCCACCACAAGGTCTCATTCCTCCCAACCTCCTTCTCGTTCCGGAGCTCACCAAATTTCAAGGTTAGCAGGGTAAAACAACCCAAACAATCTCAAATAAAAAATCCAAATTGTTGTTTTAAATTTTCTGCTGCCTTAGCCTAGGTGAGACAAGGTAAGTAAACGTACTGCACAAGCAGAAAACTTCAGAACCAGCTCAATGTCAGTTGTATAGCAAAGGGCAAAAAAGGGTGAACTCTGCAATGGGAGCAGCATATTGATAATTCACCTCAAGCCACTTCATGCAATAGCTATCCTTCATGTATTTTTACAACAAACTATTCAAAGTTAGTCTAAACATTTAATGTTTGACTCTCCTTTCCATAAAGTCTCTGATTGAAATGGGAGCAGAAAAAACTGCAAATAAACATACTTAGGTATCAAAACATCTTTTTCATTGCCTAAATACAAATAAGAATTCTCACTAGGCATAGTTCATGCCTGGTCTTTGGCATCAAAACTACCTTTAGAGATTTCTGGGAAGGTGTTTCTTTTGTTGTTTAGTTTAAGAACACACTACAAACTACACTGAAACAAACAAACAAACAAAAAAACCCCCCAAATTGTAAAGATAGTACCTCAAGTAACCCTCTGACCTTTAATTTCCTCTTTCTTAGAAAAGAGCTTACTCTTGGATTTAGCCACAGCCTCCCAAACCCCAAGTTAAAACGGGTAAACCTAAAAAGGGCAGGAGGGTATAATTACTGCCCCAGTTTTAACACTCTTTGAAGAGCTAATTGTAGCATTTAAAGTTTCCGAGGCACCACGTTGCCCTCTAGCTGTGGCTGGAAAAGTGGTTTACATTTTCTTCAATTAATCCACCAAACCAGACAGAAATGACAAACCAGCAATTTGTGTATGCACAGGGCCAAAAATAAAGTAACTTCAGGCATGCTGCGCTCAAAGTCTCATGACAAAAAAAAAGGCACTTGTGTCTGGAGTCCTGTGCAAATGGTTTAAATAAAGTCTCTCTTACAATAACACAGTCTGGCACTACACAAATGATCCACCATGAACTACCATCCACTCTTCTCAGTGCACCTACTCTCTGCTCCCCACCTCTCGACACGGCTGGTCTATGTGACTAATTCAGGCTATGAAATATACAGCCAGTCAGGAATAAATGGCCAACATGAAGATTACTTCAAAGTTTCTCCTCCCATAACCTTGTACAAGTACAAAATCCATGAGATGAAAACTTTGGTTGGTTGTGGCCTACTTGTCCAATGCCAATTACGTTGCTTGGAAGGTCTCTTCAAGTACCACCAGAACACTGAAAACATGCATAATGTTTTGCAGATGTGGCTTTGTGCCTTATGCCCATACCTCTTCTCTCCTGTGTTTCTCCTCTTTTGAAATATTATCTGCAGGAGCAATATCTCCAACAATGCATTCAGCCATATCGTGAACCAAAGCTAACCGTATGCATCTGACAAGAAGCAAAGACAGAATTATTAGGTTTTGAGCATTTTCAGTTACACGTTCTTATTAAAAAAGTTGAGAGACTGCACAATTTATCCCTTCATATATTTTACAGGGTTGGGGTTTTTTTTTAATTTTATGTAACATTTTTCACTTCTTTGCTAAGGGAAGTAGTTTCTGCCTATGTGACTTTAATTCCTGATTTCTACTACTGCTGCTTGTAAATGTAGATTCAAGTATAAATACAGTTTGCACAGGAGCACAGCATTAAAAAATAATCTACTTAGTTTTTGTATGCTTGGCTGCAACAGGTAGAAAGTAACGTGATAGAGACCATCCCAAATTCAATACATAATATAACACTCACAGCTCTGTAGCTATGTCAGTCTCCAGCTGTATACTCAAAAAAGCCTTCACTATTTTCATCAGCTCCTGAAGGGACAAAGAAAACACGACCTCATACTAGAACTGACAACTCATTCAACACTAATTACGCTCTCTTCTATGCTACATCATTTCTGAGGCTCCTTACTACTGCTGAGTGCTAACAAGGTCTGACGAATTCCACACAGTGTATGGCTTTATCTTTGCTGTCTGTTGCTTTAAACTGGGTTTTAACTGAGTGTCTTCACCTCGCTTAGTTATAGCTTGAAAGAAAGCCAGCTCAGAGCCTCTCCATTAACAACTTACTTCAGCGCCTGGAGTTTAGCACCCCAGGTAAACAGCACCCTGTCCAAAGGGTGCAGGGAACAGAAAAGGGAAAAGTATTTCCAGCTCCTTCAGTGCATTTTAAAGCTCTTCCTCAGGACGACATCTAGTCCAAGTGCTTTGGTTACAGCTCTCCTGTGACATTATCGGAAGCTCACAATAACCAGAGGCACTCACCTGTCTTTGTTGAGGCTCTTGTCTTCAGTCACCAAAGCCATGATTGCCATCCTGTACATATGATCGGATACACTCTCTGGCTTTGCCACGCTGCTGTACACCCATCCTGTCCGTGGTGTTCTCTGTGAGAGAAGAGCACCACAGCAATGTACCAACCAGACCCTTTGGTTTTAAAGTACCTCACTTCAAAGACACCAGCAGACCTTCCACCCCACCTTCCCCTCCAGCGAGCTTTAACATTCCCAGGAAATGCCTGCCCCAAGGACTGGTCTCACCTGAGGGTGGGATGGGATGCCCTTGTATTTCTGCTCACATGCAAGGAAAACACAGCAGCTTTTGCAAGAGGAGCAGCGGGAGCTGGAGGTCTGAAAGTCCAGCCACTCTGTCTGCTACTAAACCGCATCCCTGGGCATCTCATCCACCCGTCCCCTAAATCCCTCTGGGGATGGGGACTCCACCTCCTCTCTGGGTAGCTCTGCCTGTGCCCCACAGCCCTTTCAGGGAAGAAATTTTTCCTGATGTCCAATCTGAACCCCCAATTATGGGGTTGTTTAGCCTGGAAAGAGGCTGAGGGGAGACCTCATTGCTCTCTAAAACTACCTGAAAGGAGGTTGTGGAGAGGGCTGGCCTTTCCTCCCAAGTGACAGGGGACAGGATGAGGGGGAATGGCCTCAAACTCTGCCAGGGGAGGTTCAGGTTGG
>WAAB01005863.1:95307-116300 GCA_013389865.1 Piaya cayana | reverse complement strand
TCCACCAGGGGAGGTTTAGGCTAGAGATTAGGAGGAAGTTTTTTACGGAAAGGGTCATTAGGCATTGGAATATGCTGCCCAGGGAGGTGGTTGATTCACCTTCCCTGGAGTTGTTTAAGGCACGAGTAGACGAGGTCCTGAGGGACATGGTTTAGTGTTTGATAGGAATGGTTGGACTCGATGATCCGATGGGTCTCTTCCAACCTGGTGATTCTATGATTCTGTGACATTCTACAGTAAAGGTAGTGCAGGCTCCAGTTTTGGTGGAGGCTGTGAAAGGGCTGAAAGTATCTAGCAAGCAACAGACGTTAGGTCTTATCACCTTCCCTGTAGGAACCATCTCAGGAACTTTCCAATTTCGGAGCTGGGCTCTGATAAAAATTGTTGAGCGACATATGACCATTCTACCATGAAGAAAGCATCAGTCCCTGGGTTGGTGAGGCAGGGGAGGCTACTAACAGGCAACAAACTCCAGTTCTGGCCCCTTCCCTGTTGTGGTAGTTCATGGACATTTCCAGTTTTGCAGGCAGCCTCCACTGAGTAGCACAGACACAGATGACTGTTCTATAGCAAAGTAAGTGCAGAACTCAATTTTGCCAAGTGACTGTGAATGAGTGGCCAAGGAAAGCTCCTCTCTAGCCAGGTCTGCCTACCAAAAGGTTGCAGCTATATGTCTATAGCCAGAGCCTGACCTTAAAAGCAGACCTCTCAATTTGTATTGTCTGTACTAATTTTAATTCAGGGGAAATTCAACACTGTGACTCTTAGGTGGTAACAGGGTAAATCACTAGGCCCTTGGTTAGTGCATCTGAATCCATGTTAATAACATCTTATTTTATATCACTTTCTAAGCTTTTTTCCTGCTGATGAATAAGAAAAAAAAGTATGATAAGAAAAAAGAAGTATGCTAAGAAAACCTATGAGCCCTAAGAAACCTATACTAATTGTCAAAAACTTGTTATTTAAAATAACATCTTTCACTGTAAGAACTGTCATAACTACAGGAAGTTTTTTTGCCAGTATATTTTTATTAGGGATTCCTGCCATCATATCAACATACAAAACAATCAGGATGTTGACATATAGAAATGTGAAATTCACCGTACAAAGATAAGGCTCAAGTTACAGGTATATTTTCCCCTTAGTCTCCATGAAATAAAACCATTCATAATTCGTCCCAGAGTTGTGTTTATAAATGTTAGACAAATCACAAAATAGATTTCAAGTACATAACATTTTACACTATAATCCAAGCACAGACAGAAATACACCATACTGTACATATAGATGCTCCATAATCCATGTCTGTCATCCTCACTAATAAAACATTAAGCTGCTTCTCTCTCTGAATATGCCCAACCATACCCTTCTTTGTGCATTAGATAGTCCTATCCTTTAAGTTATTGGACTCTCAGGACTTACAGTTGAATTACTTTGACACACCAGAGAATTCTGGGAAAGAAAGAATGAATTTTAAAAGGCCAAGTCTGGATGTATGCACATGTTTAGAAAAGGCAGCCACATGTGCACACACACTTGCATTTAACCCTAAACAAAACCTTACTGCACTGCACATTTTCTGAGATAGTGTTCTCATGCAACTCAGTCATTTTCTGATAGAGTTAAATCCAGCATAACAACACTCCTATTGCCAGAATGTTGGAATTTACAAGGACAAGATTATATTTTGGAGTATAGGATCATCAGAATTCTACAGGAGTCTGTGCAGAACCATTTCTCTGTAGTCCAGTAGGATGCCAGCTCTCATAGCCTTCACCACTTGTAACGCCCTTTGTCACACCTTTCTTTAAAAACAATGCAAGTGAATACTTTCCCTTTAAGGCCAAATGTCTGCTTTAGTTCACTCTCCATTACTATTAGGCTGAATGATTACTACCTCACCAGAAAGGATCACTTAGCTGCAAGTAGCCTAAGAAGAAATACACACCAAGTAACTAATCAATAATGATTCTGGGGAACAGATTAGAAGGACAAAGAAAGGCAAGAGAAAAAAGGCAGTTGTTAAATATAGCCTTTTTTTGTCTGGGAAAGGAATAGCAACCCGAAAGTTTTAGACTGAGAAAAGGACTCCCAAGCCCTAAAAATTATTTGCCCTTTAAAAGCCAGAGATTATTAGAATGGAAGGAGAAATCTGCTGTGGAAATTGCCATTTTCATATTAGACATTTGCAAAGGCTTACATGAGAAAACCAAACAAAATCTGCTCTCTGATAGGAGCACAGAAATCAGAAGGAATTAGTGATGTGGTTATAATGTGTTAAATGCACATCTAATAGAACAGCCTCAAATGTCTCCAACTCATAAATCTCTGAGCAGGAGAAAGAGTCTGAGGCCAAAATTATAGTTGTGTGGTTTCAATTTGAAATACATCTGCACAAAGATTGAGGGGGGTAATGAATAAATTTCCTCTTACTAAATACAACCTCTGTGCCTCCAAATTTTCTCAGCATTGACAAGATTTTCCTTTTGACTCTAAGCTGTACTGGAATATCTTTAGATATACAAATCCATGTTACATGAAGTAACATCAGATCATATAACTGGGCTCATAATAATGGGTAAAGAGGGTAAGTATGCTACATTAATATGCACAGAAAATACGTTGTCTTAGAGATTAGTAATAACAGGCATCTAGGATGAAGTTGCATCTCTTAAAGTGTTTAAGCTTTAACTGTGAGTCAGTAGAATACTTTCATGTAAATTGCACAGCCTAATGCTTTGCTTTTAAAAAGGAATAAATTTTTCTTCTCTATAATTTTAAAAGTAGGTCACTAACCTACTAATTTAACTAGCGTTTCTTTTTTTTTTCTACTTACTTTTTCTTCTCCCCTGTTATGTACAGTAATCTACACTCAGACTGAAGACTCACTCTATTCCAAACACACTTAGAATACCTTGTAGAGACTTTCAACAGCACTGATAAAAGTTTAAGACAACCTGACAGGTAAGAAGAAAGATCATTACTTTCAGTTCTGCTCATGCCCCCAAGTTTCTTTTTCTTCTGTGTATTTGGTATCTGTTCACCTCCCCCAGGCAAACCCCACTGAACTTGAGTGAACTTTCAATATATCCCAATCCACAGTTCCTCTATATACAGCTATATTAAACTCATTCATTCTCCAGCCAGTAGTTTCAAAACCAATCATTGCTAAAACACTAAAAACACCCAACATGCCCTTGTGCATTATTATTATCATCAATTTGTACATTTAAATAACATCAAAGTTGTCTTTTGCCAAAAATTTACCGAAATATTTTAAACACATAAAAATGTAAAAAACAAAACAGACAGAAAAAACAAACCAAAACCAAAAACCCAGCATAAACATTGCTTGTATAGGCATTGGTTAGAAGAGATTGCTGCACTAAGGAGTATATTCAAAACAGTTTTTCTTTCAATTTCATCACATTTAGTGTCATGGATTGAAAGGTTGAGGACAATGAAACTTACTATGACCCTGCCTTAAGATAGACGAGCAGGAAGTCTAAAACATAGTTAAAACACGCTTCTTTTTGCATACTGAAAGTTGACTGTATATGTCTGTAATTAGAGAGGCAATTTAAGTATGTAAAAGGAACTTAAGAAACCTAAGACTCTGCAATGAACTGAATATGAAAACAGCTACTGACTGATGGCCCTAGGGGCATTATGGAAAGATGGCACTAACTGAAATTTTGAATATAGCCCTTAGTAGTATCATGTTTATTCAAAATTTAAAAGCTGCCCAGCATGTCACAAATGAAATTTATTTTGCAAGCCACCCACTGCCTAAGGGGGCAGTAATATTCAATATGAAACTGCTGAAACTCCGGTGTCTGACGGATTTCATGGAGGAAAGAGATTTGAAGGTCCGACTCCAAGAGAACAAGGAGAAGAGGGAACACAAACAACAACAGTCCAAGGCCTACAAGGAGAAGTCTGGAAAAACTCTTCACAAAGGCATTCACCTCTATGTTGCCCATTAAAAAGTCATAGCTGCACCTAAGTGCTCTCCGAGCTTCTTTCAGTTCTTCCTCCTCTGCAATTAAAAATGCATTTTCATCTGCTTCCAGTTCCTCAAATGAATCTGTATCATCTTTCTCATTCTCTACTCTTGGACAGGTATCAAAGAGCATGTCAATCTCATCATCAACAGGGGTAGGCAGCAAGCTGGCACTAGGACTGTATACCAGTTCTGAGATGGTTAAAGGTTCCTCTTTCATCTTCTCTTCCTGCTCAATGTCAAGATCAACATTGCCCCCAGTGTCTTTAACTGGGGAGCCTGAAGTCACAGGTACTGAAATCTCATCTTCCTTTGGCAGCTGGGTACCTGAAAACAAGGAGATAAAAATAGTGATCTTAAATTGCTGCCTTCCTGGTTCCAAAACTCAGTATTTCAATAATATTTATAGAGCTTGGAAAGAAGATTCTCCAATCATTTTGCATACCAAAACCAGACCATACAAGAGTAGCAAAAGCTTTTGATAAGTTTCAGAGAAGTGTGAAAATCTTTTACAACACTGCAGTAAAACAGATATGCTTAAGCTTGCCTCATGCAGCTTTCACTAATAATAGTGTAATGCAAAACAGAAAAATCAACAGGGCATTTTCTACGGACAGTCAGACATCTGACAGAAATGAATACCTACTACATATATGAATTGGTGCTACTTGGTGTCTGACATAAGAACAACCACCACCACCTACCTTTCTTTCTTTGAGATAAATGAAGAGAAAGTGACAAGGAAATTTTAAATAAAGCACAACATTAAAAAGAGACAATAGAGACATGAGGAGAGGGATGAATCCATATGAACAGTAGAGAGGATAAAGGGAGAGGAATACTGACATACAGCCTGAGGTTTAGGTATCATTGAAACAGAATGAAAACATCTCATCTATTTGAAAAACTCCCTCTCCTCATGTCTCATTTTTCATCCAGTCATCTTTCTACTCTTCACACTCGGTCACTTTTCTCCTTCTCCTTTAAATTTCTCTCTGCCCCTTACACAGAAGCCTTTCTTAGTGCTATAGGATTCCTTGTTTCTTATGATCCCACTATTCACCAAAACTTTCCCCCCTCCAAATTTCCTACCCTTTTTCCAGTCTGACACTAGCAGCCCTAAGTCTGCAAAAAGTCTAGCTGTTTTGCAGCTTCATTAATACTGCAGGGACTGCTGTTAGCTGTCAGTTGGAGGAGTGGAAAGGAGGATAGTTGGGCATAGAGCTTGGACAAAGTGACGGAGAAACAATTTTCAACTTGTCCTACATCCAACACTCATTACCATCCTCAGATGCTATCTGTGTGCGAAAGTAGCAGACCATACACAGTATCACGTACAACAGTAATATAAAATAACACTTAGTACTTCTTATTCTGTGTGAAGTACTTCTTATTTTGTGTGACAAGTAGTTCTCTGTTCTTTACTAATGACTGATCCAAATGCAACACAGAGCAAGTAAAACCAGTAGAAGGTTACGTGACTTGTTCAACAAGTAACTCTGGGAATTCATGTCAAGGTACTATTTGTAATTCAAATTAGCCTGATTCTTTGATTTAGGCAAGAGATCAATGTAAAAGACAGTGAACCAACATAATCAAAGATTCATTCCAGTTTTAGTGCAGTAAAGATTAACATTCAGGGACTTTAAAACAAAATGGTATGAAAATGTATTATTACATAAAAACAAGCAAGTAGAAAAGCAGTACATCTCCAGTGCCAGTTCCACTAGACATATAATGGTTTCCAGTGTGAAGTGAAAGAGTCTCAGCAAGCTCTCTTACAGTCTTCCATTAAAGGACAGCAAACACATTAAAAAAAATCTAACTAAACAAAACATCCATTATGGCCATTTTAAGGTGAGAAAAATAAAGCATGACCTGAAGATGCTACAATGAAGAGATATGTCACTGCTCTGTAAACATATGATACAGGACAAAAATTGAAAAGTGAAATTCTCAAAGACATCAACCATACAGAAAGATACACAGCTGTGACACATTTTGGATCACAATTCTAAGTCATAAATTTCAACAGTAATTAAATTATCATTGACCAAGATTCTGCCAAGATCACTTTAAGATCAAAAGGCTTTTTTTTTCATTGTTAGTCATAAGACTGTAAATACCATTTATTGTACTAAAATTATTGAATTAACATTTTTTCCTGAAATCTATCTTCCCTCTGCTTGACTAGATAGCAAAAGAATATTCTTATGCCATTGGCTACTGATCATTAAATTAGCAGTAGGCATAATTATATGCAAGTGAGTTTGTGATACTTACCTCACCCTACACTTTTTCATTGTTACAGATTTTGCAATCCTTGAATGAGAAGGTCTTACAATCTCTATTTTTAATTGCCTCCTCCCCCCTCAGTTTCAAAACTGATAACATAACATATCAGTTTCATAACTGATACCACACTTCTGTACCATCAGGTCACTTAACAACAGATTTGCCCTGAATAAGACAGAGACATGTGATCACATTTCTGCCAGGGCCCCAAACCACTCAGTATTTGCAGAAAAAAATCTGCCAATACAAAGTTAACATGTCAAAACTTTGTAAATTAAATTAGACAAGCAGATTAATACTTTATGAGATGAGGCTCCTGCAGTGGGAATCTTAAAGCTTGTTACAACACTTTACCACAAAAGTATCTGCCACAGTACCCTGTTGTATGCCAGAGTGCCTGACAGTTACCATAAAATCCCTCATGTAACCTCTGCAGCTCTGTTAATATCTTCACCAGACAATTAATGGGTAACAAAGGTACGTGCTAAATTATGCCAGTTTATAGACTTCCTAAAAACTTGGTGAGCAATGGTTTGTTAATACCTCGTAAGACTTCAAGACTATACTGAACATAATAGCAGTTGGAATGAAATGCCAATAAATGCACCATAAAATACATATTTTACAAATACTTCTAAAATATCTATCCTTAATTTGACTGCCTATCTAATAATTCCTTGTATCAACTAGTCCGTCCTCTCCTATCACAGCCATTTTAGAAAATCTTCACATTTCATCACAGAAGATGTTTCATGCTGGAACTTTCGGTCTACATCAGCCTTTCCATTAACAAATATATTTGATGAATAACTTGAAACTAGACACAACAGTATATGAACACCAAAAGCAGAGAAAAGTTTTGATGGGATCTTTCTTCTAAGTGTACTGTAACAGCAAGTAATGCTGGATCATCAAACCAGACTGAGTTATCTGAGAATGTGTTCATGATACCTTAACACAGAACAGGCAAAATTTTTAAACATTAAGCATCTACACATATGTTTAGATACACAATACTACAATTTGATTTTCAAATGTGCTTTTCATTTTCTTTTAATAGCAGTAAAAGTTAAGTTGAGCCACTTACTTAAGCACCTCAATATGGATTAAAGGACCTAATTTTAACCTCTTAAATTTAAGAATAATTGCCATAGATCTCTCTATACCTGCTTAGATGCAAGGTCAGTAATATATCTTCATCGTGTTTCTCATCACAGAGAGAACAGCTGCAGCTACTGCAAAGAAAGGTCACCCCAATTGATTCTTGAGCCTTCTCTACTTCTCCTGAGTAATTCCAGTATGCATAGCATACATAGTGAGCATAACAAAGGAAAATCATATTAATGTTTATTAAAATCCTATTTTTCTCAAATAACTGATAAAGTTGTGACTTTGTGATTAACCTATATATAGTAGGCAGCAGAGGAACTTTTCCAGATCAGTGTTTTCTAAAAAGATTGTATTAAAATTGGAATGTGTCACAGTTCTGATGTATACATTAATTTTACAAGCCACTTTTTGGTTTGTGTAGATTAAAAAAATCAACTATATTATGTGTTGTTAAAACATATTAAATCAAAGTAACTGCATTTTACATCAGTCAAATACAAGTGTAAATAAATAATCTTTTAATAGTAAAAAATAAAAGTTTAGAAGGGGGACTAACGGCTGTTATGCAAGCTCATTTTATGTTTAAAAAATTAAGTATATAATGTTTTTCTTTTCATTTCTTCATATTCCCCATAACACCACAACATTTCTCAAGTCCAGGGCTGAGTAAATGATTAGCTACTAACCATGCCTAAACAAACTTTTAAACAAGACCACAGCAAACTTTATGTCACAATATACAGTGAAGAATGGGTCACTTGGATTTTTATAGTATCAGTGGACATAAGCGTAACACCATTACTGCACATCACTTACAATGCTTACACAGACATAATAATATCACATTAAAGCACTGAAATTCAAAATCACTCTACAGTACAATAGATATACCAGTGATACCAGGGAGCAAGTTTTTCAGATTATTTACTTTCTGAAAGCCTCCAAGGGAATTAGTTATCTGAAGGAATAAAACCAGATTTAAAGACAAAAAATCCTCTAAGATTTGGAACAGAAGAAAAGAATATAAAACCTAAAGCAAGCTCAAAGGTAGCATCCTTTAATTACACTGCAAAATTGCAGCACTTTCTTTGCTTCTATTTATACATAATGATGATTTTGCTACTAGCCTTGTAAGGCTATAGTTTTTGTACAATTTTGGGGGTCTAGATTTTGAAATGTCTACTATTCTTCAGTAACAGTTAACATTTATATTGTGTTTAGATTTAAAGGACTATGACTTGAATATTAAATTATATTTGAGAACTTTTTCCTTCCAGCCTCCATTTTATATTTTTACTCGCAATATGCATTCCATAGATCAGAATCTTTTAATACATATTACTGGAATATCAAGTAAATAAGCACTTTTTTTTGTATTATGTAACTATAGCAAATATTTGCTACACTTTCCTTCTTGCAAATGGATGAATGTATAGAGCCAGAGAGATCTCTTTATGCTAGCCCAAACTCAGTACTTCCCTTCCACTGAATACTGGGATTTCTCCAAAACTGACTTGCTACAGCAGATAGGAACAGGAACAGCTGAATAAACACAAGTTTACAGTGGGCATCTGCCGTGGACAAGAAGATGCAAGAGGTTTGACATAAAAGTTGTCAGCTGCTAGTGTTTCTAAAGGAGCCAAACCCAGCAACTGAAGATTAACAGGATGAAGGGCAGCCCCAGTTACACCATTCTTAAGAAGCTGCACATGCTGGAAATACAGCACCCAGAAAAATATATCTTCTGCTTTACAAAAATTTTGGTTCAAACCCTGCCTGGTGTCTAGATATACTGCACACAGCCTTAGTTATCAGACTTATGCAAATACAAGTACAGACCTTTGTAAAGCCTTTGTATTGTGGAGAAAGGAAAAGTGTGAAGATTTCCTTCTTTTAAACAGATAACTGAAAAATTAGATACAGTCCAGAAAGGACAGTGCTGGGAATACTTCTTATAGACGTGTAAATAAGCAAGGCCAGCTAGGCTGTGATTAGGACAGTTCCTTCCTATCCCTCTTACTACTCCTTCTAGGAATATTGTGCTTATTTTTGTGTATTTTCAATGTGGACAAAATTTATTTATACTATGAATAGAATGACTTTTTAAAGGAATGGAGAAGGTGACTTTCTCACACGACCAAAATGCATAGATGTCACAGAAAATGCAGTAAAGGGAAACAGATTCTAGAAAGGCACTAAGCTCAAAGATTCTCCTATGCAAGATCTACATCAAAGCAGGATCTGCATAATCGCCAGATAAACAGTCCTCAGAAGCAGGAGGTCACAGATCCCTACCTTACCCACATCCCATGCCCATAGAAGACACCTGTTCTAGCTTTGCAAGGAGAGTAAATCACTGGTAGTTTATATTAGCTCCCTTTTAGGCAGTGATGTGGCATTCCCACTAGGCATTCTCATTTGTTTCATTCTTACAGGAACTTCCAGAAGGGAGCAAAGCTCTGTCAACTCACATTAGTTGCATGCTCTGTGACTCTGGTATTCCAACTTGCTTCCCAGCTGCATTGTGTGTGACAGTATTCAGCTAATGTCACAGCCAGTGAAGTCACCAGAAACCACCTCCCTGCTTTTCACATCCTACAAAGCACATCCAAAGCCCAGTGATATAAGCAAAAAGAGTATAGAGCACAGCGTGTGTTCTGGGGTGCCTGTCTCTACCCTCTGGCCTGGAAGGAGTCCACCTCAGCACAGCTGATCCCCTTCCCAAACAAAGATTAAGCAGCAAAAGACTGAGGCAAGCAGCAAGGAGAGATAATTGTGTGTCTTGGTAGCAGGAATGAAAAGACAAGATATATCTGTCAGCAACTTGGAGAAAAGGAAGGAGCCAGTGAAAGGACAACAGCATCTCAGTGTCTAGCACGAGGACAAAGAGAAGAAGGCTGAAAAGAGCTGATCACAGATGCAAAGGCTTAGCATCCAAGAAAAGGACAGTGGGACATTTCAGCATTCCTGCTCAGCTTTGCTAAGCCCTCCTGACACAAGTCAGCATTGTTTTGAAGTGCTTGCAATCACAGCGAGGTTCTCCCAAACCAGGAGTTACAACCCCTGCCATAAGTTCTGCACAAGCTAAATCCAGTCCGTAGGTTTCATATGCTGATAAACCAAGTTTATGCACATGTACACCAAAAAGAATAACATCCCATAAACAGTACAAAAAAATCAAGTTTTTAAAGAATCAATATAGGGCCAATGCACAAATCTATTACTAGCCTGGTGTCACATTAAACCAATAAGATGGATTGTACCTATTTGGAGCCAGCATTTAATGTCTGAGGTGTATGAATACGAATTCCATGTAATAGTAATGCTTTATCAGTTTTGCTGATTACTTTTTTTACAAAAGCAGTTGTTAGGTGCATTCTCACTATAGTTTCCTGAGCAGTGAATTCATGAAGCAAAGCCATCCAGGAGCTGTTGCCACTCAGAGACAAATCACTGGAAGAAGAGGTTCTTCCAGATCTGCAGTGCCCACTGCTTCCTGATTTTCAGACGCTGAAAGTATGAGAATATCCTGGTCTTTGCCTAAACATTCACAGTTAATTCTTCTGTAAAAACTTATTTCTAAAATGAAGATTCAATACAAAAGCAGTTTTATACAGGTAAATGGAACTGAAATATGTCAATTTATATATGCAAAAGTATCAAAAGGAAACAGTACCACAAAAAGGTGAAACAAATTTTGAAATGTCTAACTTGATTAAGGAAGCAGAGATATGCAGATTAATATGAAGGTCAATTTATCTTTGGTGAAAGAATTGGGTATAAAACCAAGAAAAATAAACCCTCATTTTGGTTGCTAGCCAAAGCAATATTGAATACTTTTTGTTCCTTCAGTTGCACTTCTGTTACATGTAGTGAAAAAGAGATCTGAATCAGACTCCTTTCTCTACCTATCACCCTCCAGTACTATTATCCTGTGTATGAAATTATTCAGTATCTAATAAAATAAATAAACCAAAGTTATGATCTAGCTGCCCAACCCACTCACAGTTGCAGTAAAACTCTAAACTGTATCCACTGTTTTTTATCAGCTGAAACTCAAAATCTGCTACCAACCCATAACTAATTTAAGAACTACTTTTTTTTTTCCAGAAAATATCACAGATTCAAAGTATTTATACACCTCAGTTCAAGAAAACTACAAGGACTAAATTCAAGTAACTCATTTGTTAGCTGTTAACAAATAAATCCACAATGTACATGATGTTACTTCAAATGTCATTTAAGCTTCATCTAATTCCCCATTTGAAACCCTCCTCCTCTTAGGAATTAATTTTTATTCTCTGCCATACTCAATATAACATTGTCATTCACAGTATAGTTCCTTTCCAAGAAAGCAACAGAAGCTTAACAAACCAGGGGATGGGAGGTTGGGGGAAATTTGAATAAAATAAATTTGAATAAAGTAAATTTACCAGCCCTTCTGGCTGTGATCTTGGAGCCATGCCGCAGTAATCGAATGCAAACTTCCTTGTTGCAATGGTTAACCATCTTCAAATGTATGCTTCTCTTGGTTTGGATTTTTACAAGACATTTCACCATTTTGACTACTAATTCCTCTTCTCAAAGTCTTGTAAATGCTCTACCCATACCAGCTTTGACCTTTTATTGAGATCCCACTGAGTTTTAAGAGACCAACACAAGTCACTCTCAATGAATCAAATGACAAGCTTCTAACATGGCCAACAAAAATAACCCAGTAGGGAACAGAATGAGTGGTTATTTTTAAACATTTCCAAATGCCTCATAACATACAATACCAACTTCCATAGCTTTCATCTCAGTTAGCAGTTGCTAACATAACAGCTGAACCACACACATGAGCACAGAGATATCCAAGGCATCAAAACATAGTGCAGAGAAACAAAAGGTCCAGAATTTAGGGTCTGTATTTCACAGAACAAAATGACATTGTGGCCTTTATTCCTCTAAAGAACTTCAATTTGGGCACTGATATTAGTTCCCCATCACTGCCTGGAAAATATCTGTGGAAAATGTATAGATACAACAAGAAAAATCCTATGCTGTGCTTAGTTAAAAGGCAAATGAATGAGAAAAAAATGCTTTCATCTTAAGTCTAGAATCATGCTGACCTGCCTATGTATAAACAAGAGAAAACTGCTAAGTTTGGGAAAATGTCTTTTTTTTGTGTATGTGCTCCAGTTCCCACTGGTGGACAACTATTGGACACGTTCATATTCACCAGAAAGAAATGCTACTTCAGAGGACTGGGCACTTCCATGTCCTCATCCAGCAGAGACATACAGGCTCCTAAAAAAGGCATGACACATATGCTGGCTTCTGATAACTTGCTCCAGCTGGAATCCGGAATGCAACAATGTGCACAGCATCACACTGTCCTAGTGGGAAAGGAGCCCTTGCTGGGCACACTGAAACCACAGAGAAGAGAGAAACTGGAGGGAATGTACTACAGGGGAGGTAGTCTCTCTCTTCCCAAAATACCTACTTTTAATGTTTATGACATATTTTGCCATCTGAGTCTTCATTATGTGACCTCCTTGTCCTCTCTGTATTGTAAAATTAACGACGTGCACACAAATACATAGGAGAAAAAGAGGTCAGGGGAGAGAGTCCTGCAAATATGTGTTTTACAAGTGACTACTCTCATGACAGACATCTGCTTCAAAGGAGCTTTTGGCAAGCATGTTTACAGTGGCTCCTTTCCCTTGCGTGGCTGAGACAGTATGAACACCAGGCAGTGCTCCTTCTCACTCCTTCCTGCAGGACAAACGTCTCTCCCTTTTCTTTCTGCCAGTACTTCCTTGTGGGTCTGAGGAAAGATGAAAAGCTTCTTCACTTTCTACCCCCATTTTGTCACCACTTCAAAAGTAAGATTCTTTCTGCTGTTCTAATTTTTATTCTCATGACTGTTGTAGCTACAGAAATAGAATCCTTAAAAACTCATGAAAAAGGGGTGAATCTTCTCTTTGTACACAGGTACAAAAACTGCAAGGCATCAGTTCTTACAAAAGTCTGATGACTAATATGTTCAATATGCAAAGGAAAGCCTAATGGAGGAGATTTCCAACAGGAGAACATTCAAGTCAATGAATAAATGCAAGTCATTTATTTTTCATGGGACCATGCTCATGCAAAAGTGAAATGAAAAGAGAAATCACTCTGAGAATTCAAGTCATGCTCACAAACAGTGTATATAAAAGTAAGGAGAATTAAGTTGAAATCTTGCAGATGAGTACACAACTCTGTGTCTGCTACTTACACTCAGCAGATAAGGAACAGGCTTTGCCTTCTGAGAGAAAGACAACACATAACCTGACCTTAGGACCATGTCCTCCATAATGGTTGGAGGATGTTTCATAGCAAAGATTTTCCACAGAGAGACTGCTTCTCTCCTACATAGCTGCTCAGGCTCTCTGTGTGTAGAAGAGTGCCAGCAAGGTAAACAGGTCGGCTCTCAGGAACTAATTTGTTTTGCAGCTCCTGTTATTCTCCTCATTCTTAAATTGCCACTCCAGATACTACAGAGCTGAAAGGCTAATGATGGCTAGCAACTGTGGCAGAGACCCTTAGCATTCATGCCCCATTGTGGAAGAGGCAGAAAACAGCAGAAGGTTATATAACTTTTCTTAAAATCAGAAAATATGGTTTACAAAAGCAAAACCGCTGGCCAGCAAAAATAATGAACAGACAGTGAACAGGCACTATTCAAGTGTAACAATTTTAATGTATTTATGACAAGGAAATTTATTACCTGACTTATGATTTTAGAGGTACCTTACTATGGTTATGGGGGCCATGTTGTTTTGTTCACTACTAAAGTAGTGATCTTATATCGTAGACACATGGAATGGTAAACACCTAGAAATATGAGTATTTGTAAATAAGTTACAAAGGAAAGTTGTCAGAACTAATTGTTGTTAGCATTAGGTATTGTTATCTTGAAGTAAAAGATTTGTTTGTAAAAAAAGTTCTTTCCAGACATTGTAGGGCTTGATAACAAGGTTAGAGGGCTATAAATCCAAATAGGTTGTTGGACATGAACATGATGGTACACATATTGATGTTAAGATCTCTTGAGGCCTGAACATTCTTTAGGAGACTCCTAGAAATGTGCAAGACAAAGTGCACAGTAGAGGAAAAAAAACTTAAGATGGCCAGACCTTATAACATAAATGAAAGAACAGTATCAACATTAAAACATTTAAAAAAAACCTAGTAGGGAATTCCATTACATACAACCTGACCTATAGATGCTCACTTTTGCCTTTGCTAAGTTTAAAGGAATATTAGAGGACATTAATTATCTCTGCAGACCACAGGATTCTAAAATATTTTTATATAGGTTTTCTAATATAAAATATTCTATTTAGAAAACCTACTGAGAAATCCAATTTAACTCCTATACATAACAATTTTTGTTATCGCATACACCCATGCACAAATGTAACACAAGTACTGCTTCTAATTGCACCGGGGAAAGCTGTTTGATGCTACATGACAAGATGTTTCATGCTTCTTTCTATCTAACGTATTTCTCTCATAGGTTCCTCAGCAGGTATGGCTTCAAAAATACAAATGTTGACAAGCTATGTATTAGTTCTACCTAGAGAAACAGCACTAAACCAGTATGTTTCTTCCCGATAAAAATTAAATGTAACAACTGAGCTACTGAGCTGTGCCCAGGGAAAAAAGTGGACTAGAACACCTGTCGTAGTGTTCTTGCTGTACAAACATAATGTGTGAACATACATTTAACATTATTTCATATTTTACTAGCTTATTTTTAATATTGATTTATATTGCTGTTCAGACGTGGCCAGTTTTTCACATATTGTTGGCTATGCTGTACCCACAAAAGCTCCATACATCTCTGCTGTAAAACCAAAGCTCACACAGATAAGAACTCACACATACAGACGGACAACTAGACTGGTAGTAACTGATGTGTGTTCATTCACATATGTGCTCACAAGATACAAGAAAGACTCCACATTATATTGAAATGATTCATACTAATTAATTGCCATTAATGCAGTATTTCTTATACTTGAGTGACAGACAAGTTGCAAAAAGGGTAAGAGTTCTCCATATATAATTCAGATGCACAGGAATACATTCCCATAAGAAAACCAAACTCTTAAAAGTTCAATGAGGGCATCTAAAAAGTGTAGTACTCTCCAGCAGAGACAAAACTGAGGAACACGGGTTTTAAACAGAAGGAATTTAGAATGAGTCTGTGTCACAAGTTCTATCTTTTCTAATACACAGGACGAGGTAAATCAACCAATAGAACGACTGAAGCACACTACTTTCACTTTGATTGCTTCAAAGGAAAGAAGTCAATGTAATCAGTAAAATAATCCATGTATAAAACCTGAGGACATAAAGACTAACTGACTCCGAAGAAGCTCCCGTCACTTTGTCAAAACCACATTGATGTTCTGTGACCCAGAGGTGTAATTTTGACCCTTTTTTTCCCCATGAAGCTTGACTTGCAAAATACATAAAGCCCTGAGCATGTCTGGTGTTAGACAATGACCTACCACCTGCAAAATAACTCCCAAGAGATCAAGACAGGCAACGATCTGTCTCACCATATCAGATGGTGAAAGAAGACAGTCACAAAATTCCTACAGTAATACTAAAAGAAATATAATATGTACAATGGCACATTGAGCAAGGATCATGGAAAGGACCATTGAGACCATTCAGAAGGACCTAAGTTGGTCATCTGTGACAAAGATAATTTTTGCAATCATACATTTGGATACATTTAAACCTTTTGTAGCTAAATGCCTTTTGAAGAATGTCTTTTAGGTTCTAATGGTAGAATTGTTCTCTCCAAGCATACATGCGAAATTCAACTCCATATGATAACTGTCTATGCACAACAGTAATGTTATTGTTGCACTACCTCACCTTTTCCCTTCCTTCTGAGACAGAAGGGACATTAGTGCAAAACAAGAGTCAGTAATGAGGCATGTGAAAACTTGAAAAATCTTAAGTAGTATCAACTAAGCACTGAGAGATCACCTGCAAAACCTAAGGTGCGAAGACTTGAGGTTAGCTTTTTAAATTTGATAAAATACATACTGACTGGTGGCCAAGTCACCAGTAAGTCACTTACATAACTGTAATTTAAAACGGGAAGAAAGCATGTTTAAGCAAGAATAACAATTCACATCTGAATACTTTAATTAATACTTTAATTGGACATCTGTATACAGCCTGAAAATGCAGACTGAAGACTAGGTTCTTGAAGAACAAGATACCAGTAGACAAATTCAGGATATTTTTGCCTGCCATTCTAATAAAACATAAAACGTCATTGTTTCCAAATCCTCTTGTGTAAGTGCCAACTGGTAAAGTATATCTCACAGTGACATCATGACATCATAGGCATACAGTATCTTTCTTCCCATAAAGTCATCATTTATGACCACATTTTGTGAGCATAAACTTTCTTACATGTCTGAAAAACCACTGAACAATTTAGGCTTTTTTGGAAGACAGCTTCATTTCAGCATAATAGCGAGAGTAGATCCATATAATGGATTATTTGGGGGGAATAGGTGGGCCTTAGTTGTTTTTCAATAGTTCACTGCATCACGTTTATTTTCCACCTGAAAGGATTATCCTAAGGACAGCAAGGCAGGCTGACACTGCTCAAAATCTCCCACAGACTCTGCTACTATCATCTCTGATGGGTTTGTCCCCTAGCAAGTATCAAGTAATTGGCACAAAATCTTCTCTCTCACCTTGCAGTTTCTCTTAGTTCACTTTCATAGCATCCAGGGTCTGCCAGCTCAGAGTTCATCTCTCCAGAAGTTTCAGGGAGCATAAGTATTTACTGAAGATACTGAGGCCACCGTATTTTTGGCCACATCTTTTGCTCATAGCATATAAAGACAATTTAAAATGAACAAGTAACTTCTGCTCAGCCGAAATAAGTTTTCTTCAGTTAAAAGACGGAGCTGTTCACTCTCCTGAGTCTGCCCAAGGTTTGTGTATCTGATGGCACCATTATAGCCAGCTTTGCTAATTAGTTGCTTGGGCCTATCTACACAGCACAGTGCAGCAGGTGGAATATCCATCCACATACCTCACAGAAATACAAATGCAGGTCCTGGAAGCTTCATTAGCCAACCCACACACCGTAGGGACGTCTGGCTAAGACAGGGCTGCCCTGTGCTGTCAATGTCCAAGCTTTATGGAAAGTACTCCAGGGTGTCCCCCACCTCAGGAACAGATATTTAGAGAAGTGCCAAGCCTGTTTCACACGTGTAGCATACTTGAAGTAGTTTTTCAGTTCTGTTTAGTCTGTTTCAGGGCTAGCTGCCTTCCCACTCCCAGCTTGCTGCTCCTCCCCTTGCCCTTGCATAAGATCTTGCCTGATCCTTTCTGGTAAGCCACTTAAAGGCTGAGCTATCCAGTAGTGGGACACTGTACAGTTAGGGGGTTGTTGGTTAGTTTGTTTTCTTTTTTTACAGTTTTCATTTTGATTATTTTTTTAATTCCTCCCAGTTCACTCTGGAGAAGATGGTTCACGAGGGAGAAGACAGAAATCCACAGAAGCAGATTGAGAGTGTGTGGGTAAGAGAGACAGCATCAGTGTCAGAGCACTGTGAGATCAGTTCAAGCTGCAGTTTGATAATATAGCCAAATTCATGCAGTAAAATACTGTAAAAGAGCTAATACTGTTAACTTAGCAGCTGGTGGTATTTAACTATGCATAACATATTCTAGATGAAACCTACCAGCAAATATTTCTATTAGATTGTAGTAACAACAATCTGTCTGACTAAAAGAAAACATGACTTTCAAGCTTATGTAATACAAACATTCGAAACCAGCACTCTCTGGTGAGCATATACAAATGCTAAGTAAGCAGTTTCTAATATTAGTTTCATTGCTTAGAGTTGTAAGTGTGGCACAGCAGTCTTACAAGCAGCAAACTGTCGTTACTCTGCACTGAAGGCAACTGCCTAGCAAGAACACAGTGCTTGGTACCTAGGCTGCTAGAAAGTGAATTCTCAGATACAAGTATTTCACAGCAGAGATAAATAAGTAATTGTTAAAATTAACTACAAGTCATGCAGCTACTACTACTCATTATAATAAGCTAAGTACACAGACAATCCAATTCACCGTGTTCTTACGGCATACAGCGTTGAAACTTGGAAGAATAAACAAAACGTGATTCTATGACTCTATATGACTCCTATAAAATGAAATTCGGAAATACTCCTGTGGGAAAAAACCCCAGACTTGCTTAGCTATTTTCTGTTTCCCACTATATGACCACAATAAAACAACAGCAGAAGTCGTATTTCCCAGTTTCTTAAACAACCAGCTCACAACATCTCAAGAAAGAATCACTGTTAGGTTTTGGTTGGTTGGCTTCCTCTTTTACAGGGAAGATTGCACTTATCCTTATTTAAACTGGTTAAGATTTTCACACCATTCTTTGCAATGACTGCATCTCTAGGTGTTGAATATGATTCTTAAAATATACAAACACATGGAAACACAATAAACAAATACGTGGGAAACCTTGTCGTACAAAATGGATTCATACTGATATTAACATACCTTTTTGTCAGTAGGATTAAAATAACAAAGACTCTTCCCTAGATGACCTTCAAACAATGTCCCTTTTTGTCAATGGAATTAAATTAGCAGAGAGTTTAGAACAGAAAGAATTAAAAGTAAAAGTAAAGGGAAGTAAGGGAAGAAAGACAACATGCCTAGCACTCAATTGTCAGCTTTCACTCCTGAGTAACTACAGTTACTATTTAGTAAAACAGTGTTGTGTTGAATTATTTATTTCTAGGCATGTTTCTTTCACTCAACCATCTGAAAAAAGATTTTTGAAACAGAAAGCTTAACAGCAGTAACTTTTCTTACAATATATCTCACATGAAGCTTGTGAACTGCTCCTTTTGCTAGCAATTATTTCCCAATATGATGTGCAGAGGCTTAATAGTGTACTCCTGATGGAAATTATTATATTTTTTCCATACCCTGAATCAGTAACACACTCTTTTCTACATATTTTTTAGTAAATATTGGTAGTATTTGGCAGGAATCAGGTGTGTCACTCACCTTCATCTAAGGGGACCTCTTCCTCTTCACAGGGAGAAGGAAGGAGGGGTTGCAGAGGTTCCATGTTGATTATAAGTTGCTTGTTCAAAGAGGGAGAGCTGCGACTCTGGGTAATGCTGGTTCTGAAAGAACAGGGAAAACAGTCAGTTTATTCACTAAGGAACACTTGCAATTCAGGAAGTCTCAGGTCAGAATTGTTTTGCATAAATTACAATAGGCCTTGAGCTATCATAGCAAGCTCTGCACACTGAGTGCTGTGTTCAGCTCAGTTGCACCCTCAGCAGATATAGACCTCTCAACATATGAAGTGTAAGAGACAGTTTTGTGCTGGTATACTTCCCTTTACACAGCCTGACTCCTTGTCATGTAATGCAGGATTTCAGTGTGTTGCTCCTCTCCACTTCAAAGGAGGAGAAGGTAAAGAGGATATAAATAATTTTTCCTGATGTTGTTCCATTGCATCTGACTGGGTAAAGAAGATGTTACAGTTTGAGCACTGCAGACTAAATCAGGAACAACCATATCAATTCAGTTAACAGATACACAGCACTGTCATTCTGATGCACCCCAGATGCTGCCTCTACACCCTGCCTCCAGGTGCTAAGGCAGGTTTTCTGCCTTGTCTTGTTTCGCTCTATCAGGCTCTCCTGGTAGCAGGCGTTGAACTTGCTAGAGAAAATCTGAGGAATGCTGTTGATTCACTTCAGTCATGAGACTCATTAGCCTAAAATCATACTACTGAGAAAATAAAATAGCTCTTCGGAATAAGCTATCTAGGACTTATATGGTACAAGCCTGAAGCAAGAGTCCTGCAACAAATCTGAACCATTACATTATAAAATATTTACATTTGACAAAAGCAAAGATAAAAGAGAAGACAATTCTACTTGACTTCAAGTAGTATATAAGCATAGTGCTGAATTTTCACAAAGTGCATCTGAAGTTTGCACAAAGATTAACTTACAATTCAACATAGATTAAAAAAAACTGCACAAAGCACTAATAGCAGCTCAAAAGAAGAGACTGTACGTTGCTGAGATTGTAGGTTAACTCAGGACACGGATATCATACTTTAAGTTACATTAGCATTCTGTGGAGATAAAAAGATTTTCTTTCTTACTCTTTTGCCCTGATTCCTTGCTCATTAACGTATGCCCAAAGCTACTTATATCCTCGCTTGAATTCTAACCATCTAGTTTAACTTGGCGCTGCATTAATGCTGCATAACTACAACATTCCAACAGATTTTCAGCCTGTAGTGCTTTAAGTGTCACACAAAGATATTGAACAGTATCCACGTCACCACTGCATGTTTCTTTCTCAATGCAGCCATGGTACCACCGAATTGACTTTGAGGGAGAGGGCCCAGATGAAGAAAACTATATATATGCATGTATGTATATACACATATGTTTTTTTTTTTCAATTTTTATTCACACAATTTCCTCTATATTTTTTTCATTTTAAAACATATCATTTT
>WAAB01005863.1:82109-94765 GCA_013389865.1 Piaya cayana | reverse complement strand
ACTTCCACCCAGCTTAGTGTCATCTGCAAACTTGCTAAGGGTGCACTCAATGCCTTCATCCAGGTCATTGATGAAGACATTGAACAGGGCTGGACCCAGCACTGAGCCCTGGGGAACCCCACTTGTGACTGGCCTCCAGCTGGATTAAACACCATTTACCACCACTCTCTGGGCCCGGCCATCCAACCAGTTTTCCACCCAGGAGAGTTTGTGCCTGTTTCTTTTAGAGTTGAAAATTTTCTGTGCTTTTTTGACTACTTGTGCTATAAGAAGGACAAGTTATCTACCTCTGTCTCGTATTTCAAAACCTGCATTATAAAACCGTTTGATATCATTAAACTTTTTTTTAGTCTTTCTAAAAACCTGGAGCATTTTAAGAAGGTTAATAATAAAAACCAAACAGTACTATTTTTGGGTGTTCAATCTGTATGACATTGCTCTATAACCTTATATGCCCACATTTGTTTCTTTATCTACATTAATAGTTACATGTACTTTAAATACTGTAAGCAAAGAAAAGTAAAATATTAAATAATTTTATGGTAAAATCTTTTCCTATCCAATGGAAGAAAGAAACTCTATGGAAAGCAGACAATTAGCTATTTCCTTATGTGAATTCCTATTCTCATTTAAAATGAATTTATGTGCTTGAGTAATCTACCTTATCTTAAAAAGAACCTGTATCCTGCCTTTGATGTTCTCAGTTAACATTTCTAGACCACAACTTAGTCCATTTGTAAATAAAATCTGCAAAAGCATATACAAAACCATGGCCTTACTATTAATTACCCAGTATGTCTGGACAATATATTTACAAATATTTGTTGTAAATATTTTCTTCTTTTCTGAAGGACTTTAGTTAGGTTCTTATCAGTTTTCACTGTCACTACAATGAGTGATAATGATCATTAGTTTGCTTGCAAAGTCCAGCTGCTTATTTCTAAACAAGCCAAATCTTTTTTCTTTAAAGAAAAGATTCTCTGATCTTTTTTATCTTTACTGAACGAACTTCTTCCTTCTTAATCTGCCTGACTTATGGAAAAACCTGTCAAGTATGCCTTTAAATATACACATACACATACACAAAATGGAATCTGTCAAAACCAGGCAAGAAGTGGGAATGAAATGAGATGTATTTTTCTGTCGGGAATGTGTAATAACAGTCTGTGTCATAACACAGAAAATAATATAACTACTTATCTGACTGATTGATTAAACCTAGCTTAAAAGTAGTGTAGAAAAAAGTTCCCTTGTGTAAAAGACAATATGTTATTGTCAGAATTCTATAACAATGGTGACATATATTTCCCAAGGCCTGTATGCCTCATTGTGGAAGCTCAGAATGACACACCTGACATCTCACAGTAAAGGAAAGAGAATTTCTCTGTAGAGAACAACAATCCTCCTTGGTCCTTAAACTTTAATATTGAATGTAAAGGTGTACCTGTGAACTTCTGGAGGTTCCCTCTGGATTTTAGAGCTTGCCTCCACAACTTCTTTGGCTACTTTCCCACTGCATTAAAACATGAAATAAATATTCAAACAAATACCAAGATGAGCTCATTACATGCCAAGCACTATAAATAAATGAACAATGAAGTTACATTCAAAAGAAGAAAAGGAAAAGGAAAAAAAATCCAATGTAGTGGATATATAATGCCCTAAGTTAAAAACTCTGCTCACCACTTGCCTGCAAAACTACTGATGAAAAAGAATCTTCTGTTGTAGAACACTAGACAGGAGAGTGGTCTATCCTACTAATGCCTCTGGTTCAGAGTGGTCCAGTTACAGGGGCCATACAACCTCTACACAAGCCACATCTCCTTGTTTTTACAGAAACTGCAACAAAAGGGGAGTCCTGTTCTGGTGAAACTGCTCTTTGACAAAAGTCTGCATGAAGCCACCAGTTTGTTTTATAAGTGACACTTAGGAGACAACAGCAAATCATTCAAATCCTAAACCTGAATTAAGTTGTGAACAGGTCTTCAAGAAGGAAAACCCCTCAGTTTGCCATGAGTAATTACTGATACCTTCTATTACTTTTTGGAATGGCTTACCATGAAAAACAAACAGCAAACACCCACCTATACCGAAATCTACTGCCTTTAAAAAATATCTTGCTGCTGGACATGGTCTTGATCTGGCTGGATTTTGCATACCTTGAAGAAAAAGAACAGACACTGACATTTCCAATGTAAAAGGAACATAGTAAGCAGCAATGAACAACATGAACTACAAGCTTTGTAATTTTTATATAATAAAGTAATATACAATAATTGAGCTTTCCAATTAATATAAAACATACATAAAATAATTCAGACATAGCAGAATGACTGAACATAAACCAAGTCATTACCTAGATGGGAAAGCAAGAAAATTAAATACCAACATTTGCTGCATCTCTAGGAACTTTCATTTACAGAATGAAGGAAATATTATGGTACGCCAAAGGTACCTAGAACAAGTTTGCCCTACCACCACCTTGTTTGTGGGAAGATATGATTATTTCCACTTTCAAAGAATCATGGAATCACCGGGTTGGAAAAGACCTCCAGGATCACCAAGTCCAAACATTTCTATCTGTTCCTAAACTATGTCCCTGAGCACCTCATCTACTCGTCTTTTAAACACCTCCAGAGATGGTAATTCAACCATCTCCCTGGGCAGCCTCTGCCAGTGCCTGATGACCTTTTCTGTGAAAAATTTCTTTCTGGTATCTAGTCTGAACCTCTCCTGGCAGAGTTTGAGGCCATTCCCTCTCTTCCTGTCACCTGGGAGAAAAGGCCAGCTCCCTCCTCTCCACAACCTCCCTTCAGGGACTTGTAGAGAGCAATACGGTCTCCCCTCAGCCTCCTTTTCTCCAGGCTAAACAACCCCAGCTCTCTCAGCCGTTCCTCCTAAGATTTGTTCTCCAGCCCCTTCACCAGCTTTGTCACTCTTCTCTGGACTTGCTCCAGAGCCTCAACATAGCCCCACTTGTAACTGGCCTCCAGCTGGAGTTAACTCCATTTCCCACCACTCTCTGGGCCTGGCCATCCAACCAGTTTTCCACTCAGGAGAGTGTTCTCCCATCCAGTCCAGAGTTTGACAGTTTCCTAAGCAGAATGCTGTGAGAATTTGTGACAAAGGCTTTACTGATGTCCAAGAAGATACATCCATAGCCTTTCCCTCATCTAGCAAGTGGGTCACCTTGTGAATGGGTATAACATCAGCCAGCCTCCAGTCCAGCGGAACTTTGGCAAGCACATCTGCCAGCTCCCTCAATACTCTTGGGTGGAGCGCATCCAGCCCCATAGGCTTGTGAGTGTCTAATTGGCCAAGCAAGTCTCTAACCACCTCCTCTTGGATCACGGCAGCTTTGTTCTGCTCCTCAGGCTCCTAGGGATGCACACACAGGGAACAACTTCCCTTACTATTAAAGACTGAGGCAAAGAAGTCATTAAGTACCTCACCCTTGTCCTCATCCCCTGTCACTGTTGTTCTACCATCTTATAAAGACTTTGCTCCAGGTGCTCTCCAACAGTCACATCCGCCACAAGGCCTTCTTTATTCACAAACAGCAAGTCCAGGAAGGTGCCTTCCCTTGTTGGCTCTTTCACCAGCTGTGTGAGGAAGTTGTCTTCCACACATTCCAGGAACCTCCTAGATTGCTTCCTCTCTGCTGCACTGTACTTCCAGAAGACATCTGGTAGAATAAAGTCTCCCACAGGGACAAGATCTAGCAATCTTGAGACTTCAGCCAGTTGTTTGTGGAAGAGCTTGTCAGCTTCTTCTATTTGGATAGGTGGTCTATAACAGACTCCCAACACATCATCTGCCTTCTTGTGGGCTCCTGTGATTTTTATCCAGAGACACTCAATCCTGTCATCCCCATAATCAAGCTCAATGGTATCAAAGCACACTCTAACACAGAGTGTGACCCCACCATCTCTCCTATCTTTCCTGTCCTGTTTAAAGAGTTTATACTCCATCATAGTAGCACTCCAGTTATATGAGTCATCTCACCATGTTTCTGTCATGGCAACTGTGTCATAGTCTCCATGCCCTACAACAGTTTCTAATTCCTTCTGCTTATTGCCCATACTGTGTGCATTGGTGTAGATGCACTTCAGTTGGACTTTTAATCCCTCAGCTATCATGAAGGGAATAGAGTTCATTCCCAAATGACTGGTCCTTGGATTATCTAACCCATCAGTGCCAATTATATCTTTTCCATCATGAAATGTGCTCACCCTCACTCACTCTGGCCTGATATACTGTAGGTCCTGACCAGTATAGCATCTCTCAGGCACTGGAGTGCTACTTCCAGACTCACTCCTGTCTAGCCTGGCTTTATCCCCCTCTCCCTTCAGATCTAGTTTTCCACTAGTAAAGCAAAGAAATAATAAAGAAGTGCTAAAACTTGTCTACAAAAGTAGCTGCATTTCCAATGTTTCTACGCAGTCCACTTCTTGGTAGCCTACATCACATCTTACTGCTTCTCTCCCATCATGAAGTATACAGTAACCTTTTAGCATAGTATTGTACCACAAAGATCACAGAAGAGTATCTCAGACACACCACCTGCCTTCAAAATGGTAGACTTATTTCCTATTGAGTCATTCCCAGACTCTAATAGACAATATTCTATGATTTATATCTATTTGCAAATAATAGCAACAGTTAACCTGAGCCTGTGTTTAGACAGGACTGAAGTTCCATTTTTCAACACATGCCAAGAGATGATGACTTCATCTTAAAATCAAAGTCTCGGACTCTTCTAAGCAGAAGAGAGGACCAAATCTAATTTAGGGAAAGTGTCATTATCATGAATTACTTACACAACTTGGCTATGTCTGTTCTAATCTAAGTAGAATATTTTTGCTGCTATCATACAATAAACAGAACATAAACAGACAGGATTTATCTAATGCTTTTAAGTAACAAACAGTCAACACCGTACAGCTCACTATACAGCTCAGTATCTCTGAAATGTAAGAAAACTTTTGCTGTTTCCAAACTACTATCCTAAGCCTTTATTTACAGAATGCTTTGGCTTCAGTTTCTTATTTGGAGGAGTGTTGTTATTTTTCTATTAAAAACTATTACTAACTACTACTAACTACTATTTTCCAATCTATTTAGGCAGACTTCACTGAATATCACTACCAATCTTCATTTACTAAAGCAGTCTTCTTTTAAGGCAGATCAAAACTGAAATATGCAAGCATAATTTTAAGCAATCGTGCTAAAGAAATAACCCCAATGTAGTGTCCTGATGGTATCTAGAAAGTAGATAAAAACATGAGAGAAGTAGCCCTGCAAACACTGAGGTTACAGAAGTAAAAGGAGGAGGTGGTGTTCCAGGTGCTGAGCAGAGATTACCCTGTAGGCTGTGGAGAAGACTTTGGGGAAGCAGGCAGTGTCCCTGCGGCCCATGGAAAATCACATCAGAGAAGATGTCCACATTACAGCCCATGAAGGACCCTGCACTACAGCAGGTAGGGATGCCTGAAGGAAACCGGAATCCCTGGAGGATCCAGAGGGGAGATGGATCCTGGTAGGAGCAACCCCCTCTGCAGTAGGTTCATTCTGAAGGACGGCAGCCCATGGGAAGGATTCATATGGGAGTTGTTCATGAAGAACACTGGAGCAGGGGAAAATTATGAAGAGGAAGGGTCAGTGGATAGAAACCACTATGAACTAACTGTGAACCCCATTGCTTATCTCCCTATGCTGCTCCAGGCAAGAGGCATATAGAGAAGTCAGGAATGAAGGAGTGAAAATAAGCCTGGGAAAAAATAGAGAGGGGTGGTTTTAAGTTTGTCTTTATTGGCATTTTGAAGTAAGAAAGAAGATGAGAAACAATTTAACCTTCCCCAAGTCAAGTCTGTTTTGCTCCTGACAGCAATTGGTAAGTAATCTTCCAGTTTTTATCCCAACACATCAGGTTTTTTAATCTTAATTTCAAATTGACTTGTTGAAGAGAGGGAGTATGAGAGCATCCAGGTGGGCATTTGGCACTATTGAAGAGCAAAACCATCACAATCATGCGTTTGTGACAGTTAATATTACAACTATTTAATCATAAAACCAGAGAGATTATACTTCTGTGAGTCAGACATCTTTATTGATTTCTTTCATTTAGATAGGAATTGTTTCCTATTCTCTGTATTTATTAATTATAACATAAAAAAAAAATCACTCAAGCCACCATGCACTATTTTCTTACTTATATATACTTCCAGTGGAAAACGCTTCCTGCTAGTCTTTTAAAGAATTCTGTTCCAAACACAGTAGATGTTAAACCAGGGAATTAATAGCTGTTTTGTGTCAGCTCATATTTCTTGTTTCTTTATTGTTTATATCAATGTAGTAGATTATAACAATATATTATTATTGTATCAGTGTTGAAACAAAAGGAGGGAACCTTTCTAAAATAAAGCAGGCCATTTACATTTCCTAGTTAGTTATTATTTACCACTAGAGCAGCCCCCTGTTGTTGCTGTTCTCCAATACAGAAACAATAGGCAAGATGCTGTAAGAAGAGACTAAGTTACAAGAATAAAAGATATGTGCCTAAAGGGAGGTGTCAATAAGTTTGTAGGGCAGAAAGAACACATAAGAGCTTTTTAAGAAGAAATTATTTTCAGGTTCTCTTTTAGGGAACAGTAACAAAGACACTCCTCTTGTCAATTTACNTATTTTATTTTTTTTTTTTTTTTTTTTTTTTTTTTTTTTAAGGAAGATGGCTGGCATCTTTCAAACTGTATCCAAGAACATTTAAAAAAAAATCACTGCAGAAATATTTTTTCATATAACTCTTATTTTTTTCTTACAACTCTTACTAAACTTTGGATTTCAAGTGGGAGAACACTGCCCACCCAGAGAAAAGCCCAGAGAATCAAGTGTAACAAATTGTTTCAGTCATTCTCAAGGGGTTCCAACAGCAGGGCTAAGATTAATGACTATATTAGCAGACACATGCAATTCTGTGTCCATCCAATGTTAGACTACAGAGTGGTAAAAAAAGCAATCTGGCAAAAAGTGTAATTATTCACTGCCAAAACCCTCTTGTCTCATTCAGATTTTAAATAATTCACAATACTGGCTTGGAATGTAATAATATCCCCCATTAACTTCCATGTATTTTGTTTGTATTCTGAATTGAACAATCTACTTACATGCTTTTTTTTTTTTTTTTTTTTTTTTTTCACTTTTAGTATAGATAATTGACTTCATGTTTACATACTTGTAGAAAGCCTGGTTCTCCACCCCACATTTCCAAAGATGCTTGCAGGCTGCCGGAGTAGAGGTATGGAATGATAGCACAGCCTTTTTCTAGGTGCACAGAAAAGAAAGCAAAAGTAATGAAATTGTTGTGTTCTCAAAGGCTGAAGTAGCTGTACTATGAACCAGATACACTAAGGACCAGGTTTGCCCACATAGCCTCAATCTGTGGTTCATCCACAGAATTGCAACCATACAACATAGCTGATACTATTAAAACACCCAGGCAATTGTTGCAGAAATGAAGGATGCTTGGAGGGGGCAAAGAAAAACATACATACAAGTGGCTTGTAGAGTATAACTGTACCAACTGCCTTCAGACAAAAATCAAGGGAGGGAAGTCTCTGTGTCCCATAGTCCACAGTTGCTGTACTACTTATATCCACTTCTCTCTGTTTCCTACCATCAAATCATACTCGCAATCACACAAACAAACCCTGATACCTCTGGCATTATTTCCTCCCTTTGTTTTCTGTTCCTCATCTAGCCACATCCAAAGCCATAATCTTGGCCTAAATCACATTGCCCTGGGAGAGGAATTGATTGCAGCATGCTGTAGTCAAAAATCTCTATTATTTCAGTGGGAAGAATCCAGTGATAGGACTCCAACAATCTAATATAGACTCCAGTTTGTTCAGCTGACCAAGACTGAAGTGATGATTGCAGCTAGTCAAAAATACCTCACATTGATTCAGGTATCAATACCCACTTGAATTTTCAGTAAGATTTATTTGTTGCTCATGCTTTATAGGCAGGTTGGTATAGCATTAGTGCTTTAAAATCCATTAAAACTTGACTACAGAGACAAACAAAACCATGAGCAATCAACAGAACACTGCATGTACATTAAGTGAGAAATGTCTCCAGCCTTTGCAAGTTAGACATTCTTTTGACAACAGCAATATTCACATTTACATGTAGTCTATATTTTAGTTACAATATTAAGTACAATTTTTGGTTGTTCAGAGTTTTGTTTAATTTAAAATTTATGTTACATTTTAGTTGGCTCCAAATCTATTACAGAAGCTCTGTAAAAATAAAAAACCTGACCTCTTTCTGAGCTCCAAACACATAAAAAGTCTTCCCTTCAAATTTCAGTTTATAGACATCACACCTAGAAAGAGAAAAGTCATTTAAGTACAGGAAAAATAGATCTACAGATAAGAAAAAAAAATTGCATGCTGATTCCCAAAGTCAAGCAGGCTGTCAAAGGACAGAGCCTCAAAGGAAATCTTACAGCTTCTGGTATAGAAGTATTTAATATTCTTATTTTCTTTAGAGAACATAAACCTAGAGTATTTCTTTGACAGCTCTTCACCTTTACAATTTCAAAGCATTAACTACTACTACTGGAAAATGAAGAGGAAATTAAAAGTAGCCAGAAACTTATGTTTACATTCTATTGATTACAGTTTTTAATTCCTCTTATATCTCAAAGTTTTGGAACATCTAGTGTAATTATGTTGAGGGAAAGATGATACACTCAGCCTGCATATGTTGCATAAGAAGGCATACACTTTTCTAGATGCAGGTACTTTTTACCAGCACCATCTTATCTCTATCCTTCTTCATTTGTGGTGTGCTATCATATATCTCAGTAACTGACTTCTTAACAGATAGAACACAATAAGAAGAAAAAGAAAATTTTTGACAGTTCTTGTTACTGGGGCCTTGTGAGTTGCAAACCTAAGTAAAATTTAATTTAACCAATGCTGAAAACACAATCTACATAAGAAATAGTTGTGCACCATATTAAGGCAATACAAAGCCTTTGCTTAAATTGTAATGGAAATTTTGTCACTGTAGTTTTTCATAAACTTCTCAAAATTTTAGATTTCTATTGAAAAGAAAATATGAATGCAGTGGAGTGCAAATTTCTACTAATATCAGTTAAAGCTACTAGCACTCACTTTTAGGCCTCAGAAATAAAAGCAGCAGCATATAATATTCAGATAAATCTCACCAGACCAACCTTCTGATAGCCAGCATAACACTGAGGGAGCTTAATGACTTTTCTTCTACCACCATTTCATTTAGTATCTGATTTACATTACTAAATGAACACAGAGATCTCCAAAAGCACACATTATACTTAAACCTTAAGTTATCCTTAAGTAAAATCTAAGTGCTGCAAAACTCATTTCCCACAATATACTAATTTCCCACACATTCGGAAATTGCTGTTGGCTCCTCCTTGCGTCATATACTGACATTACAGTTACACTGTCCTTATGCCAATAGCACAAACCATCAAAGCACTGTGATTGGAGCCACCTGGAATTAACCCTAGAGAAACTACAGTACAAATCTAGGATCACAAATGCATGATATTTGACAGACAGAACCTCAGAACTCCACCAGGAACTCAATCAGATGGACAGGACTATACCAACATTCTATCTCTGAGAATTTCAGTTTAGTCAGCTACCAGGGAGTTTTCAATGGGCATGCAACAAAAAGTACTGCTCTACACTTGCCACCATTTCTTCACCTCCTGCTCATCTTCTTTCAACAAGACAGGCTGGAAGCATTGAGGTTGAGCAGCCACATCTAAGTAACTGATGCTGGTGACCCTTTAGCAGCAGGGCTAAAATGAGATTTATCAACATTTGAGCATGACTGCTCATTCTGCAACACATTGCTGAAGGCATGGCCACCTGCTTTTATACCACCTGCAGAAGCTCAGTTTTACCTCTCTCTCAACCGTGACTGTGACTGCCCAATTAAGGCAAATAAAAGTAATGAAAACATTGAATTCTTAAAGACTGAAGTAGCTGTACCTGTTTTCAAATTGAGGCTAGTTAAATGTGGAAATAGCAGCGTTTCCAAGATTCAAATAAAGATGCAAGTGGACTCTTGTAAATTCTTCCAGACACCTCTGCCAAAAAGCCTTAGTGGTGATTTACAGGATTGTTGAAAAATCAACTTACTCAATTCTAGCATTTGTGCATTACATTGACTAATACACTCTGCGGAATAATTTTCACTGGAAGAAGAATGAGACTAAATTATTGTTATTCCACTTCTCATCTAAGATATTTTTAAACAAACATGATTGGGCAAGACAAGGAATATTCATGTGATCACCTTAAAGACAACAAATCTACTCTTACTTCAAATGCTTACCATTTTAACAAATGAATTCTTTTATTCCCCTGGAAAACTACAAATCCTGCAGCTGTAAATCCTAAAAATGTTGTCGTCCCCATTGAGTCCTTGAAAGAGAAAAAAGAAATACAATTTTCCCCTTATCCAATGAAGTGTTTTTTACTGATAGAATAAATTGTTACCCCACTATAGTTATGGTTGCCTCTGCCCTATCGAGTCAAGCTCACCACTTGCTTGATAGTATCTGCTGGTGAAAACCAACCCAGCCCGCATTGTGCACTGGTGTCCTTGCCCTCAGCCCCCGGGGAAGTATAGTTGGGGCAAACCCTGGTCATACGAAGGCGGGTGGCCAGCGGGATGTCTAGCCCTTACCTTTTACCCTCATCCAATGCGGTGTTTCTTACTGATAGAACAAATTGTTACCCCACTATAGATTACATCTATTTTGTTTTCCTTTTTAAAATAAAATGTATACAATTCTAAAGAACAAAGACTACCCTTGGCAATACAAGCCTTATTCATTTCTGGCATTTAACTGAGTAACAGCATTCTCTTTGTTTCTGTCTATCTATAGATGATGATACAGGGAATTCTTAGGTATACCTCTTAATTTTGTTGGAAATATACTTCTGCGTATGTCCTATTCTTAGTGTGCTGACTAACCACAAACAGGGGATTCATATCTGCCTCAGCACTGATACTTCTTAATATCTCAGAATATGTTGTTCCTCTACAAGATGTTGTGTTGGAAGGACTGCTGACAGACAACATTTACTACAATGAGCAAGTACACTTGAGTACAAACTAGAACATATGGTGATACTTGCATTTCAAAAGGGAAAGATAATTTACAATGCCATATGTTCCACAAATAAAATAAGAAACAGTGATGCTTGTGGAGTAGCAGCCACAGCACTGAAAGAAGTATGTTGTAAAGAGCCAGGAAAGCAACTTGCTTCGCCATTAACTTCCAGAAGAATGAAAAATGTTCCATAAGCACAGATGGTGAATCCTTGCATGCCCTTATACTGCAGGTCCAACTGACCAAGAAAGGAAATTCTGAGACAGTTTTGACTCTGTCTTAAGTGCAAACGTTAAGTCTCTGGTATGGCCCCTGATAATCTATAGTATAGATTTGAACTGAAGTTTCCTAAATTGCTGAGTTAACCGAGCTGTCAACCATGTATTTCACATGTATTTCACACAGGAGAACCATTCCCAGCAATCTGATGTAATTCTATGTTAGAGATGACTGTTGAAGGGCTCTCACTACCAGAACAGCTAACTGGACAGCACTGCTGTTCCACCCAGTAAGATGGTATACAAGCCAAAGTAAAAGCAGCAGTTAAAACATGAAGCAAGCAACACAAAACCCAAACACTACAGATTATGCAGATAAAATCAAGTAATTAAAAATGCAGGTGTAAGCGATAATGAGAACGCCTAACTCAAATCACCTTCTTCTAGAGACCACAATCCTGGAAATCTTGGCAAACACAAAATATTTCACACCTGGAGTATTTAAAGAAACCTTTGCATTAAATGCAAAGACATTATGAAGCATAATCAACTTTTTTTTGTCATGACACTCTACTACATTCTCTTATAAAGTTTTGTTTCCTTTGAAGAGACCTTTCCTTTGACTGATGCAGAAAAGTCAACCAGTCAATGTTCTTCCAGGACTTAAATGTAGCATGTAGTTCTAGGGCAAGTTCTTTTATAAATTACTCCCTATTTGTAATTGGATAAAGAAATAGAGCTAAAGCAATTCAATTATGGCAATTTACTAAGTAATAGTAAAAATAACATTTTGTTAAATATTAGCAAAATACCTCCCCGTTACCTTACAAGGATGAGGATCCACACCATAAGTTTCCAAAGAATATGCTTTCAGGAGCAAGTTAAATTCAGCAACAGCTGGACTCTGACCTCTGAAATTACAAAACAAATATTAGTTTGACAGCAAAAGAAACTAGGAGAAAAAGTTCTTAACTGGAGAGTTTAAATGCTTAAAAAAAAGGAAGAAATAAAAGCTTTTACTCAGTGAACTACTTCAACCATGTTCATAATATAAACATAGAATACTTTATACATGCTTTCTCCTGCTGAATTGTACAGTGCCTGATGTTTTTCAGGCAAAGCCATCACCATGTTCTGGAAAAAAAGTCGGCAGGGGAAAAAAACAGCTTGGTAGAACAGAGAGATCTTGAGTGACATCAAGGAGTGTTTATGGACTCTGGAAGAGGGGTCAGGCCTCTTGGGTGGACTATAGGAGGGAA
>WAAB01005863.1:70973-81061 GCA_013389865.1 Piaya cayana | reverse complement strand
ATGTTGAGGCTCTGGAGTGAGTCCAGAGAAGAGCAACAAAGCTGGTGAAGGGGCTGGAGAACAAATCTTATGAGGAACGGCTGAGAGAGCTGGGGTTGTTTAGCCTGGAGAAGAGGAGGCTGAGGGGAGACCTCATTGCTCTCTACAACTACCTGAAAGGAGGTTGTAGAGAGGAGGTAGCTGGCCTCTTCTCCCAAGTGACAGGGTACAGGACAAGAAGGAATAGCCTCAAGCTCCGCCAGGAGAGATTTAGGCTGGACATTAGGAGGAAGTTTTTCACAGAAAGGGTGATTGGGTATTGGAACAGGCTGCCCAGGGAGGTGGTTGATTCACCTTCCCTGGAGGTGTTTAAGGCACGGGTGGACAAGGTCCTGAGGGGCATGGTTTAGCATTTGATAGGAATGGTCGGACCGAGTGATCCGGTGGGTCTCTTCCAACCTGGTGATTCTATGAAATTCTGATCAGTTTCTTTCAATTCTGAGGTAATAGTATGTCATACAATTAACCAGAGTTATCCAATATCCTGCAAGTCTATTATTTTTGATATACACAGATATCACCTGGAATGGGAAATACACATCAGCATCTTTTTTTTTTTCACAAACTCTTGCTCCCTAAGTCATTTAAAAGGATTGTGCAGATTAACAAACATTCCTTCCAGCACAGGGTATAAACACGGCTATCGTATCACACTGTCTACTCAGATGCACGCCTAATTATAGCAGTGCCTGCTACCACCATGATAGTTCAGAATTTCCATTATACGTCCCTATTTTTAGGGTGTCTATAATCAACCGTGAAAATACATTAAAGCCTGAATCATGGCTTGTAAGACTTAAGTCCTAGAATAAGTTTTGTTATTTGATTTCTGCTCTTCTAACACCTTCTGTTCCAATAAAGTGTAACACAGATTTACCATGCCTGTTTGTCAGTGAACTGTTCTCAGTGTTGATTTTTTTTCATTTATGAATTTGCATGAGTAGAGTACATGATTCTGATATGTAATATGGTTTTGTGACAATGAGCAGTGCTTAGGTCCTCTAGAATGCCAGGCCTCATAAATGGTATCCAAAAACTGAGCCACAAACAACATTTCAAGGAACACAGTAGTAGTCATACTACATCTTACCCCTGCATTTAGGGGTCCACTCTCACACTGTGACCACTGGTACTCAGGAATTGGCATTTAAAAACTGTTTTGTACACTGTGCTGAGTAATTCCCTGTAAATCTGTTATTCCTTAGTTGCCGGAAACCAACAAGCACTGACTTATGAGATGTAGTATCCAGTCCAAAGTTCAGTTTAACACATAAGACAATGTCTAGCTTGCTTGTGGATGTCAAATCCTTCTTTGAACCTATCAAGCTGATTCCCTGTGGCAGTATGTCAATAACCTTTCTTCTACGAAGTTTTAATTCATGCTTATTTGCACTTCACTGCTCACTGCCTCACAGTCAATCCCATGATACCTCTTTGGCTGCCTCCTTATATCTTTTGGTCCTGCTTGACACTATGCTACTTGCACATTATTTCAGATCACATTTCTGTGGATGTGTAGCTTTTAAAGGGAAAAAACCACACAAGATTACAGAAGTGCCATTCTTCCTCTTTCCTTTTTTCAGTCTCTCTTACCACTTTCCAGTGAAGAGCATGTATGAAATGGAACATCAAAAAATTCAAATGTGCATTTACACAGGATTTAAAGGGAAGACAGCATGAATGCAGCAAACAAAACAAAACCACATATTTTGCCCAATCAACTTTCTGATCCCACTACTAAATTGTTTTTCTCCCTTTTCAATACACAACTGTAAAACCATAAATAAGTCCAAAAAAGATAAGTTTGTTTTATGTACCAAAAAACTGCCCAAGACAGAAGTAATTAACTAACTTGAACTAAACTACTAAGAACCCTTCTGTTGCATGGTGAAAAGCCAAACAAATAGAGAGTTTGATTGCTTTTTGGAAACTAGGCCAATGAGATTAAAAAATACAACTTTTTCCCACCTTCCTTTGCTGGAACAAAGGAAATTAGGCAGTCATCTTATCCAAAAGGACCAAAAAGTGACAAATAATTTGGAACAATGTCATTTGGGAGTTTTGACAGTTCCAAAAGGAAAAAAAAATATGAATAGCAATTATCATTAAAGAGTCATATTAAAAAAAACGAATTAGCATGCTGTCTTCATCTATTGTCTCTGAAACTAGGTATGCTGTCTTTGCACACATCAAGGGGAACAAGCTGTGATACTTGGGGAAAAAAAGCAGAAGACAGCGACAAGTTTGATCTGATCAAATTACAGGCTAATCAAATAGCTATTGTGCAAAGTCTTAAAAGGATACCACAAAGCAGAAGAGTCAAAGGCAGTATCAAATGAAAAAATACTCTGTCATCCCTTATCAAAGGGTTAATACTCAAATCTTGATATATGTTTTTCATCTGAAACTTAGCAATGAAATTTTCCTTACTAAATAAAAATGTAATTATAGCAAATCCTATTAGCTAAGAAAAGTCAACATTTTTTAATCAGTCATTGATTTAATATTATATAGGCTTTTGACTGGCTTTGTTAAAAAGTCTTTAAGTTTCTACATGCAACCTTACACAAAAAAACCTGGAGTTTTCTCAATTATGCAAGTGTTTCAAGTAATCCCTCTATTAAGAGAAAAACAGGGAATATTCAGACAATACATCTTTGCTGTTTTGTACCTCAGTTCTCTCAGGAAAGTCACGTCTCTCAGTGCAAAGACTTCTTTTGACCTTACATGACTTAAGCATTAAATGCAAGATATTTTCCCTTTCTGTATGTTGCAGCCACTAAGCACCCAACTACAATGGTGCCAATGGTTTTAAACAGGACCAGTAAAAGAATCACAGAATCACTAGGTTGGAAAAGACCCACAGGATCATTGAATCCAACCATTCCTATCAACCCCTAAATCATTCTCCTCAGTACCTCATCCATCCACCTCCTAAGTTCCTCCAGGGACGGTGACTCAATCACCTCCCTGGGCAGCCTGTTGCAGAGCCCAGTGACCCTTACCATGAAAACTTTTCTCCTGATGTCCAGTCTGAACCTTCCCTAGAGGAGCTTGAGATCATTCCCTCTTGTCCTGTCCCCTGTCACTTGGGAGAAGAGGCCATCTCCCTCCTCTGTACAACCTCCTTTCAGGTACTTGTAGAGAGCAATAAGGTCTCCCCTCAGCCTTCTCTTCTCAAGGAAAAATAACCCCAGTACCCTCAGCCTCTCCTCGTAAGACTTGTTCACCAGCCCCTTCACTAACTTTGTCACTGTTTGTTCCTTTAGGCTCATGAGAAGTATGTACTAGAGGATCTACAAGCTCTGTTTACCCCCTACAGGGCCTCCAGCCCTGAAGCATTTCAAAGGCTTGAAGCTCAACAGGCAATACTTCCAGGGTATGCTACAGCAATGATCTACTTGTTCTGCTGGTTGCTCACATCAATTCACCCTAGAATTTTCTCTCCTTCATACCTTTTCTTTGAGGTATATATCTGCTACATACTGAAGTAGTGAAACTTAGTGAAAGTCAAGGATGAGATATCACAGGACTGAGCATTAATTCCTTTATACAAAGCAGACTATATAGCAATAGTAGCAAAGAAAAAGCATTTTCAGTGCTATTCTTTGTTTCTTGCTTCCTGAATAATCTTAGTCACTTCATCTATCTTTTCTCATTCTCTTACTGACTTATAAAGTGCTGTGAGACATTATAATCATATTACTACTTATATTAGAAGGTGTAATTATTGTCCATCCTTTTGCCACATCCCTATGTCAAGTAAAGTTGCTTGCTGTTGAATACAACAGTAATATTGTACTAAAGCATGGCCAATGCAGGATTGGTTTCCAGGTATTTATGGTCTGCAGGGTGTTTCACCATAATTCATCATAATAATAAGTATATACATAGTCATCTGGCCTCTAGACACATTATGTAATCATTTCCGTGTAAAGCTTTAAATAACATATGCTCAGTCTCCATCAAACACCCTTTGTCCTGTCCTGCAACTGTTGATTTACTTCACTGCAGTATGAGAAGAGACCACAGTGCCTATTTCAAAAAGGATGTCCACCTATGAAATATTCTCCTTATTATAACCCAGATATTGTATAGGACACTTCTGTGCAGAACATGGTTACCTGGATTACCCTTTAACCTTAAAAAGAAGGGCAAAACTCCACATAAAGAATTTACACGTTTAGCTAGACCACACATTGATCAGAGAACTACATATCACATGGCTGAGGGTTTGCTGGTTTCTTCAAAATCTTTTTACAGGTGTTTGATATTTCAATTGCTATCTGACCATAGTTCTAAAGGTCTTGAGTAGTTCTTACTTTTCCTCTAAACTTGGGAGATTTTGTTAGACAGCAGAGATGTTTTTAGAAACAGTCTGCCTGCTAGTATTTTTAGTCACCATGAAGGTGCAAAGAAGGGCTCTGTGGTATTGAAACACAAATCTGCTACACTTACAAGTGTTTTAGCTTTATGGGAGAAAATAGCAAAATGGTGGTGATAATTTCAAAGAAAAGCACTAAATGAAGACACTGGTAAAAGAAATGGCCTTGTAGGTTGTGGCTCAGTTTGCCAGAATAAGGAGGCCAGGCATTGCACATCCTGAGAACCACCCAGGTCATGGGCAGTGGGGGTAAGTCTTTAAATGGGCCTGCACACAAAAAGAGACCGTATCACCTGGAAAAGAGATGTATTGCTAAAATGTTGTTGGAATATACAAAACTGCAAAACACTCAAATATCTGTCTTAACTTGTACTGCAAAACCATTTTTTCTCTGAGTTAGACAGAATTCTAGGATAAGAAAAACCTGAATACTCACTTTAAAACAATAATCAAACTCTTTTACTAAGTCTATTATGGGTTTAATTTTATACTATGCACACTGTAATGCCATGTGCACTTACATAACTCCTTCTACCAGAACATTTCAAACTCCTGTGTGCCTTCAGAGATCAGATTGAGATAGTATCTCTGAATCTGTGTTTAAGTATTTGTATTTCAGCTTTATTTCATAAACTGATGCAGTGATGCAGACAGTTTTAAGCATATTCAACAGATGGAATACATTTACAGAGTAGATGCAGTTTTAATTTACCTATTATTAATTTAATATCTATTCCCATGATACAGGGGCATCTATTGAGCTACCTGTTTTAAATATTACAGTAGAATTATCTTTTTGGTCTAGACACAACTGGCCTGTAAAGTCTTCTCCCAATTAAAAGGACACATGGGAAGGCGGAGAGGGGCAGAGGAAATGGGTCCTTTCAGCTTATGAAGAAATCCCTACACTGTAGAAATTCACACAGATATCATTATTTAGCAATATACTAAATATCCAGAACTAGAATCCAAAGCTCATCATGAGACAAGCAACAACTAATTTGATAGAGAAAACAATCATATGTGCAGATTATGATTATAATTATTCTTCTCAGCACAGTTAGGGGTTGGGGTGGGGTGGTGAGTGGAGGAAGCATGGGCACACACAAACACACACACACACAAAATCTTCCCTATAGCTAAAGAATGATCAATGTAACTATAAAAATGGCTGTCTTTTTCAGATCAAGTAGATTAGCCTTCCTACTGATCACTTCTTGGAATTCCATTAAAAGAAAACTCACATTATTGGTGTATCTTTTCAGGTTTTCACTGTATCATAGAAACCTTTGAGAAAAGGGGAAGAGACACCTGTTTTGTCTGTGAAGTTACTTTCTCTAGACTACTGCCACAACTGCATCTGTCATTAAAATAATGCCCAGGTAAGGTGTTTCTCATCATAAATCTTCTGGAAATACTCTCTGTGGTGCACAAACATCAATCCAACAAGAAAGCATCTCACTATTACCATTTTGTAGTAAGTGCACCCAGAATTATAAGTACGGTTCCTTAATTTTAATTGGTTTTGAGTACACTTGTGTAAAAAAATTGGTTAAGAAGAACAAAGCTTTGAGGAAAGCAACACACATAATTTTTCAGGGAAAGGATGAGGTAACAAGGAGCATCTGTTATTTCAAACTTCTAATAAATATACAATCCATCCATCTTTCTAATTCAGTCAAATTATAACTGGTAAGAATTATGAAGTCAAAAAAATAAACCAGAAAAATATAGCAGAAAACAAACAAACAAACTATCCACTTATTGATGGAGGAACGGGTTCATCACTTCACAAACCAATGTCATTCCAGTGAACCAGTTTATTGAAGTCCACAACAGATTCTTATAGCTTACGTGATTAATACAGTCTATTGTTTAGCAAGCAGATTCAACAATCTTCCTTTAGCAACAAGCAATCAGTTAGTCACATGAATATTACACCTTCCTAGGAGAAACAGCTATGTGAGCACTCTAGCTCAATAGACTACAAAGTTACAACTCAAGGTCTACCAAACAAAAGTTACCAGTTTAAAACAAGAGAAGCATTACAGTAGAACAATCCCTTAATGTTGTAAAAGAAACTTTGAGCCTATGTAAGCCTTTGTATTCATGGTGTATACGTGTGAAACTATGGACACACAGCTGCAAAGCCTTATGTCTTTATTTCATTTAGAGTAAGCTGTTCAGTGCTCAGAGATGCTCATAAAATGGCCTCTGGTCTGTAACCACCCATCAACTTATGCCAAACATAATGGCATTTTAATACCTGATAGCTAAATTAGAGATAATGAGATGATTTTGAACTTGCAGTGACGTGTGCCAATATGCAACCTGATGGATAAATCTAAATGCCTACAGTGGGAAATGATAAATGAGCTAGCAAGAACTGTCACAGCTGAAGTGAGGGGGACATTCAGTGCAGAATGTAGGTGAGACCCCACGCATCTGTCACAACTACCTGCCTGTGAACTTCCACTATACATAATTGCTCATCCACCTCTCTGAAGTTGTTGGTATACATTGTGTAATTGAGACTGCAAATACTCTGATTCCCTTGGCCTGGCAGTCAGCTATTCCTGCTGTAGCTGAAGCCCTGTTTTTTTTCCAAAATTCCCCTTTTCCTCCATGTAAATCTAGGTGATCTTCAGTCCCTGGCAAAGTCACTTCCATTTTCTGTAATGTGACTTGAAAGTTTTGGGGCACATGACCCTCCAGTTAACTTCTGTTGTTTATATAAGGCCATTAGATACCAATTGGATTAGGGTAGTAAAAGAAGCTAAATCTAAAGCGTGCACAAATGTGCTGCCAGCATTAAATGCATAAAAGCAGGTAATATGTCGTTTTAAAAACAACAAGCCCTTAAATAAAATACAAGATCCAACTAAGTCTGGACTTGCTGAATGGGAATCTAGTTTTAGCATTTTTTAATGTATTCAACAGCATGCAAGACGTTGCTTTCATCTTGAATCACACTGTACTAACACCCACAAAGAGAAGTGCTTTTTTAGCAGCTGTTGCCAAGCGTTCTAAGACAGCCTACCAGAAAATACTCCTATAGTAACATTTGTAGTTATACTTGCCAAAGACTCCACTGACGCTTCATGTCTGTATGACAGCTGGAGAGTCAGATCAGCAGAGATCGAGAAATCCTGCACTTCTGCTGACACTAGAGTCTGAGAACCCACAGTAACTAATGGTACATCAAATGGAATACAGTAAGAGTTAGCTAAGCAGAGGAAAATTAAAAAGGCTTAGACACAGACAGTGGAATCAAGTGCACCCTCAGCAAGCTTGTAGATAACAAGCTCAGTGCTGCAGCTGACAGGCCTATGGGACAGGAGGCTATCCAGAGGGACCCAGACAAGCTGGAGAAGTGGGCCCATGTGAACCACGTAAGAGGCAACAACGTTAAGTGGAAGGTCCTGCACTTGGGTCAGAGAACGCACAGTAACTAATGGTACATCAAATGGAATACAGTAAGAGTTAGCTAAGCAGAGGAAAATTAAAAAGGCTTAGACACAGACAGTGGAATCAAGTGCACCCTCAGCAAGCTTGTAGATAACAAGCTCAGTGCTGCAGCTGACAGGCCTATGGGACAGGAGGCTATCCAGAGGGACCCAGACAAGCTGGAGAAGTGGGCCCATGTGAACCACGTAAGAGGCAACAACGTTAAGTGGAAGGTCCTGCACTTGGGTCAGAGAACGCTTGGTATCAATACAGGCTGGGGGACGAAGGGACTGAGAGCAGCCCTGAGGAGAAGGACTTGGGGATACTGGTGGATGAGAAGTTGAATATGAGCCAGCAATGTGTGCTCACAGTCCAGAAGGCCAACTGTATCCTGGGCTGCATTAAAAAAAGAAGAGTGCCCACCAAGGTGGAGGGAGGTGATTCTGTCCCTCTGCTCTGTTCTGGTGACACTCCACCCTGAGTACTGCAACCAGCTCTCAAGCCTTCAGCAAAGGGAAGACACAGAACTGTTGGAGTGGGTCCAGAGGAGGTCCACAAAAATGATCAAAGTGCTGGAGCACCTGTCCTTTAAAGACAGCTTGAGAAAGTTGTGTTTGTTCAGCCTGGAGAAAAGAAGGCTCCAGGGAAAACTTACTATGACCTTTTGGTATAAAGGGGACTTATAAGAAAGATGGTTTTGAGATAGTTGAACACAGCAGTGATTTTGTACCTTCAGAGGAAAGGTTTTCTGCTCCCAAAACATGTTCTCCCACATACGACTTTTGCAAAAGTTGGAGAATTTGAAGCACACAATAGCGATGATAACCAATTCAGTAGCACTCAATTGTCTTGAGCCTGTACCTACACTGGCTACTCCAGGCAATAATAAATAACTTGAATTTACCTGTATGAGCTCAGCCTGGGAAAAAGACATTTGAACAGGTTATGCAACTCTATAATTTACTAGGCAGGGTTAATGTTTGCACAGGGCTTTCAGATAAACTAATGGCTCTTTACATAGCACTTTAATTTACATTACATGCCATTATATATCATATCAGAAATAAGTAAAATCGGATCATTAGTTTTCAGGTGGGATAAAAAAAACCCCAAACAAACCACTATTTTCTATCATCGAGTCCCTCCAATATAGAATAAATTCCCTTGACAGGGCCATGCTTTGAAAACATCTGTATTTTCAGGTGTCCGGCCTCGGTGAGATCTGGTTGACAGAGAATTTTATCAGAATAACATGTTCTGTTAAAGTACACCATATTTTATATAATTTCATAGGAATAATTTCACTTATGTAATTGATAACCTTACAGACACCTGCACAGACCCAACTGAAAAGGATAAATGACATGCAAAGGAATGACCCAGGGAGGGAACTTAGCCTTCACTTCACTTGAAGGAGGTATACCACAACACTCACGGAACATCTAGATTTTTATGGCAATCCAAGATTGGCAAGGAAACTGAAATGCAAGTAGCTATTACTTCAGTAATTATACTCTGTTGTAACCATAATATTTGAATTTATTTTGAATTCTTTTTAGAACAAGTGTCCAAGTCTCATCAGTTCCTAGTGAATCCTCACATATTCTAAGTTTTTAACTCATAAGAGCATTATCTCTTCGCCTCCCAGTAGTATACCATATTTCAAAAGAGGACTTACATGGAATGACAGGAAAATGATCACATGTATTGCGATGAAATCAAGGCAGGTGTTTGCCCTGCCACTGGTAAGGTTCAATGAAATTATTCTTGTACTTTTCCACTTTTCAATTAGGGAAGAATAATTAATTAAAATTCACAAGACAATAATAGCTGAATAAAGCTGACATGCATTTCTGTCTGTCACATTTATGTTTTTGCAATTAAATGCAGTGGAAAGCCAAATAAAATGTCACTTTTTGCTAAAACCCAGTGATGTTCTCACAGCCACAAAGGATAAGAAATAGGGGCACCATGTCATACATCTGTTTTACTTAACAAGAGCAAGGTTTCACAGAATCAGAATCACCAGGTTGGAAGAGACCTACCGGATCATTGAGTCCAGCCATTCCCACTAATCTCTAAACCATGCCCCTCAGTACCTCATCCACCTGTACCTTAAACACCTCCAGGAAAGGTGAGTCAACCACCTCCCTGGGCAGCCTGTTCCAATGCCCAATCACCCTTTCTGTGAAAAACTTTTTCCTAATGTCCAACCTAA
>WAAB01005863.1:0-70595 GCA_013389865.1 Piaya cayana | reverse complement strand
TGTCTTCATCCAGGTCATTGATGAAGACATTGAACAGGGCTGGACCCAGCACTGAGCCCTGGGGAACCCCACTTGTAACTGGCCTCCAGCTGGATTTAACTCCACTTACCACCACCTTCTGGGCCCAGCCATCCAACCAGTTTTCCACCCAGGAGAGTGTACGCTTGTCCAGTCCAGAGGCTGACAGTTTCCTAAGCAGAATGCTGTGAGAAACTGTATCAAAGGCTTTACTAAACTCCACAAAGATACAACCACAGCCTTTCCCTCATCCAAGAGTCTAGTCACTTGGTCACAGAAGGAGATCGGGTTAGTTTCTAAATGACACTGCTAATTCTTCCATCATGCTGTAGGTTAAAAGAAAAAAAATGTGCCCAGTAAGCAGGCCTTGAGAATGACAAGACAGGATCCAATGAAGAACTGGATCCTTCCAAGCCACATGGGTTTGGTTACATCGGAGCCTGCTGTAGGAGAGAGATGCCACAATCCTTAGTTGTTTACACATGAAGAAACAAAGAACCAGACTCACTTGCAGTTCTGAAACTCAGAAGTTATTCTGTTGAAGGCAGCACAACAGCAGTTGGATTAAAACAGCTCTTAGTCTCTTCTGCTCTCCCCACATGTCAGGTCTCAGCTAACACACCACTCAAGTATGGTGTTAAAAAAAGACCAGGGGAATTTTTTGTGGCATTCTTAAAAATACTCATTGAGAAGCAAAGTATTAATGCTTATCAGAATATTCAACTTGCCCAAGGCAGTGAAACAGATGTGCTGATCTATAACAGACAGAAGCACAGTGTTTTTTCTAATAATCTTCTTCCAGCTAGATAAGGAAATCAGATCATCTAGCACTGGACCTTTCTATACATAGATCATTACATGACAGACATGATTTATTAACTGGTACTCCTAAAATAGAGATCCACGTGACTAAAGCCCAGGAAAAACTTGCACGTGACTAGTGAATGTCTGGTGTAAAAAAAATGTCATAGGATGATCAGTTTGGGGAAGACTGAGGTACAGTGGAAAATTGTCAGATAGCAGCAATCTAGACAGCTCTGAAACTCTCTTTGTAATCAGGCAAATAGGTAAGGCACACCAGATGCTAACATATGTGAAAGAAAACAGAAAAGAAAGAAAGAAAACAGAAAAGAAAGAAAGAAAACAGAAAAGAAAGAAAACAGAAAAGAAAGAAAACAGAAAAGAAAGAAAGAAAACAGAAAAGAAAGAAAGAAAACAGAAAAGAAAGAAAACAGAAAAGAAAGAAAACAGAAAAGAAAGAAAGAAAACAGAAAAGAAAGAAAGAAAACAGAAAAGAAAGAAAACAGAAAAGAAAGAAAACAGAAAAGAAAGAAAGAAAACAGAAAAGAAAGAAAGAAAACAGAAAAGAAAGAAAACAGAAAAGAAAGAAAACAGAAAAGAAAGAAAGAAAACAGAAAAGAAAGAAAACAGAAAAGAAAACAGAAAAGAAAACAGAAAAGAAAACAGAAAAGAAAGAAAACAAGAAAGAAAGAAAACAAGAAAGAAAACAAGAAAACAAGAAAACAAGAAAGAAAACAAGAAAGAAAACAAGAAAGAAAACAAGAAAGAAAGAAAACAAGAAAGAAAACAAGAAAACAAGAAAACAAGAAAGAAAACAAGAAAGAAAACAAGAAAGAAAACAAGAAAGAAAACAAGAAAGAAAGAAAGAAAGAAAGAAAGAAAGAAAGAAAGAAAGAAAGAAAGAAAACAGTTCCTGAGAGCTACAAACAGCTATAAACCACTGAGCCTAAAATTCATAGCATACAAATTGGTGAAATCTAGACTAGAAAGAGAATTAAGGAATACATACATATAAGTAGGAGTCTTGCTATAAATTACAGTCATGTCTCCAACATCTCCAGGAATTCTTTGCAGGAATTAGTGGATTTGCAAGCAAATGAAGTCAGGTTTATACCATTTGATTTCTAAACAGCAGTAATGGACAGTGCACACCACCAAGACTAATAAAGAAATTCAGGAGACATTTTCACATGCTGAGCAGCAACTTATGGGAGGAATCCAGGACTAGGAGAATCCCATAGGGATCTGTGTGCAGGCTTGTAACATTTACTGTTGTAGAATCAGGGACATTACATGAGCAGGGAGGAGTTTTAAAAATGAGCTCAAAAGCGTGGCTGGTTATTCATAATAGAGAAGCTAGTAGATTAAATTCGCAATGGATGAGCAGAATTATGCAAAAGGGAAAAACAACACAGGAAAATACACTTGACCCAGAGCTATCAAATATAAAATCTACCAGCTTTGGCTAATCACCCTCTCTTCCCCTTCTCCTAACTTTAAACGAAGGACCAGCCTGTTCTTGAAAGGATGAATTGATCAAAATCTATTCCATTGTACCTCAGTGTAATTGATAAAGATCTTGGGGTTTTGCAGTTGAATTTATCCTTTGGAAATCTACAGTCATTGTATGGAACAATGCTGAAAGTGAGAGAAATTTTGTTTGTCTGGCTGTTGAAGTACAGCCTGGACTGCTCTAAAACCATCAGATATAGCTGGACTATTTAAAATATTATTTCAATGAAAGAAACATAAACAAAGTATATAGGTTATTGGAAGGCAAATGGAGAAGACATACTAATTCTGGCAAGCTAACTGTCATAAATGCTGCACTGTGGTTAAACAACATATTTGATATGCTTCTGAAAAATCCATGTTTTATGCTCTAACTCCTCTGAAAGGTAGTTTTTCATTCCCAATTTGGTGTCTCACAATCTATTTTTTGCATAAATTATATTTATATATTTAAGCAAAGTACTGACATATATCATTGCAGGCATGAAAGATTTCACTGGGACAAGCAGTCAATGCCTTGGCATGCCTGTGATATTAGCAGCAAGCACAGAGCAAGTGGCCGCTGTTCTCATGCTTGCTAGCTTGCTGAGACCTTGGAATATTTACTAAGACCCATGAATTAATAAGAAAAGAATGCCTTAAATGGAAAACATGAAGATAAGGGGCACATCTGTGGCAAATAGTGGGTGGCACCCTATCGCTGTAACTGTGGGTTTCTCACAGGTGGAAATTCACTGGGGTAGCTGCTGACTGGATACAAAAACACTATATAAGGTTTGCATCCTCTCAATAAAGGTGATCTTGCTTGTTGCCTCATCGATGGAGTCTGTGCCTTAATTGCTACATATCATAATATGACAATAAAACACACAATTTAAGCAAGTGCAAAGAACCTTGTAATCTTTGAATAAAAATTGGCTTTGTTTTTTATATATTTAATAGTATTCTTTCATTTTATTTCCTTCACATCCTGTTTCTCTTCAACTTTTCTGAGGACTATCTTCAACCAAGGAAAACAAGCAGGGCATCAATCAAACATGACTACTGTGCATGTCATTCACTGACAATCCTGAAGAGGGTATAGTTGCACAACACACACTACACTCCCGCAACACCATATGTCAGGTTTCAAAATTAAATGTGTCCCTGGAGATTGATTAATCTTTCTCCATTCCCCTTTGTCACATTATTGAAAGTTTAGGACAAAGAACAAAAATGCAGAGTTCTGAATCCCATCTCCCTAGTCTTCTAAAGAAGTTATTTAAATACATTTCTGTGCAATTCACACTATGTTAACGACCTACAGATAAAATAACTTAATTACAGTTCCAGTCAGGTCAGGATGTATCAAGAATTATAATTTCACTACATACAGAAATTTCACAGCAAAAGTCATAAGTGTGATCACTAAATGAGAAATGTTGTTCCATTAATCAGTCAGAGCAGCATTCACAGTGTGAACTGCTCATACTAACCAGACCTACATTTTGAGCAAATGCAGTCTAAATTACCACATGCATCCAGGAATCACCTATAATTAATGAATAATAACAGGAAAAGAAATCCCACTAAGATGAAACCACATTTTCAGATACAGCATATTAGACAACAGAGAGTCTATTATAATCCAAGGACAGACCTTCTAAGTTAACATACTGTACTTAGAAACAGATAGAAGTATTTCTTAGATGTCTTTTCATCAAATTGCATTCTAAATTACCTGAAGTCATTTTTATGCATTTCAGCTATTTTCTTCTCGAGCTTTTGTGACTGCTTGGGAAAAATCTTAAAGTTGCTGATGTAATTCTCTGGGTGTTCATCAGGATCATAATCACCAAGCTCAGCTAAATAGAACCGACACACAAAACAAAACAGAAAAAATAATTAGTTTAAAAGGATATTAGTTTAAACATTAGCTTAGAAGGAAAAAAAGGCCAGTAAATANTACCCTTTTCTTTGAATTACATGTTTTATTTTTGCCAGACATTTCATCACCACACAGGCTTTTACCATAAGAAAGGACACTTTTTTCCACATAGTTCAAATGGAATATGCTATTCAGAATAGAATTTTGCTTTGTTTATAACTGGAAACTAATATTGATATCATACTTTTCCACTGAAATGTTACGAGAACCTGTTGGTTTAAATTTTTTTTCAATTTCCAATTTGGTTTTAGCTGGCTAAATGGCCAGATTACTGAAAACACCTTATGTGCATGTCAATGCAGGGAAAAAGTACCATTGGGAAAAAAAAATTATTGCTAGCTATATTCCCACAACAGTTTTGACTATCTTTACATTGAACACACTTATGAGCTAAGTATTTTAAAAAGGCTGCTTGTACTTACTTACCTTGGACAATACAGGCACCCAAGTAGGCAGCATCAGAAAAAGAACACAGCAAACGGCCATGGAAAATGTCCCTTTTTATTTGTAGATACAGAAGGTATCTGAAATACAAGTAAAGAACTAGGAAATTATGTGCCTTTTTAATAACAGACTGAACAGCATGAAATCAGTTGTGCGAGTCTTCTGGACCTGGACACTGCTACTTTAATGATAGGAAAAAAAGGCAAAGAACAGCCACAGGAAAAACTAAATGTAAGTCAAGAGATTTTTCTCAATAACAATGAAATAATGACAGCACAAGTGACAAAAATACACTAACAGATAGCATGGAGAGTATTTTATTTAAAATGTACAGCTGTTATGATGCCCATTAGCAATATTAAACAAATTTCAGCAATGTAAGTTTGCTTAAGCATATCTCATTAAACACAGGTTTACACAAGGAAATCTCTCTATCCCCATAGACAAAAAACCCACATAAACCATATTGGACAGGATTGCTTTACTATTTTTTTTGTAATCTGCAAAACAGCCTAGATGAAATGTTGACGCAGAAAGCACTCCTGTGGCCCAGGGTAGCAGCAGGCACAGGAGACCTGCCTGAGGAGAACCCCTCCCATTCCTCTCAGAGCTGTTCTTCCTCTGCATGAACTAGGAAGCAGAAAACAAAATGCTCCTTCTAACTGCCACCTGCCTCCTACCATGCAGCAGCATTTCTCATAGCAAGAGGAGGGGCACAACCACAAGGCCATGGCTTTCTCTTTCCCTTTCTCCACAAGGGAGCTGCCTCCCAGAGATGAACCAACTCAGCCCACGGACTCACTTGCTGCTTCCTTTTCCAACCACCTGGCTAGTTACACCCATTCGATTCAGCAGCTTCACCCCTCTGGGAAAACAAACCATTTAAGCATTGCTTTAGCCAGATAAAGTTGACTGTCTAGAGTGTGCTCTGAGTATCAGTGAGACTACAGACCTTCAGGACTTTCCTTGATGCTGCAGATCCTTTCCAACCTTGAGCTATAGCACACCTAATAAAACTGTGCTTTATGAATAACACTGATGTCAGATGTATTTCTGTGTGTACAATGAGATGCTGCATCAACTAGCTTATCTGAAGCTTTCAGTGAGCTCTAGATTTGAACGAGACTGGAAACATTGGAAAAGCAAAAGACATTTTCCTCATTGCCTTTGATTGTTACTACACAAATAAGAATGCATTTGTTCTCATTGCAAACACATCCATTCATGGCATTACAGTGTCACAAGTTTCTATCCTGCACTTTAAGCCTTTTTTTGTTTTGCAACAGCTTTTTTTTTTTTTCTGTAATCAGTGTCCAATAAGAGCTCGCTATTTGCTTCCATAATTTGGTACTGCTACCATAAAGGTAGCTCCTACAGGAGAACTGGATCAGGGTGGCACAAAGACTTCAGTGAGATGCATTAAACATTTTTTAATCTGTAAGGGCAGCCTACTGCAAAAGGCTCAGTATACTGACACAGATACCACAAGTAACTCAGGCAAAGGACCAGTCCCCATCCTAAACTTTGATAAGTCTTGCCAGGATTTAAAAACAGGCTGTTTTTCTACAAAGTCATCATGAGCTTGAGGCCAAATTGAGTTAACCTTTTAAGAAGCACCAAAAAAGCCACCTGTGACAGGGCACCTCAAGATTTTTTTACACCATGCCTTGTGTGAACACAAGGTCAACACATCTCCAATGACATTACACCTAGGTGGTTTCTGAGTTTGAAAATTACTATAATGAGATACAAAAGTAAATAGTCTTCTGGAAAAGCATATTATCCCACTGCTCCTAACCTACATTTGCAGACATAAGGCTGTGATGAGAACTAAAAATTTGAACTCTCAGGACTATGCTACGTCCAACTCTCCAGTTGCACAGATGGAATCAAACATCATCAACAGTTACTTTTCTAAGAATATTTTTGTATTTAAAAGAAGAAAAATTAGTTTTGCAGGAAATTCTTTACCATCCAACAGCACTGGGCACCAGTGATGTCCTCTTGACCATCTGTTACAAGATAATGATCTTTACAGCCTAGAAAGAATGGAAAGTCTTCAAGAACTGACTCAAAGCACCTCTTCAAGGTGCAACCTCTATCCTCCTCTCTCAAATGCTATGCAAAAATTATGTTAGATTCTCCCTCCCCCGATTAGAGCTATTTTCTGAGAATAAACCTGAAAACATACGTTACTTCAGTAGAACTCAAAGCCAGTTATTTTAATATAGGAGGACAGCCATAAATACAACAGTTTTGGTGAGTCACTAAGTACATCAGAACTTAGGATCAAAGACAACAGCAACATCAACAGAAACCCCTCAGAATGAGGGCAAAACCTCATTTTTACACATTCAACTAAAATTCTTTAAAGATGAATGGGGGGGATTTGGCTGAGAGTGTGCATACTTGTGGCATTTCTAAGCAATTAGTTTGTTACAGACCAGCATCAAAAAGCGTCAGTGACATTAAATTTCTGCATCCATAATAGTCTCCATTCTTTGGGCTACTCTTAGACAAAAAATTCCCTCAGGAAAAAAATCAAACAGGAATAAAACCAGATATTATACTAGTTTTTTGCTTAAGCCTGTTTGCAATAAGAAACTACCAACTTTTGTCAAAAAATACCCTCCAAAGCTAGCTTCATTACAATAAAATATAACATATACTCTTTCATTCTAAACTGTCAATTTATGCATTTTTATCAATTACATGAAGGAAATAAAAATGTCTCATTACCCATTGCCTAAGCTAAATCACTGCCTCTGTAAACTGGANGAAAAGGAAAAGGAAAGGAAAAGGGAAGGAAAAGGAAAAGGAAAGGAAAAGAAAAGGAAAAGGAAAAGAAAAGGAAAAGAAAAGGAAAAGAAAAGAAAAGGAAAAGAAAAGAAAAGGAAAAGAAAAGGAAAAGGAAAAGAAAAGAAAAGGAAAAGAAAAGGCAGAAAACTTCCATTATGATTTTTCTACAACTTCAAGATAACATACTTTTCATTGCCTTGTCACCCTAACATAGCAGGGAATATTTCCTTTCTATAACAACTGGTAAAACACAAATACATATTCAATTTATGCTGAGAGTTGTGTGAATAAGCAAAGGATATATAACCAAAACATCAAACAAGATACAATTTCAGGGAAAAGAATATTTTTTCCTCACAATTGTACCTTTCCAGTGATCATCCTAGGAAGACAGAGCTGAACACAAGCTATCATGTAAGATAGCTTCTATCACAAATGCGTGCCATAGCTGTCAGTCATCTGTCTTTACTTTAAAATATATAATCCCTAGCACTTGCTAGTCTAACAAAGATGCTCTGTTTCTCTCCCTTATGTGAAAGCCAGGTTGTTGTTGCAGTGCTTCATTGCCTGTTTAAGGGGTGAGGGAGGGTCTCTTCAACTGTTCATGTATCTTCCTTTCTGCTACCCTAATAATATTTATGTAGAAATGCTTAAATTAATTTTTTCTGTCACTAAGGTGTCACAAGTTGCTGCATGTATTTGAAAATTGAAATCTTTAATAAAACGGTTCAAAATTGCACTTGCAAAGAATTATTTCACTTCTTGGGGAAAGAGAGAAAGAGAGAGAGAGAGAAAGAGAGAGAGAGAGAAAGAGAGAGAGAAAGAGAGAGAGAGAAAGAGAGAAAGAGAGAGAGAAAGAGAGAAAGAGAGAGAGAGAGAGAGAAAGAAAGAGAGAGAGAGAGAAAGAGAGAAAGAGAGAAAGAAAGAGAGACAAAGAGAGAGAGAGAGAGAAAGAGAGAGAGAGAGAAAGAGAGAAAGAGAGAGAGAAAGAGAGAAAGAGAGAAAGAGAGAGAGAGAGAGAGAGAAAGAGAAAGAGAGAGAGAAAGAGAGAAAGAAAGAGAGAAAGAGAGAAAGAACTCCAAGACCAAAGGAAGCAGTCAAGAAGGAAGAGGAGGCAGAGAGCACAGTTCACAACAGCCACTGGAGAAACTGTTGGTTAGGACATAAAGGAAGCACTGGCACTTAAAAGAAGGGCAGGGCAATACCTATGGAGAGCAGAATCAGAGATGCTGGATTTGTTTTTCAAAGACCACCTACACTGCAAGTTGTGTGGGATACTGTTCATCTTGAAGGCAAGAAAAGTAGCCTAGAGCAAGAACAAGACATTAAGAAGTTCTTTTTAAATGAAGGTGATATATGCACTTTGGACTCAAAGACAACATTGCAACCTTTCCTGAAGGTTGCAACCTCAGACACTTCCTATAATCCTGACAAAGCAATTTATGTCCCAGGTCAGCAAAGACCTATAAATGCATATCTGACTCCTGAATCCAGAAAAGTTAATGCATGTTCTTAAAATTGCCTACATTTATAGAACTTGCAAAATCAGATCTGATTTTGCTGTCTTCTTGTGTCCTTCCACCACAGCTGGTTTTTCTGAGCCCTGGTACAACTTTATAGCCTGCTCTACAGCCCTAAGTATTCAGGCTTACCAGCAAGCCAGTAAATGTATGCTTCAGTGCTCACACTCCTGAATGTCTGTCATTGGAATAACCTCATTTCCATCTATTATCTGTCTGCAACACAGATGACTCAACTCCAGGTTAGACCTTCCTGCAACTGGAGAAAAGTCAGCAATATCTACTCTTGTTTTCAAGCAGCCTTCATGACCCTTCACAGACCATGTTGCTAACTGCTTGACAGTCAATTTATTTATCTATTTTAAGATGTTCAGTAAGGTAAGATGGGACCACAGCCGTAATTTGTGGTTTGCCCATGTAGTTAAGTCACTTCACACATTTTATTCCATTAACCAGCATTCCTCCCAGTATTGTCACAGCCTTTCCGGCTGACAAGCATGGTCACCTTGAGAGATTGAGCAGTGTTTCAAAAACTGTTATGTCAGCATGGTGTCTAACTTTGAACTGCACTGCTCTTTCCCATAGTATTGCACATACCCAGGTGCAGAGTAGAAGGGGACAAATGCACATGTTTACAATATTTCTGGATTGAGTGCCTACCTCTCCAAACAGAATTTATGAGTTGTTTATATACATTATTCTGGACGCTAACTTTGCATTGTGTCTTGTACAGTAGCTATCATCAAGTACACTGCAGGAGCACTAGTTTCCTGCCAAAGTCTATGAATCTAACCTAAACCCTAAGTACTACATACAAATATGTAATATCCCAACTAAGAGAGCATTTTTTAATGCTCTATAGTGCCACCTAGATAAGGCTGATAGAAAAAAAATTATTCTCTAAAAATACTTTGCTTTTCTATGTACTAACATTTGAGAAGGATTTTGATATCTTATAAACTAAAGAAAACCCATGACTCTATTAGCTACCAATAAAACACAGATCTGTAAGATAGATCTTGGAGTCATCACAGACAGGTGTCTGAAATCATCAACCCAGTCAGTGTACACTAGCAGCCAAAAAAGCCAATAAAAAGTTGGACATCACCAGGAAAGATATTGTGAACAAGACTGTGGGGCATTTTGCCACTATTTAAAGCCTAGATGTAAACACATCTTAAATATTTTACCCAGTTCTAGGCTCTATATCCTAAATAGGACATAGTTAAGCTCCATACAGAGAAGAACTATAATGAGTACAAGTTTCCTTTACAAGGAGAAACAGTGACTATGGGGTGTAAAGGCTGAAACTTCTGAAATCTTAAGGGTAAGAGGAAAGGCAAGCACAGAACTGGTACTCACTGAATACTGAGATAGCAGAGATAGGGGGAAGCCATTGAAACCATAAAATTGCTTAAGGAAGGAAAAAAAAAAAGAGTACCCTCCACAGCAAGTAGTGAACTAACTACATCAGGAAGCGGTGAAGAAAAACAGTATTACTGAGTCCAGAATAAGAATGATCAGACAAATTCATGAGCCACAGATACAAAAAATAACACTAAAATGAATAGGCAGGAATGTAATTTTTAAAATTCCTAATATAATAATTTAAGAAATGTTTTTATGAATTTGAGTGAGAAGATTATCTATTTGCTTTTTTGGTTCTTTTCCCTGGAACAGTATGAAAGTTTTGTTCACACTAGCATGGCTTAAACCCATCACAACATTCATAAAACAGATACACATGGCAATAAGCATGCTACAGTGATGTCAGTACAACAGCTGCACTTTCAATCCACCTGATCACTCATAAGCCAAATTCTAGCAGAGGAGTAAGGAACTAGGGGCACTGCATATTGGCTTACCCTTGGAATGATGAACATATTGCAAGTCTTTTCAACTTGCAAATAAACTGTGACATTCAAGCAATAACTGCCTGGGCCACTATCAATTGTCCTCCAGATTCTGGAGGAAAAAGCACCTGGTTCTTCCAGCACAAGGCAATATCAAGCACAGCTGTTTGAGTGATGACTAGTCAAGCATTGCGTGCATGCAGCTGTATTGTTTTCCTTGCCCAAGCTAGCTCACTCTGGGCTCTTGTATATACCATGTTGGCATACCTCAAGTCTCTGTAATTTTATGACTTCCAGTTAAAGATTTTTTTAATCTACTTTTGTTGTATCAAAGTACTCATTACACTGTTTTATGACAGCCTTAATGATGAAGAACTGCTTCTTGGATTAGGAAATATGGATTATGTAAAAAGGGCATGATGAAAGCTAGATGTAATAATCCATCTTTGGTTAATTCTGCCAGCTACTCACCCATGCCCTCTTCTAGGTCTGTGTTTTCTACAATAATCATGGATTACAGCTGATACAGAATTATCTGTAGCATTTTAGATCAATCCTTTGGGACCTCAAATGACTTTATGTTCTCTCTTTTTAATTATACATACACAGTATAATGTCGGGATTTGTAGATAAGAAGGCATGAGGCCTTGAGCTGCTTTATTACATAAGAAAGAATAAACACTGATTTATTTGTTACCTAAACAAGAACACTGAAAAGAAATAGCATAATAAAAATCTGTGCCCAAGTGTGATCAGTCTTTGAGTCCATCTGTTCACACTCCTTTGACTGTCCCTATTCTGTTTGTGCACAACCTCTCAGACTTTCCTATGTGTAGACCCTGTCAGGGCTCTGACCTGTGATCAGAGAACAGTAAAGAGAGGCACAGAGCAAAATATCTGTGCTTTCTAGAGTGTAGTGCAATGCAGTGTGTACTGCAGATTGAATGACCTTTGTAGTTAAAACTTCCTTCATGGCAATTTTATATATTTGCATGCTGAATAATCTTGACCATCATAGAGAACTCTCAAATATCCTTCTTTTTTCTGCATGTGGTTCCATGCATACAGCTAAAGAAAACCTCCTCTCATTATCAAGCCTATCATGGAAAACCAGGAAGAACACACCTAAAAGATGAAAAAAAAAATTAGTGGTAACACTAAAAATGTACTCTTCTACTAAGGGAAGAACTATGACTAAGGGAACTCTTCTACTAACATAACTCTTCTACTTCTACTATCTATTTTCATTCTAAACACTACACAAACTTTTAAAAGAAACCTACATTCACTGTTTGTATTGCAATCTGCTGAGCCTCCAGTTCACCTAAAATAAATTTGGTGTCCCAATCATTTGAGCAAAATAAGTTAAATCCTTGCCACTTTCTCATCATAATTTTTTAAAAGGCATTGGAAAAAATACTTGATTAGTTTACCTGTTAAAAATGTGTGTCTCTAGTCTTTCTCAAATATGTTTCAAACATGTATGGCTTCACTGCCCCACTGAGAGAACAGTAGTACCAAAAATAAGGATAAATCTTCTAATTCCATGTTAACATGAGTTAAGGAGATGAGTTAAGCAGGTTAAGCATTGAAATACATTAAGACTGGGACTTTGTTGGCAAGCCAGGTTTCATATAGTCTGTTATTATTACAAAGAGTCTGTGAGGACCTGAGGAATCTGAACATATATAAGTCTATGGGACCTGATGAGATGCATCAGAGTCCTACAGGAATTGGCTCACATGGTGGCCAAGCCATTCTCCATGATATCTGAAAAGGCATGGCAGCCAGGAGAAGCCCCAGGTGACTGGAAGAAGGGTAATATTGTGCTCATTCTAAAAGAAGGTAGAAAAGATGACCCTGGGAACTACCGACCTGTCAGCCTCACCCCTTAGGCTTCCTGGGAAGATCATGGAACAGATCCTCCTAGAAGACATGCTAAAGTACATGGAGGACAAGGAGGTGATTCGAGTCAGTCAGCACTCGGCTTCACCAAGGGCAAATCCTGAATGACCAACCTAATGGCTTTCTATGATAGGGTAACCACATCAATGGACACAGGAAAAGTAATGAATGTGCCCTATCTGGACTTCTGTAAAGCCTTTGACACATCCTCCACAACACCATTCTCTCTAAATTGGAGAGATATTAATTTGATGGGCGGACTGTTTGGTGGATAAGAAATTGGTTGGATGGGCATTCAGAGAGTAATGGTCAATGGCTCGATGTCCAGATGGAGACCTGTGACAAGTGGTGTCCCTCAGGGGTCCACANAAGTGTGGCCAGCAGGTCGAGGGAGGTGATTCTGCCCCTCTACTCCATTCTTGTGAAACCTCATCTGCAGTATCATGTCCAGTTCTGGAATCCTCAACATAAGAAGGATATGAAACTGTTGGAGGGGGACTTAGAGGGGGACTATGAAGATAATCAGGTGGCTGGAGCACCCCTGCTATGAGTACAGGCTGAGAGAGTTGGACTTGTCCAGCCTGAAGAAGAGAAGGCTCTGAGGAGATCTTATAGCAAACTTCCAGTAACTGAAAGGGGCTACAAGAATGCTGGGAAGGGACTTTTTGCAAGGGCAGGTAGTGACAAGACAGGAGTGAATGGCTGTAAATTGGAGGATGGAAGTTTTAAATTAGACATTAGGAAGAAATTCTTGATGAGGGTGGTGAGGCACTGGCACAGGTTGCCCAGGGAATCTGCGGCTGCTCCATCCCTGGAAGTGTTCAAGGTGAGCCTGGATGGGGCCTTGAGCAGCCTGATGTAGTGCAAGGTGTCTTTGCCCATGGTAGGGTTGTGTTGAATTAGATGATCTTTGATGTCCCTTCCACCCCAAACCATTCTATGATTCTATTAAAGAAACCAGTGAGCTCAAAGGGACAACCCCCATAGACACCGAAGTTAACCTGTGAATTTTAACCCTAACACCAGGTGACTCTAGAAAAAACAGTGACCAAGGACCATACAGAACCTCCTGCAGCAAGAGACAGAAATTTTATCCTGAGTCCACAGAATTCCTTATTTTGCAATAGTGTCTCAAAGCACCATAAGATCCAGAGGCAAGCTCTGATTTTAGATCAAAAGTACAGCTAGGGAGGCAATCATTAATTAAAATGAGGGAAGATGAAAGTATGAGGCTGAAATGGTATAATGTGACTAACAATATTCACAGGCGTCCTTAGCAGTGGAACGAAACGCACTGACAGGCAAGCGCATAGCACAATCCTTTGCCCATGGCACTCCTGGCCTCCAAAAACATTGTGAACACATTTGCAGGCTCTTAAGTTTGTTTCTTTTTTTCTGGATACCAGAGACAAAGGGATACTTTCAGCTATGTCATTCTCCATCTTAATTTCATAAAAGTAGTTTCACCTGTAAAACCACAGACTAATGCAAAGACTACAGTCCTGCCCAGCCTATGAAACATAGACTAGAAATGAAGCAGCAGTAATCTGAGGTAACAATTCTCTTCCTACAAGTGATATCTAAATTGTGACTAGTACTTCTATCTGTTATACTACTCTCACAGAAATCAAATTATTTACCCCATACATACACGGCTTCATGTATTAAAAGATGACTTTAAAAAAAAAATCAGATAATTCCACAGAGGAGCAGGAAATGGAAAAACAGCTCTTTTTAAGATCTGTATGTCTCTCTGATGTCTCTAAAGTACTTTATTAAATATTCATTCCTATAAAGCTTTTACAAAGACAGTAGCAACAATAATCCACATAGAGGATTTAGGTAGGGTTAATTAATATCCTGAATCAAAGAGTCATATAGCAGTGTGACAGATGAATCTTACTGTATCTTAATTTCATTATCTATATGGGGACTACAGACACTCGTCAGATTTCTACCCAGTTGAAGAAGGAAGACAGCAGCAATGTGACATGCCTAGGAATAGTGTGTAGCAGAAATGCAAAGCACTGTTACTATAACTAACCTGACTGTATGTAGTAAAGATGGCTTTTAAGTTAAAGGATGACAATATTATTCATTTATTTTCAAATAGTTGTAAGCACACACTGCAAAAATATGTGATTGTCCCGTCAGCAGAGAAAACTAATAACGAACAAAATAAAACTACCAAAAAGCCAACTAGCTACCAAGATTTCAAGACTGTATTCTGTCAAATACTAGGGGACCTTTTTCTTCTTGAATTTCACCAATCATTGCAATTTAAGAAAAAAATCTAACTCAAAGAACAACATCTTGAATCTGATCCTCTACTTTAGACAGTGAAGCAAGTTCTCAGAAGCACGTTAGGTGACTACGCTTCATTTGCTCACATCAGATGCATTTACCTATACTTTGTTATTGTGTAAGAGACATCTAATTCTTTGTGCTATAATTCAATAAAATTCCTGTGAGGGTATCCAAGTAGTTAAAAGAAAAAAAAAATTAGTTATTTAAGGCTCTTGAATGAGGAAGGTCTATATGAAGCTCATACTCTGTCTCATAAAAAGTAAAATGTTCATCCAAGGAATGTTTGTCTATCACTAGCAAACAATGAAATTCCCTTGACTTCCTGGTTTACAACCTGTTTTCAGTATTTCACCCAAGATAAACAGCTATAATATGACCTGCACACTCTAGCTGCTCTATACAAACTGTAAACACATCATTCACAAGAAAACAAGCTGTTCTTGAAACTTTCAGTGTGAGACCAAAAAGAAGAGGCCTCACTCCCATTCATTAAATGACTTGTGAGCATAAGAATTTGCAGGGATGGGGAAAAGCATTAATGAGGAACTCCAAGGGAACAAGTGCTCAGGTGCTCCGCGCTTCTGCAATATGTAGCTACTGGATGGCAGTGTCACCTGCCAACTAACACAGTAAGACATACATACAGTCCCACACAGCTGATGTAGAGGTCAAAAGAGCTGCTACTTTCCTATTTTTTAACCCCAAGTCCATTTCTTGAAAAATACCTAGAGCAACAGAATAGTCACAAGGGCAAGTAAAGACAAAATTCCCATTCATTAAATATGACTGATCTGTTTCACAGGTGTGTTTTCACAGCAAAGGCTGGAAAATTCCAATTTTAGCAATAAGACTTCTTAGCCTCAAGCAGCTGTACTTAAAAAATATAAACACATTGCACCTCTGCATCAGTTCGCCAAAGGTCTATCGGTACTTTAAAAATACTATCTTGCTTGCAGTCCTAAAGACACCCACAAGAAAATTCAGTGAGGCTATTAATGTTCCCGTTGAAAGAGTTAAAGCCATTACTGAATTGAACTTCACAGCTTGTTTCAAACTAAAAAAAAAGAAATAACAGGAAACAAAAGAAGCTTACTCAAGACCACAATCTTTGCCAAGGGAAGAGTCAGAATAATTCCTGCTCAGTCGTTTGACCACTGCCTTTGTTTCTGAATGTTCTTCAAAAGCATCACTAATTTTCATTACGGTATATAAAAGTACCCTTAAACTGATTTTTAAAATTCATAGTTATCACAATAAATAAGCTATCAGTAGTGTAAAATGTGTCTACTCCAGTATTTTAGCATAAATAGTAAGAACCCTACCCTATGCAACAGTCTTATTTTAAGCTTGTTAACAATGTACATTAAATGCACAAACAAACAAGCAAACAAAAAACCAAAATACCTGGTGAGCTCTTCTTTAATCTTCAAGGGTTCATGTGGGTAGAATTTCACTCTAAAGCACATGGTATATGGTGGATGAGCTGAAACATTATGAAGAAAAAGCATGAGGACAGTAGCAAACAAACATTGTTTCAGCCACTCTGAAGGAGTGGCCTCCTAGAGTCTCAAAGTGGCCTGTGTGATGGTTAGCTCTGAAGCATCAGGCAGGGATTCAAACAAAACCTATAAACGTTATGTAATTTTATATATACACACACAAAAAAAAAACATATGACAAAGAAGTACAAAGAACATGCAAAGTACAGCTAAGCTATGCAAATCAATTTATAAATTATTTTGTACCTTACAAGACTTACTGCTTAATACAAGAAGTTAAAAGAAAATTTGGTTGTTCTTCTGTTGGGTTGGTTTAGGGTTTTTTTTGGCAACTGATAAAAAGGAAGCAATTGCATCTTTTCACAATGAGAAATGAAGGTGTTATGTATATTTATTATTCCTGACACTAATGTCTAGACTACAAAATAAAAGAAACAGTTAATTAAATTACATTAATGAAGCTAGATACAGTACAATACTTACAAAAGGAAGGGAGAGGGAGGGAGGAAGGGACAGAGGGAGGGAGGAAAGGAAAGAACTTACATTTTTATATCCCACTGTTGTGTCTTTCATAGCATTCAAGATATTTAATCCTAGACCAGTGATATTCCACTGATTACAGGAGGGACAGAAAGCAAATCAAGGACTATTATTCTAATCAAGAGCCCTCATAGCTTTCTGTAGCCAGGTAACGTTCATGTTCTAAATTCCAGAAAGAAAACACTGCATCTTCAAAAGGTAAATGATGTGGGGAAAAAAGCCACTTGTATTACACAGGCCATGGTAACTGGTAGGCGTGCTGGTAACACATCAAGAGAGAGAGCACAGGGATGGAGCAAGCACCAAGGCAGACCTGTTGTACAAGGGCCTCAGCACAGCAGACCATGCAAGGGTCCTCTTTATCAAAATGTTTACCCGCATAGCCATTTTCAGATGGACAGAAACAGAAGAAAACCTGAGGCTTCAAACAAAATGGGGACATGTAATAAATGTACTCATTTGGGAGTGTCCTACAGGCCAAAGGGCAGAATTATAATCCTTTTATTACAACATTTAATTAGGAAATCAACTTTCTGTATACATTTACACTAGTACTCATAATTTACAAAGCCTTACTTTTAACAAGGTGGAGTTGGCATGTGTGTTTTGTTTTGTTTAAAGGAAAGCATCCATGTAATTTTAATTTATTGTAAAGTGCAGACCTGTAACATTCTAGTTAGCATTAATACTCAATGTACATAGTTAATCTAACCTTATTAAATCTTGAAGAGATGGTGCTTTTACAGGAGGAAAAGAAGAGGCATGATATAAATAAAATGAGGAAGAGAGTAGGTGGAAGAGATAATTACATTTTAATTATTGTAATCTATAATACTAATCACCAAGCTACCAGAATGTTTTGCTGGACCATCTCCTCAAGTTTACTAGCTCACTGGCTTTTATAAGCTGCACGTGGAAATCAGTTCATCATGATGAAGCTACTTTGCTGTATTTACCAATATGGGGTACTTTTCCAGAAACACATCCCTAGATATCACATAGTTCCATATGATATACAAAAGCAACAGATAACAAAAATGCATTACAAATCTTGTTATAGTTGATACCTTTTGGAGACTGTGTCTGAAAATGAAAGAACATTTTCCCTCTCATGTCCTCCTGTTGGACTTTCAAGTACCTTCAGCCTCAACAAAAACTGCTGAATTCACATTTTTCCATTTGTTTAAATAACTACTCATTTAAGACACAAGGTGCAATGTCAGAAGAGATTCAGATGGAAAGGTGAAAAAATATAGGGAGGGGAAGGGCATGGAAACAATAACAAACAGAAACAAATGAGGAAATGGAGAACGAAGAACAAGCCTTAAGTGTTCTCTAAGAATGGTTTGAACATTCAAGCAAATCAAATCTGGATAAGCCATAAGAAAGCAAGAGAAATGCTCAGACTGCTTTCTCTGTATGTTAGGATCTTCAATGCCACTGAAGCACTGTCTTGCAGTGACTGAAACAGTCTGTGAGACAGAAGACAGGACATTGTTACATCCTCCCTGCCCTGTAATGGCAAACCAAAAAGGTAAACTGAATTTGATGTCCCAGAACAGAAAACACCCATCCAGAAATGCACTAAGGCTGCTGCATCCACAAAGTAAAAGATAACACAAGTTGTCTTAAATGGTTCTGTCTCTTCTCTATAGCTTTCTTAAGACTATACAGGGGAGGAAAACTTGCACTTTCAGAATACAGTTCCACTTCCAAGACGTGATGGAAAAGCCAGTCTGTATTAAATGAGTAAGAGCTCTTCCTCAGCATAAAAAAAGGACTTTAAAATGACCTGGCAAATTTTAAAATAGTTTGTGCTTGAAATAGGGCTGCAGAATTGAAAAAAAAAATCTATTGCGTGGCTTGGCAGGGCCCTAGCTGACACAAGCCTACTGCAAGATGCTAAAAATGTTTTGGATGTTAATGAAACAATTGAAACTTTGGCAGTGGTAAAAAGAAAGAAAAAAAATATATATAAGTTACAGTAGAAGAGCCACACCCTGGCAGTATGAGGTAACCACAGGAAAGGATGACATACACATTTGGCTAATAGTAAAGTAATAGGAAATGTTTTCCTTGTAGTAGAAGGACACAAGTATACACCAATGCACAACATACATAGGAGATGTGGCAAGGCAGATTGAAGCTTACTCTACAAACCTCTTCCTAGACTGAAGCCTCTGTAACAATATTCCTCTTCATCGGCAGTACTCTTCCTGCCTGTTAGAAAACCAGCCACAATGAACAGCCGAAAGGGGAAAGAGGGAATCCCCATGGCTTTCCACTTTCCTCTCCATCTTAATTTTAAAATGGATCAGAAGCCTAATGTTCCTCAAAAAAAAAAAAAAAAGCATTTGATGATATGCAAACATTTAGCAAGGCCTTTGCCTTACATATTTTACAGCACTGGAGAAACACATATGAGATCCTCATATTCTATCATTCATTGTATACTTGTAGCGGAAGGCAAGGCAGGCACGGAATTCTACCAGCTCAAGAGATGAGACTGTTGGGTCAGACAATTCCTCAATTCCTTGAAAGCAAAATTACTTTCTATCATTTATTCACACATTAAAGGCGAATCATTAACTACAAACCTTCCCAAAACAGAACTCAGTTTGCAAAAGAACATGTTCTCAGCACAACAGTAGGCAGAATCATTTTTATAATAGCTATGAGCTTTTTCTTTCAGAGCAGTCCTTTATCTCTAAGATAAGAAACAGCTGGTATAGTGAAATGTCCAAGGCTTTGTAAGAATTTTCAGCTTTCTCACTAAAAAAAATTCACAATTCTAATAATTTCAAAAGATTTCAGTGTGAAGAATAGTACTGACTGCAAACTCCATTGCAACAAGGCTATTAATTTGTCAGTCTATATACTAACAACACATAAGAGATGAAGGCAAAAGAACAAAAAAAACATTGAAATTATATTAAATGCTAAAACCTGTCATGATCTACATCCTCATGAAGAGGTCTGCACACAGAGTAGAAGGTTTCATAGCAACAGATTGTATTTTTTTAAAGTTTATTTCAGTTGTACTTAATTAAGACAAAATATCCAATATACACACTCTTGCCAGTTATGAAACAAACATCTAACACCATAACCAAAACAAAGAGACATATGGGAGCTGCACCTCTTTGCATAGATACTAAGGTGTAAAGGGACTTAGTCTCATACACATGCATCTTTAAGCAAAGCCCACTGAATCAGTTGTGTTCTGAGTACACAAAAAACTTACAGGTAATGGTAAGCCCAAGAAAAAGTATACCACTGTATTACTACTCTCAACATAGAAAGACAATCTGAAACAACAACAACAAAATATATAGAGAAAAATTGTTTTAAAAATCTAGTGGAAAATTCTATTGAAGTTTTAGAAATGTGAACCAAAGAGGAAGGACAGAAGATTCTCAGCTGCTGCTTTTGGGAAGGTTTCCTATTTGTTTTTAACAGCCTGCACTTTGTTTTGATTAATCATGGAGTATAGATGGATACTGACAACCAAAAGCAGATGTTTATCTTCACTGCCCTTAGAATACNAAAAAAAAAAAAGGCAAACCCACACACCCCCACAAAACCAAAAACATTACATTCAGCCCCTGTATTCACTGATGCTACAGAAGGAAGGATCTTTTGGGAACTCCAAGACATATGCTGTTGTGCCATGTAATTCTTCCCTTACTGAATGAGTCAGCTGTTCATCCATACCACTTGCTGAGTATATTTAAGACAGACGTCTCTTATTTTATGCATGAAATACTTGATCCTTCATAAACCTCAAATTGTGAGGTCTTCTTAATACCATTCAGTTATGGGACAACACAGGGCAGGGTGACTTTCTGTCAACTAGTTACAATAACACTTTAAAGCACATCACTAAATCTGCAGGAGGATCACAGGTAAAGAATATACAGCCTTCAGATGAGGACTTCATGCCTGAAGAATCACACAAAACTTCCCATTTTCACTGTGCATGTGCATTTATGAACGTCACATTTGACTAAACTCTTCTTCAGATTTGTACTGAGATGCAATAAATGATGACAAGTTTGGTGAGATTTAAGAACTTGTAAAGTTTTGCACAAACCATCTCTGCACCTGGATTCCTATGTCCCCTGATTCATTGCATCTCCTTTAAGATTTTATGACAGCATTAGATATGTAGGAGGTTAAACTCCAATGGCCTGACACAAGAGGACACGCTGCTTGTATTACTTTCTCAGATCATCTGAGATGTAAAGCAGAAAGAAAAACATATAAATTTTGAACTCCTGTACATCACAGCAACAGAATTAATTTTATTCCACTTTCATCAGGAACACACACTTCAGGCACAACAACCCTATGCAGTGCTACAGACTAGAAGTCTGGCTGGAAAGCTGCCTGGAGAAGGACCTGAGGATGTTGGTCGACAGCCGACTGAACATGAGCCAGCAGTGTGCCCAGGTGGCCAAGAAGGGCAATGGCATCTTGGCTTGTATCAGAAATGGTGTGACCAGCAGGTCCAGGGAGGTTATTCTCCCTCTGTACTCCGCACTGGTGAGACCGCTCCTTGAATACTGTGTTCAGTTCTGGGCCCCTCACTGACGGGTGGCAACATACAATGAGCACCTCAAGTACTGTAGCTGGGTGGAGTTGGGAAAATTTTAGATATGATGCGTGAGTTTATAAAAGATTGTAATGACTCTGTTGTGTTATGCTAATGAAGAAGCTGGCTGTTGGAGGCGGGAAATGCAACCTGGCAACATGGCTATGTGGTTGGGCTGTGACCAAGGAATAATTGTTACTAGGGTAGAATCGACAAATCAGTGTTTGGTGAGCTTGATCTATAAAGTCAGGCAGTTAACTCAAAATAAACAGCTTCATCTGGGATCATATTGATGGTTGCTGTGTTGTCCAATTGCCTCCATCGCTACACCTCACCACAAGAAGAATGTTGAGGCTCTGGAGCCAGTCCAGAGAAGAGCAACAAAGCTGGTGAAGGGGTTGGAGAACAGGTCTTACGAGGAATGGCTGAGAGAGCTGGTGTTGTTTAGCCTGGAGAAGAGGAGGCTGAGGGGAGACCTCATTGCTCTCTATAACTACCTGAAAGGAGGTTGTAGAGAGCAGGGTGATGGCCTCTTCTCCCAAGTGACAGGTGACAGGACAAGAGGAAATGGTCTCAAGTTCTTCCAGGGGAGATTTAGGCTGGACATTAGGAAAAAGTTTTCACAGAAAGGGTCACTGGGCACTGGAACAGGCTGCCCAGGGAGGGGGTTGAGTCACCTTCCCTGGAGGTGTTTAAGGCACGGGTGGACAAGGTCCTGAGGGGCATGGTTTAGTGTTTGATAGGAATGGTTGGACTCAATGATCCAGTGGGTCTCTTCCAACCTGGTTATTCTATGAGTCTATAACTCATGTAGTTGGATGTTTCCCACACAGCAGGTTACAGGACAGCTACATACTTACTATACATAATAACCTTTAAGACTAATGAAAAAAAGAAAGAGGGGATGTGCATGGGAAAACACTTTTATTTACTTAAACATTAGTAGTGATGTGTGTGGCCAATAGGATTTACACAACAACATTCCTAGACAGAAAATAAGTTTAAAAAACCCATAAGATAGTCAAATGGAGAGGAACTTCACTGTCTGCATCTGGGAGAGAACAACAGTGTATTCAAAACATGCAAAAGAACAGAAATGCTGGTTTTAAAGGATCTTAATATAGAATCACCTTATACAATCTTCCAGAGAGTTTTAGTACAATCCTGGAAGCATGGTGCTCACAGTTACTGATCACTAGTCATCAATTGGCTTCATACAAACAAGACTGGGCAGTGGTCCAGGACATTTCTCAGAGACTAAAATTTCACCTCTCAAGCAAAATTAGTGGTAAAAAGGGCTGAAGCACAGACCTAGACTTTATTCATTATGTTACACAAACATTTCAGAAGATAGAAAATGCAAAGGTAGATGGTGAGATAAAACAGATGCCAAGTCTTCATTCATGTTTTGCTGCACCTGGACACGCCTAACTATGGTTTCATATGTGATAAGATAAGAAATAAAATATTTTGGAAGATTACTTCACATCCCAGTATTACTAAATATGAACTTTAGGCAGTCTTTGCAAAAGCTAAAGAACTTTAAATGGAGTGTGTCACATACGAACTTATGCAGTTTTCAGAGCTTCAAACATACAACATTCTATCACACCAACAGAAATATACAGCTGCCAAGTTGTGATTTCTGTACAGACTAACTATATCCAGACTATATAAGCCTGAATGATTCGTGTACTACTGAGGCCCATTTCAGTACTTACTGAAATTTGTATTAGAACGCTACAACCAGTCATTAATTTTCTGCTCTGAATATTTTTAAATATTGAGCTGCATGAATAAACACACTGAAAAACTTGTTACTGTGCTGCAAGAAAGTGAAGTTTCCCACAAACTGTAGCTGAGATCAAGCACAGAGCATTTTTCAAATTTTGCTCCAAAACATACGTAAAACTGAGCATTCAACTGAATTTAGAATATTTTGAATCATTAGTATTAATGCAACATACTCTTGCATCAGAAGAAATGGAAGTCCCTTCTTACAAAACAGATCATTTCACTGTTTTCTGAATTCCTTAGTGGCAAAGAAGGAAAAGGAAACCTAAATCTAATGCAGTCACTGCAAATAGATTTTTGCCACAATTTCCCTTAGGAATTGTATACATAATGTATGTTCTATTAACCAATCACTTCATTGCTTTGTTTTTTACACCTGCGACCAGTTTCAGTGCTCACTCAGTTCACCTGAGACTCTGATGCTTTCCAAATGCACATCAGTAATTTCTTCCTCTGAGTCTAAAGCTTTTCATAATTAAACTCAGCATTTTTAGATAAAAGATGAATAAAACTTGAAATTGTTTATTGCTCTACATCAATGTGCCATATATTTAGAAAAATAAATCAAGAGGTTTCTGAGGTGAAACGCTTAAAAAAACATTCTTGAAATCCAGAGGAGCAAAAGATATACATACATACATATATATATGTATGTATATACAGACTGCAGGGATTCTACCCACATATAGATCTTCTAGTATTTCTTTTGTAAAGTGTTATTGTAGCAACTGAAGTCCTTCCCTGTGGCAAAAGATAAAGGTACACTGGAGTTAAACTGAAGTCACTCATGAAAAGCCAACTGCATAGCTAATTCTACTTCTACTTCTTTGTCCTGAATCTCAAGGTGATAACAAAATGTCTTTGTTAATGTCTCATTCTGTTTAGCTGTTGTTGTTGAGATCTTTCCACTATGATAAATAACCTCATGCTAGCTGCATTTTATTTTGCTTTTTTCCTATGCATTCAATTCTCAGTCTTCAGAATTTTCATTAGGATTCTACTCTGAAAGCCACACTAGTCCTCTGATGAGACCATCACATCACTACATCTATTGAACTTATGGAGAACCATCAATCACATCTAGGCAACATCTATATGTGGATAGTGTTGTTTTGAATAAATCAAAACACACTCAGTGCATCTGTTGCCAGAGTTCCTGAATAGGTTGTGATGCAAAGCACAAGAAGCATGAGCCCTTGCCCTTGCCCTTTGTTGGGTGAAAGCAGTCACACAATTGCAGATTACAGGATACTTTGAGGAAACTCTGTTCTATGTTTGGTAACAACTTGGAAGGAACAAAGAGATGAAGATAATTTTTAATTATTACAGTCCTTTTTTTCATTCACGAGCACTGCAGAGGAGCACAACCTAGTTTTAGCTTGACGTTCTTGAACTGATTTTTCACCAGACAACACTCCAACTACCTGAAGACTAGATATAAAGAGTTCATACTGAATATGCTAGGTATACGTGTATGTGCTTATCTACATGTAAAAGCATATATTGGGATGTATACTATTACTGCATTAATGGAAGAATTTCTTGAATTATTCCACGTAGACCAGCCAACACTCAGGATTATTGTTTTATAGATATTAGACAATCTCTTAAGCCTCATCACATTCTATAACAAATACATTATCTTCCACCTTGTACTTATGCTTAAGACAGAAAATTGTATAGAAAGGGTATGTGAGTAAAATTCTCCCTCATTTCACAAATGATGTCTCCAGAACTGTCAAATAAACACTTTCTTCCACTGCTGGATACAAACTTTGGAGTAGAAAAGTAGCTGTTTTCTGAGAAGTCTTCACAGTTGGCTCACTTAATGGAAAAAGTGTACCAGATCACAATATTTCAAAGTGATAATTAAAATAATCTTTCCTATTTCAGGGAATCTTTTTTAAATAACAATTGTCATTTTCCACTTGCCTATGGCAGGAGCTCACCACTTAACCAATAGCACTTGAGCATGCTGGGCTGTAACACTGACCTCAAACCAATGCTCTGCATTGTCAGGAAGCAGGGTGTAGTGAAAAGAAAACAAACCAGAAAGACCCAGAAGCAGATGGCCAAACTCCATATTTTATTGCCACCTCACACTGGCTGATAGTGTCTGATTGTGAATGAGAGACGGAATATACAGGTCTTCCCACCAGATCTGCCACTCCACACATATCACCTGACTTCTGGCTCTAGTCTCAAGCAGTAAGTGAAAGCTCCTGATGAGCACAGCACTGTGAGATAGCGAAGGGAGGACAGCACAGAGTTCTTAAGAGTCCAGATACAACATGAAGGGCCTATTTGCACTAGGAAGCAGGTGAGGCATATTTTAAATTACTGCATGGAAGCACAGGAAAACTCTTGGGCATTTCAAAAGCAGTTTAAAATCATGAGCTCTCAACACTTACATTTCATTTGCTTGAAGATGGACTTGTTGGGCTCTAGCCAGTGCTGGAAAGGCAAAGCAGAGAGAAGAATTTAATATGAATCCTAGCAGACAGTATCATCCTTGGTAGATGTATGTGGTACCAAAAAACAGGAACAAGGATTTTTGTATCACTGAAACATGCATAAACTGTAAAAAAAAAATCCCCATACTGTTAGAATACTAGAATTGCACTGCATAAGCCTATCCGATGTTACCACTGCTTATAAGATGTAGCTGAGAAAAAAATCATATAAATATTTCTAAAACAAATTTAAAGGAAACAGACTGTAAAGATTAGTTTGCAGCAAACATTTCAGCCTTAGTACTTTCATCCCCTTTTTTGAACAATGATCACATTCACAGTAAGACTGACTACCCAGAAATGCTAACATCATCTGTTCATTAATGCTGTCTTCTACAATTCTTATAATTAAAGCATGTGTAAATAGCATATTCTCAATTAGAACCTTCAGAACGCAAGCTATTGTTCTTTTCTAGCAACAATTAAATATCTGAAGGGAAAAAGAAGACTTTTCCATGAAATGTTTCAGATATGGACAGCCAGTGAACAACACAGAAGTATGGATGCCTAGCAGCTGTTGTATAACTTTCTAGGGAAAGACTACGATGGCAGGAAAACTTTCATTTTCTTACTATACTGGAAAAAACCCTAAAAGTCTCAGATGCTCCTGTGATGAGAAGCCAGGCTGACATTTTAGTTAAGAGCCTTAGCGCATCTCCTGCTGACACTAACTGAACTGTTCAGGAGAATGTTTTGATTGACAGAAGAACATGCATTCAAGTGCCACTTCTGACCACAGCCAACAGCATTTATACTAGGATTTTTCCCGTAAGCAAAAAATCTCCACACTAAAATGAGATTTGTGCTGCAGAAACAGCTGGTCAAAAAGCTCAGCATTTAGCTTTAATAAGCATAATCAGCACTGGAAGGTCTTGCACTAAGGGGTTTCATTTTTAACCTTGTTCATTCTAGTCCTAAACTCCTATGGTCTACTGCAAAAAGAAATGTAGCATTTTAAAAACCATATTAAATACTTAAAGTATCATACATTAGCTAATATTGTTCCTCAAAACTTATAGTAATTCTACTGAGAAAGGCCAGTGCAAGATATTTTGTAGGTATTGTTAACAGCTTACAGAAACTTATTAGTTTAAAAATTATTACGTCTCAAGAATTCAGTCAAAATCAGAGGTGACTGTAAGTTGGTTTTCTGAAACACAATTTTTGACAAAAAAAATACCCTGAAAAGAACATTTTCAAATATCTGTTGCTTATCTGCTATGGCTGCTAAGAATAAGCACTACTATGTATTTTTGTTCGAAGGTCAGTTACCACTGAGACTGATATGGAGCCCTGGTACTCACAAACAAAACAAAAAAAACCAACTGCACATAATCTCTTCACTTCTTCCCTCTCCCCAGTAAATTTCTTTTTTAAGGGAAAAGAAGAAAGAAACAGAATTGAAAAAGTAATGCCTGATACACCAGCTTACCAGAAATATCTAGCTCATTTCACTCTTTTAGATCACACAGATACATTATTTATACATTTTGCTTTGAATAATGAAGGTGAAGGTTGTATTAAAAAAAAGGCAAGGTAATTTAAGAAATTTAATACAGTCTGCAGTACTTTATAGGACATAATCCAGAGTTAATTCACAGATAGGAAACCAGTCAAGGCACGCAGATCATAGAATGGTTTGGGTTGGAAGAGGCCTCCCACTAGATCAGGCTGCTCAAAGCCTCATCCAGCCTGGCCTTGAACATCTCCATGGAAGTTGCACCCACAACTTTTATGGGTAACCCATTCCAGTGCCTCAGCACCCTCACAGTGAAACATCTCTTCCTAACAGCTAATCTAAATCTCCTCTCTTTCAGCCCCAAACCATCACCCCTCAACCTATCAAAGCACTCCCTGACATAGTCTCTCCCCAGCTTTCCTGCAGGCTCCAATACACAAGCTTACTTTCCTTAACTTCTTCACATGCCCACCCCAACTCCACCAGGATACAGGCAGTCCTAAATGAAAATTGAGACAGCAAAGAGAAAATTGGACAGTGATTCATGCTGTAGAGTCGTTTCTATAGAACTGAGAGTTAAGATGTATCTTACTATTTTTATCTAGGAGAAGCACAATGCAATTTCTTGGATAGTTTTTTTTGTAAGGCCGGGCTAAAATAATAGCACAGACCAGGTCAGCATTTACAACTGTTTGAAAAAGCCAATTACCTATTCTAACAACAACAACAACAACAAAATCCGATGTAATAAAAGCCACAAATATGAAACCCTCATGCTTCACCACATTAAAAATTAAACAGCAGAAACTTGCATGATAGTCCTAATGCAGTGCACCAACCTCCCCGGGAAAGCAGATTTAGCTAATGTTCAAAATCAAACATGTTTCACTTAGACCCGACTTTCATGGGTTAAAAATTGATTGAAAAGACACTGAACAATTAAGCAGTCTAGACTTTCACTTGGACGTCAAGGAACTGACAGGCAGTCAGCTGAGCAGTTACTTTATAATTGGTGGAGATTTTCAAAGACGCAGCAATTAGGTGCTTAATGCTCTCTGCGTGTCAAGGGAAGATAAACACCTAGTACTTCTGAAAATAGCTAACCTTATGTTTGTTTGCTTCTTTCAGTTTGAGTTTTAGGAAGGACTTTCCCCTGGGTACTTATATTTCAGCCTTACAGCACCGACTATTAATAATTAATAACTATGCTACATCTCTACTATAGATTATTCATGCTATATTTAATCCAAGATTAATTAGCTGTTATAGCTAGGACCAGATAAAGGTTCCTATAAATTCATCAAAGGATTTCTGCACGAATTTTCAACTGAAAAGCATCTGGCTTGCAAAATGCTTTTCCCATGTATCAATCTTTTCTTTTTTTTTTAAAATTTTTCTGATAAAAAAAAAAAATCTTCAGATGAAAGGGAAACAACAATTTGAATTAGCTTGTCAGGACAGATTTTAACAGTATTTTGAACATTCAACTGTAAAAGAAAAATTATTACTACTCTATGCCACACTGCCTTGTGGGAACAAGTCACATGTGTTTCCAATTCTTTCTTGTCAGGCTAACATCTCATAAGATAAATAAACCAGAAAAACAAGTCAGACGTACACTTGGGGTTCTATGATCATTCTATGATCTTTAATACCTCTCCTTGCAGTAAAATGTGTTAACTGGGGGTGGGGGGAGGAAACCCCAACAATCTTATGGTTTCATTTTTGCCTCACCTATTTCACACTTTTGTCCATAAAGGTTGCTTTAATTGGATGACGGCCTACAACCTCAAGCCGTCTTGGCTTTATGCATAATAGTACTTAACAGCCACCACAAGTCATTCCTGCAGGGTCTGAGATTCCCATTTCCTTCCTAGCATGTTAGCATCATGATTATTACCCCATGGAGAAGAAAAGACTTTGATCCTAATCCAGCTGACTTCTGCTAGCAAGGACCCCATGAAGAGATTCACATCCAGCACTACCAGTTTCTAATCTCTTCTGCCAAAACAAACGTGGGTAGCAGCTGGGTATCAACCGGTATAGTCAGGCAAATGTTCTCACAGAAGCAGAAGCAGCGAGAAAGATACTTACAGAGCTGGAACGTCAGTCATGGGATAACTACAGAGTTTTGGTGCTTCAGGTGCTAGTGGTGAGTAAGCAAACTATTACAGATACAAATTTTTGTCCTGAGATCCTAAAATATGCTGAGAATTGCCTTCTGACTAACATTTCATTGCAACTGCATGCAGTGTTTCAGACTAGTGCAATTTTTACTTTGTAAATAAAGCCCTCACCAGTGATCAGTCTTTAAGTGGCACTGAGTAGTGATTAGCGAGGCCAGGTGTGTTCTTGCTTACCCACAAATGCTGAGCAGTTGATGTGTTTTCAGCTTCCTCAGCAAAAGCACAGGATGAGCAAGAACACCTTGCAAGGGTGAAAATTGTAGGAAGTCAATTTAACTCCATAAACACTGATCTGCTTTATTAGTAAAGACGCTTCAGCTGACAACCTGTTTCAAAGTTATTCACTAGGATGATCAGACAGGACTGAGCTCAGTCTCAGTATAGCAAAGCACTAAGGCTTTTAGAATAAGAAGCATGGAGGAAAGAGGACAGTGTCCCATATCTATTCCTATAGCTTTTGTAATGGATCAGATGCTCATTCTCCCACCATTCTTCCTCTAATTTCCAACACCCATCTCACAGTGCAAAGATATGTCCTCCAGTCTCATCTTCCTATGGACTCATGCATAAGACTGGCATAAACCAAAGTCAACCTCCTAAAAAAGAACCAAGTCAAAAGCAGGTACCTGGGGTCTGATTCACTGTAAGTTCAATGAAATCATTTAAAAGTCTCTCACTTCCTGCAACATGAGAGGCTTTTGAGTTAGTACCTGTGTTTGCCAGAGAATCAGTAGTGAAGGGGAAATCCAAAGTGGCGAAATGCTGTGAATATTTAAATCCTCCTCTGCAAGCAATGCTCAGTCAAATGCTCAGATGTACATATAGTAAAACAGAATCAGAAGAACCTGCAGATGTCACATGAATATTCTGGCTAGGCAAAGACTGGATTTGAAGACTTTTTAGTGGACAGAAGAGAGAAAGAGAACGGATATATACATTGAAACACTGACAGAAAAGTAATACAATTAATTTTATTTAAAACTCAGTCCTACATTAATCTTGAAAATTAATACCTAACCTTTCCCTTGGACAAAAAGCTAATTCAAAATCGATTTGCTTTAGCCTCAAGGCAGGGACTTACACCAGGTCACTGCCTGGCAAAAGTCAAACTCAAAAAAAATAGTAACAGTATCCAAAGCTAATGGAAGCTCAGACAGGCAAATTAATTGGATGCCCACTCTATACCGGCACAACAGATGTCAAATAAACCAGAGTACCCTGCATGTATCCCTTTTCAAGCCCTGAGGCTAACACCATTTTTTTTCATGCTTTCAAGAACCTCTGTACCAAGAATATCAATATTGCTCTATTGCAACAATGTAGCTTTTTCTCTGTATGATTCCTAAAGTCATCAGCTCTCCTTAGTTGTTTGCTAAACAGGAAGAAACTGTAGAGCACACAGGACATCCCAATATTACCATAACACCTGAAACTACTGTGAATCCAGTGACTGTAAGAGACCCCCTGAAGAGGCCCCTTCCAAGGCTGCAGAAATTCCCCCAGGAGTCCTCGTCCCCCTTGTTAGGCCAAAGAAATAACAAGGGCCATTATGTGAACTGTTACAGCCAGGAGGTACAGAGATAAGAGAAAAAGGAGGATCCGGGCAGCTTGAAACTGTTTGGACGAAAAACAGAGCACTATGAGCCACAGCCTTGAAAATTACTGGTCTAAGGTTTGTACCATCTAGCTTGTTACCTGTATCTGTGGGGCTATAAATATTCCCCAATGCATTAGCACGGGATTCTCGCCCTTTGTTACCGAGGATCCTGGTTGACCAGTTTTTTTTTTTTATTTCTGATGTGCATTTAATTTTTAATAAACATTTATGCTGCTGGCAACTCTGCCTCGTCACCTTAGCAAAAAGTTTCAGACCCTAACAAAACATCATACATTGCCATCACAAAAGTTAATCTGATCCAGAAAAAGTGCCATACACTGGAACAGTACGATTCTGAGCTGGAATTTTTTTTAAAAAATTACAAATACTTACTCTTACTCCTATTAGACTATAATATTCCAAGAAACTCCAGTGGTGTAAGCTGAAGTTGTTCAATTAATCCATAACCTCTAAATCAGCTGAACATCCAGCCATAACATCTGCATATAATAATGTATGCATGAGCCACCACGTTCACAACTGATGGAACAAACATCTTTATTTTCATTAAAATAGCCTCCAGAATAATTTGGTTTACAAGTTTACTGATCTTCGTACAAGATGCTTACTATCATTACTGCTGTATTAAGCGTACAGGTATATTCAAATTACTGTTCAACTGTGTCAAGATTTTGTTTAGTATATAAATGCACCTTTACTGGTAAACACAAGTATTAATGTAACTAAGGAATTTTTCAGTGAAAATGGCCCAAAGCAAATATTTAGAAACTAAGTACAAGAGTAGTTCCCATTTTGTTCACTGGGCTTTTTCCACCAGCCTCCGTTACAATTTGTTCATAAGTCTTTATAGTTTTTCACCAATTTGTCTAAAAATTTTTTTTAACACTTTAAATTTTTTTTTGGCAGCTACAACAATGAATTTTATTACTAGGTATGTATTTTTAAAACTATTTCTCAATACCAATTCCTTCATAACTTCCTCAGGTGCATTTTAGTTCTAAGAATTATGGGAAAATCTTTCCCTGATCACTATCGCCAAGCCATTTTATACTGTATCATTCACTCTCATCCTCTCTTGCTCCTTGTCTTGTTCTCTCTCACTCATTCTTTTTTGCTCACCTCTTTTCCTAGATGGCTTATTCTAGTATAATCCACATCTCTTCATGAGATTCATTTCTATTTGACACCATTCTCATGGTCACCTTTGTTCCTTTTCTGTTTCTACTATATCTTTTTGAAACAGCATGACCTGAACTGCACACACCACCCATGGTTACAGCAAGACTGTGTAAAAGCATAAGATTTTTGTGATTACTCTGTCCAGGAGAAGAGATATGAATGCACAGAGAAGCACTAAAATTTTAATTCACTCATGGCTCAGTCACTCCAGTTTTCAGCCTGTAACTCTTCTGCTTGACCCCTTAAAAGAGAATGACGAACTACCAGATAGTTCTCTTTACATAGCTGTATGGAGCCCTACAGATCATTAAACAAAGATATAGCTTTGTTAAACTGAGTTTGCAAACTGTCTGTTGTCTCCTTCTGCCAACCTTCACTGCCCTCACATGGGACTAAATGCACATATTTAAGAACATGTAATAAATAGCAGTTGTTGCTGAAGCAGAGATCAGCTGCATCCAAGACTTACTGATTCCTTCAGCTCTCTTTGATGAGGCAGTGCTGTGCTTTTNTCTCGCCCTTTGTTATCGATGATTCTGGTTGTTCTGTTTTTTTTTTTTATTTCTGATGTGCATTTAATTTTTAATAAACATTTATGCTGCTGGCAACTCTGCCTCGTCACCTTAGCAAAAAGTTTCAGACCCTAACAAAACATCATACATTGCCATCACAAAAGTTAATCTGATCCAGAAAAAGTGCCATACACTGGAACAGTACGATTCTGAGCTGGAATTTTTTTTAAAAAATTACAAATACTTACTCTTACTCCTATTAGACTATAATATTCCAAGAAACTCCAGTGGTGTAAGCTGAAGTTGTTCAATTAATCCATAACCTCTAAATCAGCTGAACATCCAGCCATAACATCTGCATATAATAATGTATGCATGAGCCACCACGTTCACAACTGATGGAACAAACATCTTTATTTTCATTAAAATAGCCTCCAGAATAATTTGGTTTACAAGTTTACTGATCTTCGTACAAGATGCTTACTATCATTACTGCTGTATTAAGCGTACAGGTATATTCAAATTACTGTTCAACTGTGTCAAGATTTTGTTTAGTATATAAATGCACCTTTACTGGTAAACACAAGTATTAATGTAACTAAGGAATTTTTCAGTGAAAATGGCCCAAAGCAAATATTTAGAAACTAAGTACAAGAGTAGTTCCCATTTTGTTCACTGGGCTTTTTCCACCAGCCTCCGTTACAATTTGTTCATAAGTCTTTATAGTTTTTCACCAATTTGTCTAAAAATTTTTTTTAACACTTTAAATTTTTTTTTGGCAGCTACAACAATGAATTTTATTACTAGGTATGTATTTTTAAAACTATTTCTCAATACCAATTCCTTCATAACTTCCTCAGGTGCATTTTAGTTCTAAGAATTATGGGAAAATCTTTCCCTGATCACTATCGCCAAGCCATTTTATACTGTATCATTCACTCTCATCCTCTCTTGCTCCTTGTCTTGTTCTCTCTCACTCATTCTTTTTTGCTCACCTCTTTTCCTAGATGGCTTATTCTAGTATAATCCACATCTCTTCATGAGATTCATTTCTATTTGACACCATTCTCATGGTCACCTTTGTTCCTTTTCTGTTTCTACTATATCTTTTTGAAACAGCATGACCTGAACTGCACACACCACCCATGGTTACAGCAAGACTGTGTAAAAGCATAAGATTTTTGTGATTACTCTGTCCAGGAGAAGAGATATGAATGCACAGAGAAGCACTAAAATTTTAATTCACTCATGGCTCAGTCACTCCAGTTTTCAGCCTGTAACTCTTCTGCTTGACCCCTTAAAAGAGAATGACGAACTACCAGATAGTTCTCTTTACATAGCTGTATGGAGCCCTACAGATCATTAAACAAAGATATAGCTTTGTTAAACTGAGTTTGCAAACTGTCTGTTGTCTCCTTCTGCCAACCTTCACTGCCCTCACATGGGACTAAATGCACATATTTAAGAACATGTAATAAATAGCAGTTGTTGCTGAAGCAGAGATCAGCTGCATCCAAGACTTACTGATTCCTTCAGCTCTCTTTGATGAGGCAGTGCTGTGCTTTTGTGTACACATCCCATCAAAACCAGAATTGCTACTTTATCATAAAGAAATGCATTACTCACTGACAACTCCAGTTTCCTTCACTAGTAAGTATTGGGACAATGCTGAACAACTGAAGTTATAGGATTAAAGAAGTACTCTAGTTCTATTATATTTTTTTAAACAGCGTGACCTGAACTGCACTCCAGGACCATTGGAAGTGATGTACTCTAAAATACAAATGGGACCCCTCAGCAGCCTTGCTAGTGAAATAAACATGTAGTCTGACAAAAAAAACTAGAATTGTATTGGCAACAGTTCTCTAGGGGAAGTTCGGCAGGAGTTCCAGCAAATCTGTACTGCACAATGTCATCTAAAATGATGCAGAGAGCCAGGCTCTGTACCCTGGGGAAGTCAGAAAATCCCGGCGTACTCACAGCCACTGTTCAAAATTAGCTGCCTGGTTCAAGTGTATTCATACAGCACTTTCATGGATTTGAAAGCTTTGGTTTTGTACTGACAGGCACACACATGGAGTTAAGACCACTGCACTGCTGTGTTGCTTCTGGACAACACCGCAACACATGCAAATGACAAACCAATTTAAAGCTCCAGGGTGATGACGATTTCAAGCATTATGATTTCAAACACTTGTACATGGAGTGGTGTGACTTCACAGTTGCTCTAGGGTCCTACAAAGCCTTTTCCTAATGCCTTACACTTCCGACCTACCCCATGGCTAGCTCCAAGCTATTTCGGCCTAACAACTACCTCATAACATTCACAATCAAAAACATGATCACAAGTACCTGCTCAAATCCAAAACACAAAATGAAGTGTTCAGTCAGTCCAGAGTACCTGGCACAGAGTTAGCCATGCCTTATTTCCTCAAGAGTGAGACTGTGATACCTGGCCTCAGTATGTAACAGTTAGTACATGAAAATATACCAATAGGTAGTTCCTGGAGAGAATCAGTAACACCTCCTCCAGGTATGTCTCAGCCTTGAAACTACTTATTTCTAAAAAATACAAGTTCCAAATTATAATTTCTGGGTTCTTACAGCCTCTCTCAGCCCTCTCTGAATTCCCTATGGAGTGGTTTTGCCCTACAGCATTTCACTCAATTTTAAGAATAATATGGTTTTATCCACTGATGTGGCAGCTAATCTTCAAGAAAAGTTGCAGGAACTTACTGTTTGAGACCTATATCTCCATCCAACTGTGACCAAAACTGGCTTCAGAAGTTACTACAGTTGAAAGTCAAGGAGAAAGGCAATGTATTCCACATGCCTAATTTTCATAGAAATCCAGGTAAAAAATTCAACAGTTAATATATGAACACTAGGAACTCAATTGTTCCCAGCATAATACCATTAGACATACAACAGTATACTGCAATTTACTACATACTTCTACTACAATCCTGTCTTTTCTGAAGCCATCCTAAGGCATAGTTTCTCCAAAGGAACATCCAAACATGACATTAGAAGATAAGACAGCAGATATGGTGTAGAGCCAGAGTTTTTAACTTCCAGTTAAATGAGAGGTCATTGGCATTGTTACTCTCTTGTATATCCAAATATGTATAAAAAATAGCTGTTAAGAGAGTATTCCAGCTTCTTTTTTGGTCTGGATTAGAAAATGGAAAGCTATAGAAAATTTTACAAAGTTTACATGTCCCTAAAATATCCACACACATTTATTTAGGCAAAAGGAAAGAAGAATTATAAAATGGGGGCTAAGGGAAGGCAGGAATATACATTATAAGTTACTTGAAAAATAGCCTATAAAAACAACAGCTGTTTCCCACCATGGTTTTCCCACATTTCAAAATTTTGTTCCAACCTAAGACAATTAGTCTAATTATCTACATTTTTCACGTAGCCAGAAGTTCTAAATGTTCTAAACACAAATATTGAAACATTTCATTTGAAAAATCTGAAATATTGAAACATTTCATTTTTTAAACTCAGTCAAGTGTTTCAACACTCTGAAGTCAAAATGCCACATTTGGTAGCATATTCTGAAAGAAGACATTTAGGATGAATTAAAGCTGATATTTTTGCCTGCTTAAGCTCCTTCAATAGATTACAAAACAAAAGGACTGCAAATTAGCCTTTGGAGAATTCTGCAACCTTTGCACAAAAAAAATTACATACAAACACAAGGGAGGAAAGCATCACTGGGGAGACTAAATGCCAGTAGGAGTAATTCTACATAATATTTTGTATATTATATAAATACATATATATTATATATATATACATTTATATGTATGTATGCATGTGTACACTATGTAATAATATACTGTTGTGCCATACTGCTTTACTATTCACAGAGCCAATCAAGAATAATTCATTAAAAGCTAGAATTAAATGCATAATTTTGGCAGTTTCACTTAGAACCACAGATCTAGCCTTTTCTGTGAAAAGAGAGAGACTATGCAGTGGAATATAAACTACAACAGAGACACTCAATACTTCCCAGAAAATAGGCAAGGTAACATGAATTGTATGCTACCTGAATCAGAATCAATGGCAACTCTCTTAAAAAAAAATTAAGCTTTCTTATTTCAGCTTTTAGTACATATTCTTTGGAAGAAGCTTCAGATTATGGCACCTATTTTCTTATTTCAGTCAATGTTTAATTTAAACTCCTTCCACAAATTTAAAGAGACCTCTTTTAAAATTCGTTACAAAACTAGTTAAAAATGTTGCCCCATTGCCTCCATTATGGCTGTTCCAGATGCTGCAGCTCATGTTGGCTTAATTAATAAACCATTTATCTTGCTTAAACATTCTTTTTCTTTCCACTTTACAGTCTGATGCATGTATAACCATATTCTCTTATCTTTGTTTTGCTGCACTAAATGGGTGGTAACCTTCTTAATATCATCTCAAAAACCAGCCCTCCATTCTCTTTATCTTTCTAATACTCCTACTCCTGAACCAGTTAAATTGATCTTTCTTTAACGCAGACATCTAGATCAAAATAGCAGAGGTGTAATGACATTAATACTCCCCTGAAAATACAGTACTGAGAAAGGGCAAATACTGAGAAAGGGCAAACAAAGTGTCGTCTTTCATCATTAGTCACATGATGCTGGTGGCTCATTACCAAAGCCAAACCAGGCAATGTATGTTTTATTCATTGCCCCACATTTCTTCATCTGCCTATGGGGCATTAAAGTACACTGCCACACATATTTTTGAACTAGCTTAGGGTGAATTATCACTTCCCCTCAAAGTAACCATTCTCAGTTAAGTCACCAGACTGAACATTTTAAAGAAGCGCTTGGTGAATTCCGCCTACAAATCTTTACTGAGCTACTGGTTTTGTTTTGTAATACATTTAACCAAACCATAAGGAGGTACTGCAGGAAATGTCTCTCACATTTTCCTTGGTGGGCCTGCAAAAATTTCACAGAGCTTCGAAATCTCTTTTATGGAATTCTAAGTACTCTTTCCTGTAAGGTGACCATAATGATGTGACATTCCTCCTGTGACTCCACTACAAGTTATGCATGCTGCAGCTCATCTCTGTAACCACATTCCTAAACAATTACTACTCTGTAATTCCGGGTGGTTTTGCTACAGTGTATTTCAGGCAGCTAAAGTCACAACTGCTACAATACAAAACTAAGGGAAGAGCCACCACCTGTGTTGTCATTTCAAAATCATTATTTCTTCCACTCTTTTAATAAGCCACTTATTGAAGAACTTTACCTAGCTACAATGCTTGAGCCCCAGCATAATTATTTGTAAAGTCCCATGCTTGCTATGCTACTAGGAAATTGTTAGTATGTTTCTTTAAGATCAGAAAAAGATCAGAACAGTCTTATGCTGATGGCAGAATTGTAATTACAGATTCACAGTTTTCCTGCAGCTGACTGGGAAGTATTCACACATCTGTATATGACACAGAAGTAAGACTCTTGTAAGTTAACCTCAACAACATAAGTGATTCAAAACAGCCAGATAACATAAACCCAGTATCCTTTCATAATAACGTCTGTCTACAAACATTATCAGTCTCTACAACTACCTGAAAGGAGGTTGTGGAGAGAAGGGTGATGGCCTCTTCTCCCAAGTGACAGGCAACAGGACAAGAGGGAACAGCCTCAAGCTCCACCAGGGGAGGTTTAGGCTGGACATTAGGAAAAAGTTTTTCACACAAAGGGTAATTGGGCATTGAAACAGGCTTCCCAAGGAGGTGGTTGATTCACCTTCCCTGGAGGTGTTTAAGGCACGAGTGGATGAGGTGCTGAGGGGTATGGTTTAGTGCTGGATAGGAATGGTTGGACTCAATGATCCGGTGGGTCTCTTCCAACCTGGTGATTCTATGATTCTATGAAAATAGCTTATTTTGATGAATAAAGAAATGTCCCTTTTAATTCATGTTCTAACTTATGAAAGAGTGTAAAACCCAGATTCCATACCCAATTAGAGAAGTTATCCACATGATTAGAAATGCAAGAGTAATTATAAATCAACATTAAAAATACATGTATGGAAAATATAAGCTTGAGAAGTTCGCCAGCCAAAGAGCAGGCCAGTTGATATAAGCCACACTACTACACATGATGGCCACTGGATATTTAGTTGTTGGATATAAAGGGAAATGAAGATCTAAGATGTTTTAGATAAGAACATAAATGTTTTCTCAGGTTCTCTTTTACTACTAACCAAGAGCAAACTTCTGTATAACCTTCCATAAGCTTAAGATAGAATTAGCCGTACTACAAGATGTAAAAAACCAGCATAGCCAACACAAATAAGATACTGCAGCAACACTGTCAATACAGTTAACAGCACTTTGATACATGGGAGACACATAAGGTATGATATAAGAAACATCCCAGTCAGAATGGGGTTGTAGAGTTTTTTCTTGAACATCACTTTTTAAAAGTATGCTGCCAAAAGAATTAACTGTTTTACTAAAAAGAGTCTTGATTACTGTTTAATAAAATAACTTTTCTGTAGCAATTTTTGAGTGACTGTCAGAGAAAGCATAACAAAAGCAAATATTCATTAAGTTCTCTCTAATTACAGCCTAGCACTCCATCTACTTCTCCTATCAATTCCAATTAGGTGAACATCCCTATAATGTTAAGGATTGTGAAGAATTAAGCATATTGGTCAGAATAAGTGCTAATCATTTTAATTCTAAAAAGAAGGGTGTAATGAAAATGACCTGCTGCAACTCTGCAAGGGTACTGCAATTCTACAAGGTTGAGCAGAGGGTGATTCCCTTATTCCAGTGATTTTTCACAAAACTAATTAGGGTGTAGCAACATGCACCCAGCAAAATATTTCTCTCTCATGAATCATAGCATCTTCCAACTAATGATTGTTTAATGTTTAATGATTGCCAGTATATGTCCTCATGATATTTGAAGCCATACCTGTCTTAAACCCAAGACCAGCAAGACCTCACAGTGAAGACGCAGTTCTGAATTTCACTGTCTGAGGACTTCTGCTTCCTGTGCTGACCATTCTTTCCTATTTTCAAACAGTAGCAATCATCTGAAACCAAGCAGGGAGTAGTAGTAGGAAATCACCTCCAGAACACAACCTGCAGGACCACCTTCCACTTAAAAGAGATTACTTATCACTGCCCACACAAAGGCACAGAGCATAGCTCTGTAAATTTTGTTGTACAAATGTAAAGATGCTTCAAGGCACAATTAACCTGAAGAATCCCCCACAACCTGACAAATCATACCTGTTTTATTTACTACAGATATCTAAGTCCATGTGTCCTGTGAAAAAGTGAAGTACAATAACTACTTTTAATTGTTGAACTCAATAGGATTCCTGCCCATATCTGCCAATCATATCTCCTAAGATATGACCATTTCTGGTTGTATCTCCTAAGAAGCATATTCTATAGAAAAACAGAAATCCTAAATTCCAGCGCACTGCTGAGCCTGGAGCTACCCTGCACTACCTCTGAGTAGTGTCTATAGATATTTTCTATTTTCAGTGCCTGGAAGAACTATACAAATCAGAATATATCAATTTACCTGAAACTAAATACATGAACTGAGGGGAAAATTCATTTAATAGTGCCACATTAAGAATTCCAGCCACAGTATAAACGCTCAAAGATACCTAACTTTACATTAGAACTTGCCTGACAGTTAAAATAAAATAATTTAGCATCACTTAAAATCAAACGTAGTGAAGAGTTCATATACATACCCTCTGCTTCTCGGGGTCAACGTATCGAATGCCAAAATAGTCTTTTTCCAGCAAGCTGTAATAGTTGCAGATGTGATCTATGAGAAACTGACCTTTAGTTTCCCGCTGTAAAAAGAGAAATAATTGATATATTATTCTGAGTATGCTGAACTTGCTGTCTATAAATATTAAAACATCTAATCAAAATGTCAAGGAAAATAGCACATGAATTTTTTTGTTATTCAGATAAGGACAGCGACTTGAACATCTCCTCTAATACATGCAGGATATTAGTGATCAATATGTTCCCTATACATTCACAAATAGATTAATTAATCAAATATTGCCATTACTCCTGCCTTGGGAAAACTCATGCTACCCTAATAGCTGCACATTTACAGTATTTAATATATTGGTAGTAACCCTAATTTTTTCTCATACTCTAAGGGCATAAGGTATAAACATTTACATATGGAATTCCTAAACATTGTGTTGTTTTTTTCAATCCCCCAAGTTTGTGAGCAGTTTTGGCAGTACTTTACTGGACCTTTATGCAAGGCCCACAGCAAGACCAACTATTTAATTCCCAGATATCACTACAATAAAAATACCCAAATGACTGACAGATGTGTTTTCATCTTTGCATTGTCACTGGGTAACAAAAGCCTTAAAGAAACTTACAGTACATATGATATTTAATTAACAACCTCATTTTTTATTTCTGCTTGCTTTAATCTCAGTACTGTGTTTCATCTCTCTTTAATCTACTGCATGATATGGAAAACCTACATAAATTTTCACATTTCTTCTGATTCAGCTAATGTGGGGTGGGTTGTTTTTTTTCAGAATTATGATGTGCATATTAACCCTGGGCTAAAGCTGTTCTAAACCAGTCCACCTTAAACAAAGGTGCTTCACTGTGTCACAGTGTTAGGTCTCTGCATTTCTTTCCCACTGTCTGACTACCCTGGTCCTGCACTGATGTGCCTGTACTGTCGACCAAGTAGCAAGTTTGCAAGACTCTACCCTTTACTGACATGATACAACTTGAATCTTCCTCTTTAATGTCTACAAAATAGAAACTTCACCTGATATGCAATCGCAGTATATATTAAAAAATCATTTAATTGTACCTACAAATCACTCCTTGAAGACTTCTACGCTCTGCCTTATTAAAACTTTCTTTAAGAAGCTAACAGGAAATTTAAACCATAAACAGTGTGGCTAGGTTAAAATGAACAGGTGATTCCTACATTTCCCAACATACTTCACAAAATTGGACAAACAGCTGAGGCAAAAATAGAGCTGTGACCTTTCTGAGGTCAGTCTAAAGGACAGAGGAAGCAATGCCCTCAAGACCACCAACATCCAGTGACGCTTGCTGCTTCCCACAGAGAAAATGAGACACATTTCAAGACTGGAGTACTAGAAAAAAATGATACAATTAATGAGCTACTGCTCTATTTTCTTATCTTTACAATTAATACAGAACTCCATCATGGATACAGTCACTTGTCCTTTTGCTCCCATCACTGAACAAGTAGACTACTTGGAAGCACCTTCAGTTAAGGCACCAACAGAGAGCTGCATGGCTCTTCCAGTGTGCTGGGGCTCTTGGAGACATCCCTTTCCCTGTCACATGGACGTTCTCTCCTCATAAATTCACTTCCAGATACAAGGGAATTGCTAATTTCTCTACAGACTTCCTCTTCCTAGATGCAGGGGACTCCTCTTCCTACTTTAATGGTATATTTTTGAGAGTGACAGTGACAGAGACTGCAATAGGCTACCCACAGAGGCTGTAGAATCTCTTTCTCTGGAGATATTCAAGAGTCACCTGGATGTACTCTTGTGCAGCGTGCTCTAGGTGAACCTGCTTCAGCAGAGGGGTTGGACTAGATGATCTTCCTTCCAGTCCTGACCATTTTGTCATGCTGTGATTCTGTGATTCCACTACTCCTTTAATATTTCACCTTTAACTCCTACATATTTAGCCCTCACTATGTGTCCTTTACCCTTCCATATGCTGCTGCTTGCCTGGAGGATATCACTGCCTTGCCTGCACCATGGTATTTCTGTACTTTGTTTTCCTATTTTTAAACAGGCAATGTCAAAGGATGTTAACCCAATGTCTATTTTTTGCACATGTTCACTCAACCTCATGCTTAGTGGCCTGCACTGCTACTTTTTTTCAGTATAACAGAGCTCCAACATGTTTCTTTCTTTGATTGTTTCTTTTCAGGCTCAGGATATTTAAAAAATTATGTATTTGCTGCTAAGAGTGGTTAACACATTGACCTTTCTTTTATACTGTACCCAGTTACAAGCACAGGCATGCTAGTGACAGCATAAAGAAAACTTTCTTCAATAGGCAAAGCTGTTACCAAAGGTTGAGAAATACGTAAAGAAAACTGCCATTCTCCCTATGACTGACAAAAAAGTTCTGCATTTATACACTCACATCCAAATGAAATCTTAGAAGTGTCTGCAAACTTATGTGGCTATATGATAAGCAAGACTGTACAAATATTAAGACAAAATTGCGCAGTGATGTTTCAATACAAAGACAGAAGGAAAAAAATGATCACATGTAAAACTCAAGATGTACAATTTTAAGATTAATCTATAATGAACTAAGTAGAACTGGGGAATAACAGCTATTAGGTGACTCAGGTATAGTCAAACATGACAATACATTCTACTAACAGTAGAATAAAAAGAAAAGCAGTTTTTAAACCATTGGAAATGAGGAAAACAGACTAGTCATTTTCATCTGACAACATTAGAGGATGCTACTGGAAGGTCAGTTAGTCTACTACCTTCTATAGGTTCACATTCTAATTCACTGATATAAGAAGTCCTTTGCTTCATACACCTAAATAACCACAGAATCACTGTTTTTTTTTTAGTTTTTGAGGAATCTGATAAAAGGCTCAGGCACACACAGTGTTCTACAACCTAGTAACAATGCTCTCTTTCTAAAATAAGTTAATGCCCTAGTTTTCTTGCTTGAAAGATAAATGATGGAAATGAACCAAACAAAAAAGAGCAAACAAACAGAAGCCTCCAAGCTAAATTCATGCTAGAGGAGTCCTTAAGCCATACATGGATAAACAAAGAGGACTAGTTATTAACCTCACCGTTGATTAGTATATACTTCAGTTAATAGTGCTGCTCAGTCAGGCTTTCAGTTCCATGTGATTCATTACTAGATATTAAACAAAATAAAAGTCGCTAAATAGGCACATGTATAGTATGAGTGTTCACATAAGAAGCTCTGTTCTAAATGCGCCACTATTATACTTTTTAAATACTTGCAATTTGAAAATTTTCAGATCATAATTTACACACAGAGGAAAATACTACATGGGGCACAAAGCATCTCAAGTCTGAATTCATAGTATTCTGGCAAGAAGGATGGGTAATGGTTGTTCAGTTTGTTTTCTGCAAATGGCATCCAGAAACTTTTTCTACATTTCTTTAACAATGCTCTGAATTCTCCTGAGCTTTACAATCTGATGATCTTTCTTGCCTCTTGTGTTCTTTGATACACTTATTATAGATAACAGTACAAAAGAATATATTAAATCCAAAGCTTATTCTAATTTGTGGAAAAATATGGATAAATTAAATTGGGAACTGCCAGTCAGCCACAGCAGAGCACAAGAACGGATTTGGGTCACAGAATAATGAATATAAAACATTGCCTGAAATTTCAGATAGTTGCTATGTAGCTTTCCAATTATACAATCCTTTAAAAACAAAACAAAACAAAACAAACAAAAACAAATCACAAGCCCTGCTACACCAGAAAAGTACTTTGCAGCAATTCAGGAAAACATTTTAATACTCCATTTCAATATGTTTACCAAAGCACGAAAAAAGGTTACATGATTTAAAAAGCCATTATTTGAAACACTACTGAAAAACAATAACAACAGACTACAGGAAACTGAGAGCAAAAATCAAGTCAGATTTTTAAAAGCTTCACAGATGAAATCTTTAATAATTGTACCCATATTCACTTAGAAGTCATCGACTATTCTCAGGTAGAGAAGACTAACCCAGGCAGAAACAAGAGTCATAAAAATGCTTCAGCAAGAGAACTAAAATGTCCAAGATTGTAATCATTACACTGTTTTCAATGAAAGAATAAAGTTAAACAAGTTACTTTTTTCTAAGTCCGTTAATTCAAATGCAAGATCTGGCTATCACAACTGAGATATATTCTCTTTCAGATTTCTGTAACCCATATTCTGTGAAAAATGTTTTTTTCTAAATGGCCTTAAATGAAGTCCTGTAACATGGCTGTTCCACACACTCACACAAATATAGGTTTTTGGAGACTCCTATAACTAATGTGAGGAATTACTTTGACATGCCTAGGTAAAGAGTCACAGACAAGATGGGTATGTTTTTCCTAAAGCTCTATTTGAATATCTGACCTTAATACCACTAAAATCCCACAACAAACTCTAGCACTCATCCAAGGGATATAATGCCTTGTAAATGACAGAATTCCTGAATACAGAAGGTCAACTTGCAAATAACTGTTAAACCCTGCTTTTTAAACTGTATCAGAAGTTTTCTTTTCTGCTGAAACAAGTATGCATCAAATTAAACTAGCAGCTGTTGCAAAAAAATTAAACAAAACAAGGGAAATTTGCCACTGCAACAAAACATGAAAACACAATCATACAGAATCCTCCATTGATGAACTTATGGGACATCCTCAGCTCTAGGAACCAAGTAAAATACTGCAAACACACTTCATTTTCACTCTCACGATTATTACAGCTTCCATTTCTGCAACTCTGCAAATTTATGACTGAGTAGCCCAATTCCTTGATAACCGCTCTGTTATACAGAAACTGACCCCGACAAAAATCTCCATGGCTTTTGAGCAATTTCAGTCTAACATAATATCTCCATTTTGTGCATGCCTAGTGATTTGGGGTTTAAGATCTTGCATTCACTGGAATGTCTTTCCTCTTTGCATCTGCTTCCCTGTGGAGTTCTGTGTCTATTTACCTGAATGTTGTCACAAGAAAGAGCAAGCGTCTCAGGTAGATTCAAACAAAATGCTTCTGCTCTGTTATCTAACCACTGAAGTCCTATCAGATGTGCTTATCTCTGTCAAGAAGCTACTGACATTACTAGGAAGGAGTGCAGTCATGAACACAGTATTTTTTTTTTTTTTGCCAGAGACTTCAGTCCTCATTCCACAAGCATCTTTACTCTTGTGAACAGTTTCCAACAGTGACTGTGTAGTTGTTCATGTACTTGTGCTAGCAAGACTCACGTAAATCCACCCCCAAACAAAAAAAAGCAAATGGAAAGAACAATTAAGCAAGTATTTCTGTTTAAACAACTGGAAAGTTCAGGCTCTGTGGCAAGGCAAGGGTAATTTCTGGTTTTCTATACTTGTTTTCTATTGTGTTACATATTTTCAAGTTCTATAGATGTAAAAAGATTAAATAGATGAATTCAAGAACAGCCGTAGCACTACAGAATGAAACATAACTGAGTCAGAACTATATTGTTCCTCTAAGGCAAAAATATAATTAAAAAAGCAGCTGTGACTATTGAAAACTGAAATAGTTTGTTCGTCAATATCTGCCAAACATAAAAAGCAACAGAGATTTACAGAGCTAAACTGCCTTCTACACTGCCACCTCTCACATTTCTGACTTCTCTTCAGACATCCCCTCCAGTGATGAGACTGTATTTCTGCTAGGCTTTTCATGACAGAAATACCCTGAAGCCCAACAGGCACACATCTACAATTATTCTACAGTTCAGTATCAGGGCGGACTCCTGTATACAGAAGTGTGGCTGTAAAAGGACAGCTGGGAACAATTCTCTTGCTCATGTCAATTTTGGGATAGCTGTCATCATATTTGCTATTGTTTCCAGTGACACAGCAAAGTGGTTCACTAAGCATCACCAATGGACTGGGGCACATACTATGGGAACGGGACTGATTTAAAATCCACTCTTCAGAGCTGAATTAGAGGGAAGGTTAAGGGCACAGAGAAGGAATGCAACCCAGCATGCCCAAATTCCACAGTATCTTCAATATGAATTTTTCAGTCCTGCCCAAATAGCAACATCGAGAACAGAATCCTCATTCTGCAGCAACTGAAGGCAGTGAGCTGGAACAGGTTCAGGTCCAAGCTGGAAATGTTGAGCAAGCCCTAATCCTGACAACTTCCAACGCCCTGAGCAAATTTTTTACAGCTCTCTAGATTTATGGATTCACTGCAATTAGAAATGACAGTAACTACTCACAAGATGGATACACAGAAATCTCTTTGCCTTTTTTGGTACAAATAATAGGAATATACTTTCCTAGAGGTTTCACAAGAATTGAACCCTGCATAATACCTTCAAAATATAAAAACTCATTAAAACCACACCTGTTTTATTCCTAATCTAAAGTGCTATAACCCTTCAAAAGGATTTCCTTCCTGCTCATAAACTGCATCCTCCGGTATTTTAAATTACTTGAAGATACACTGGAAGTCTATTACACAGCAATTAACTAGAAATTTTCATCATCTGTAAAAAGGGTCAGCGGCAATTTATATTTTTGTTGTTGTTAAAGTTTCAAAACAAAATTTAAAAACCCAAGAAACTTCTGATAAAATCTCAGTCTGGAATGTGCAGATTTTATTTTAGGAGCAAACTATTTAACACATAATTTTCTTTTCTTTACAGTAAGGAATTAATCATATCTCTACAAACTTCACAGAAGGGGAAAAAATATTAGTACTTATAATTTTAATTAAAACCATGAAAAAATGGCATTGCAAAAAAGAAACTGGCATTTACTTAATTACAATAATCCTCTTCCATACGTTACGTACTTCAACCACTCTGACATAAGCTGCAAAAGTAGTGCGGTAAGCTGTAGGCAGTCCAGGAGGCTCCTAGAGTGCATTGAAGATATTTACTTAACCCTGTTAATAGACACCCCCACCCTAGGGGATGCAATACTGGATCTGATGATCACCAATGCAAGTGAGCTCATCAGTGATGTCAAGATCGGAGGCAGCCTGGTCTGCAGTGATTGCGCAATGGATAGAGTTCAAGGTCCTGAGGGGTATGGAACAGGCAATGAGTATAGTCAGGACCCTAAATTTATGGAAAGCAGTCTTCCAGCTCTTCAAGGAGTTAGTCAGTAGGACCCACTGGGATATGGTCCTCAACAACAAAGCAGAAGAATGGAGCTGGAAGATACTTAAGGATGCTTTACACAGAGGACAAGAGTGCTCAGACCCCAGATGTAGGAAATCAGGCAGGGGAGGGCAAAGACCAGCCTAGATGAGTTGAGACCTGCTGATCAAACTGAAGAGCAAGAGGGAAGTGCACAGGCAGTGCAAGCAGGGACAGGGAACCTGGGAAGAGTGTAGGGACACTGCCTGATAGTGTAGGGATGGGGTCAGGAAGGCCACGGTACAGCTAAAGCTGAACTTGGTAAGGGAAGTGAAGACTAATAAGAAGGGCTTCTACAGGTATGTCAGCCAGAAAAGGAAGGTTAAAAAGAGCATATCCCAAAGATGGTTGAAAATGGTGACTTCATATCAACAGACAAGGAGAAGGATGAGTTACTCAACAACACTTTTGCCTCAGTCTTCATTGACAGCCTCTCTTCTCAAACCTCCTGGGTCAACAGACAACAAGATGGGGACCAGGGCGGTAAAGCCCCTCCCACTGTAGGGGAGGATCAGGTTTGTGACCACCTGAGGAACCTGAACATACATAAGTCTATGGGACCTGATGAGAAGCATCTCAGAGGCTTGGGGAAATTGGCTGATGTGGCTGCCAAGCCACTCTTCATGATATTTGAAAAGGCATGGCAGCAGGAGAAGCCCCAGGTGACTGGAAGAAGGGTAATATTGTGCTCATTTTAAAAGAAGGTAGAGAAGAAGACCCTGACAACTACTGACCTGTCAGCCTCACCCCTTAGGCTTCCTGGGAAGATCATGGAACAGATCCTCCTAGAAGACATGCTAAAGTACGTGGAGGACAAGGAGGTGATTGATGGCAGCCAGCATGACTTCACCAGGGGCAAATCCTGTATGACCAATTTAGTGGATTTCTATGATGGGGTAACTACATCAGTGGATGCGGGAAAAGCAGTGGATGCGGGAAAAGCAGTGAATGTCATCTATCTGGACTTCTGTAAAGCCTATGACATGGTCCCCCACAAAATCCTCCTTTCTAACTTGGAGAGATACATATTTGATGGTGGACTGTTCATTGGATAAGAAATTGGTTGAATGGTGGCTTTGAGCCACCAGCTCTGAGTCAACAGCTGGGTACCCAGATGGAGACCTGTGACAAGTGGTGTCCCTCAGGGGTCCACACTGGGACTGGTGCTGCTTTTTATCTTCATCAATGATATAGACAGCGAGATTGAGTGCACCCTCAGCAAGTCTGCAGACGACCCCAAGCCGAGTGGTGCAGTTGTCACAGCAGAAGGACAGGATGTTATCCAGAGGGACCTGGACAAGCTGGAGAAGTGGGCCCATGTGAATCTCATGAGGTTCAACAAGGGCAAGTGCAAGGTCCTACACCTGGATCAGGGCAATCTGCAGTTTCAAGACAAGATGGGGAATGATGCAATTGAGAGCAGCCCTGTGAAGAAGCACTTGATGGGGCTGGTTGATGAGAAGCCGGACATGAGCAGGTAATGTGTGTTCACAGCCTAGAAAGCCAACCATATCCTGGGCTGCATCAAAAAAGTGTGGCCAGCAGGTCAAGGGAGGTGATTCTGCCCCTCTACTCCATTCTTGTGAAACCTCATCTGCAGTATCGTGTCCAGTTCTGGAATCCTCAACATAAGAAGGATATGCAGCTCTTGGAACAGGACCAGAGGAGGACTACAAAGATGATCAGATGGCTACAGCATCTTTCACATGAGGACAGGCTGAGAAAGTTGGGCTGGTTCAGCCTGGAGAAGAGAAGGGTCCGAGGAGACATTACAGCAACCTTCCAGTACCTGAAAAGGGCTACAGGAAAGCTGGGAAGGGACTGTTTACAAAGGCTTGTAGTATTTAGGACTAGGCACGATGGGTATAAACCGGAGATGAGCAGATTTAGGGCAGACATAAGGAAGAACTTCTTCACTGTGAGGGTGGTGAGGCATTGGCACAGGTTTCACACGAAAGTTGTGGATGCCCGATCTCTGGAGGTGTTCGAGGACAGGTTGGATGCAGCTTTGGGTAACCTGATCTAGTGGGATATTCCTGCCCATGGCAGGGGGTTGGAACTAGATGATCTTTATGGTCCCCTCCAACCCAATCTATTCTATGATTCTATGTTTCTATGATTATGATGTTAGCTTTTGTATAAAAAAGGTTTTACCTGCATACGTTTTGATCTTTCTAAGCAACTCCATCACTTAGCCTCTCCAGCAGATATAAATCAAAGAATGTGCTCTCAGTAGAAAAGTTTTCCTTATCTTTGTTTACCTGAAGAGAAAATGCGGTACCTTACTACATTGCTGGAAATTTGACCCCAATCCTATCCACTTACAAGTGCCATCCAGGTGGAATTGACTGACAATACACAAGCTCAAGAAATGAGAAGACTGGATGGCTGTATGGGAAGATCCTCCTCTGGAGAGGAAAGTGACAACCAAGCATGCTAATTCACAAAGTAGAAATACACATTATGATACAAAAACTTACTGAGGGAAGAACTACATTTGCTCTTATTCAGGAAGATGCATCTCTTCCTAATAAGGCAAGCAAACAATACTTATTTCACTTAGCTGCAACATGTACACAACAAAATTTCAGCACAGAGCTTCCCAGGCATGTATACCATAGAAATGCAACAAAAGGCAACTCATCTAAAACTAACAAAAACACAGCTTCAGATTTGAATTACCATCTTATTTTACCCTCATTTAAAGTGGGAAAAACTTTCAGGTGAAATAAAGAAAAAGATGTAAATACAGGAGTGAAAGCATTAGGGAGTAATGTTAATTTTAGTCCATCAGGAATTTAGTAGTCAGTAGTGATAACCTTTGGCCACAAGAACATTTCATGCCAGAGATACAAACTACTTGAACTCCTTTGATTTTAGAACTCATGGGCCTTGAAGTACCTAAGTTTTGCAAAGAAGAGGGGAGATTTGTATTGGATACTAGGTAGAATTTTTTTACAGTAGGGGTGGTGAGGCTTTGGAACAGGTTGCCCAAAGAAGTCATGGATGCCCTCCTTGGATGTGCTCAAGCCCAGGTTGGATAAGGCTTTGAGTAACCTGACTGCATGGAAGGTGTCCCTGCTCATGGCAGGAGGGTTGGAACTAAATGATCCTTAAGGTCTTTTCTAGGCTGAACTATTCTATGATTCTACAGTTATGTATCAGTCTTTAACTCAAATGTCTGAGCACTTAATTATCAGTTGAATCCTGAGTGCTGTGTGTTAATTAATAGAACTGAATTTTTTAAAAAAGAACAACAAACCACAAACCAACCCCTTTCTACTGTTTCAGTTGAGCAATAAATATACAAATGCATCTCTAAGATAAAGGGAAAAGTAGAAAAAAATAAAAGGGAGAAAAATGTCTATGCTTAGAAGAAAATAAATAAAGCGATAGCAATTTCAAGGTTGTATGGATCAATGCCACTACAGAAGCTCTTAATCTTAAATGAAACTGCATGCCTAAATATACACAGCACTGAAAATTTACCCAGAAATATCTGCTGTAGTGTGGTCAGGAATATATTTGTCAAAGATAATTCCTCTAGTGTGCTACCTCAATAGCGAAATGAAGAGGGTTATTTGAGATAACTTATTTTTTCTTCAGTTTAGCACTATTTATTTGCAATAGATGGACATCTTTGTCCATACCACAGCATATTTTTGCCCCTTCTTGCATTAGAGGTTATTGTAGGATGATAGTGGTCAAATAACAAAAGGGAAAAAGAAATAATGACACCACAGGAAAATTACACAATGCCAGTCCCATGCAATGGAAACTATCATAAATACAAAAAACACATGGAAAATTAAAATTGTATTCTACTGTGCCACAAAGCCTGGTCAGGAGGAGCAAAGACAGATAACAGCTTCCACACAGTCAGCTCTTAACCTCAGTGTTATTCTACAAGTAAATTACTCTGACCCTGGGTAAATTATAAATGACAAAAAGAAATACTTATAGTTCACATACAGCAGTTCTCAAAAGTCATCACCAGACAGGCAGGCAGGCACTAAAGATACCACAAATGCAATATCCATTTACAGGGCTCGTCATCGGCTTCAGTTCCTCTGTATATGGGCAATGCTTGGCCATTTAGGTTTTAAGTCTCTGAAGTGACAGCCTCACAGAGGGCTTGCAGCATTAACTGCTCACTTCTGGTAACAGCTTCCATTAGCACAGCATTCATGATGCTATCTGATGCACTATTGATTTCTTAAAAGGAACTGAGTCAACAAAGCTATAATTTTATTCAATATCCAACATTGGTCAGCAAAGCTTTCTCTGCTTTCCCTGTGGTATCCTTGACATCAAAACTAACTCAGAAGATGCAGCTAGGACACACCAGCATAGCACATCTAGCAAAGTAGATGACAAATTTCAAGAATGAGTTCTCAGTTCCCACTTACAAAGCAACCTAGGAACCAAATCAGGATTTTGATAAAATTACCCAATATCCCGTACTACAGGTGACAGTCAACAATCCTTTCTTGGCCTTGTGAAACACAATCCTCTCCACAGGTTCAGAAGACCCAGAAAATGAGGACCCCCATGTATTCTGCCTCAAGTACAGTTCTTTAACTATACCTTTCCTAACAGATATTCAGAAGTGTGCCCTTTTTAATACAAAAATAAGTACCTTAAGAAAAGAAAAACATCCAAAAACAGTTCTGGCCAAACAAGATACTTCCCTGAGCACAGGCAGAAGACAGAATCAGTGTAGCATGATAGTTAAGAAGCTAACGGAAAAACAACCAACTGGTGAGGGGTAAGATTTGCAGCTACATTTCAGTGTTCAGCTGAATATGCTGAAATCCATCCATGGTGAAGGTCATGCAGGAACAGCCACACAGATACTTCCACACCAAGTGGGAAAGTATGACCACAGCAGAAAAGGGCCAGTTGGAAGATGAGATGAGCAGGGGTAGCTGCCATCACCACAGGGCAGCTGGTGACCCTGTAAGCAGTGATAATGGCACCTCAGCTGGTATCCTCAACCCCCAGCTTGGGGTTACCCTCCATGTTCATCTCCTCTTATTCGGAAATACACCACAAATGCCTGCAAGTATGACATAGGGTATACATGCACTGAGTGGGAGGGAAGGAGAAAGAAAGTGAAGATCATGGAACACAATCCCCAAAGGGAGAGACTTCTTAAGTGCTGAATTAATGCCCATTTGAAAGGCTATTAGAGTGATGTGTGAGGCTAAGAGCTTACATAAAGAACAGAATACGTGACCAGATATTAACGGAATTTGATCCATCATTATGTGGATTACTCCAGAATCATAAGCCCAGCTGTGCAGCTAGTGCTCTTGTAATATCAACCCTGAAGCACACTGAATTTCTACAAGTGCTGCAAATCAAAAATAATGTCTCCTGACAGACAAGACCCTCAACCACGGTGATAAATTCAACAGCTCCCAGTGAACAATCTGAATGTATAACTCATCCAGTAATCTGATTTGATAAGGGCCTAGATAAAAACTTCTGGTGAACTGATAAATCCTGCATATGCTATGCCTTGAGCTGTCTCATAATCATATCATTAATGCTTCAGAGGACACTGTCATAATATCTTCTGGGGCTATCCAAAAAGGTTTTTATGGATTGGAATATGCTGAGGATGCACTGAAAGGTCTTCTACCTTTGTCAGTAGAATCTAGAATCTACAATCCACCAACACACTTTTTCTTTCAAATACTCATCTTGTTCACCTGATCAAGGTAACTCACTCCTTTCTAAGAAAACTGTTCAGTCATTACTAATACTGCACTACGTATGCTCACTTTTGCCACTTGTTTTGAGTGCAGAAATTTTGTAACTTGAGGGATCATGTTGGGTCATTTCCCACTTGCCAGAGTTTTTTATTCCTTTACTCTCTTTGGACAAACTGAGAGAAAAACTTTACCATGAAAAATTATTTCCAAACTGCTCAACCAATGCTTTATAGAAACGTACTGATACACATATTTTTCTTTCAGAAATAATTATGCAGAAAAGAACTTTTCCTAAATACAGCCTCTCTCCAGCACACAACCCCCCCCCCCACATAATCACAGATGTTAAATGCTTGTTGTGAAGGAAGACAAACAACATGAAATTTGTGAGATTAGATATCCAGTCTTCAGAAAAGCAATTTTATGGTACATTGAAAATACTAGAGAAAGAAGTTCTTTAGAAGCATCCTTGGACATAGTGCCTACACCAATGCACCCCAATGGTATTGAATAAAAGCCAGCTCTTGGCATTAGAGGAGGAACTCATTCTCTGTGTAATACAAGCTTGTTTCTCTGTGTCAAAAAAAGTTAACAGTTAACAATTTTTTTTTTCAGTAGGGGGAAGTGGATTGATTTTTTGCTTTCTTTCTCTCTTGCTGAAGGTCATTCAGTCCTCAGAATTCACACAAACTGCCTCATTAGCACTACCTAAAATAAAGACCTCCATTTGGTACCACAGAATTAATTCCACTTGCATTTGTAATTATCACCTCAGAAAAATAACTATGTTAAGGATTTTTTACTCTTTTAAGTATAATTAGACATAATTCAGATTTAAAACAAAAATTATTTCTGATTTTCTTTTAAATACTAACTCAAAACACATGACACATTCTAAGTAGTCATTGGCAAAAATCCAAACAGAGGGTTCTACAGGCTTGTTCCATTAACCACAGCTGCAGAGAAGATAATAAAGCAACACATTTTAAAGGTTCCTTAAAAATTAACTACTTCTCCCTAACTATACCCTACCCTTATCCTTTACTGTGTCAGATTCATCTTCCTCTTTCTGCCATGTGCCTAGACTTCCTATTCACACAGCAGAGATCAAAAGCAAACTGACTTAGCTTTTTACTTTTTCAGTAGTTGGTTTATTTCCTACATTTTTGAGTCACGGTACAAGTCAACACACCATTAAAATGCATTATTTTTTACTAGGCTGGGAACTCATTACACTTGAGTCTTCTCAGGACTAGTTACTCTCATATCTCTTTTAAGATCCTAAAAATAAATCCAAAGGTACTGCGAACATTTCTTAGACCTAGTAACTGGGAAGCAAAGCCTTGAATTACATACCAAATGATAACTCGCTCTTCCCAGTGAAGACCCTGATCTCATAGGAATACTGTATCCATCTGTTTAGTACACAATTTGCTGTCCTTGGTATTTATAACATTTTAGCCCTCTGCTGAAGCTAAAGGGAAAAAAGGAATAAAACAAGAATTCAGAGTATACATTTAAACACTAGGAGTCATCTAACATTTTCCAGAGTAGCTGAAATTTAAGAAGAGCATTGTACAGTCATTTTATTGCATGTGGTGTGGGGGATGTTTATGCATACTGACCCATTTTTCTCAGCAGTCCACACTGCCTATAGGAATTCAATACACGTAGAGAAAAACTCATTCAAACAAGAAAAATCCAGAGGAAGATACTGAACAGGACCACACATATTCATTTTATTACACATGGTGGTGGATAAGAAAGCCATGCAGTGAAAACTACGTTCTGTATGCAATTAAGCAGAGTGTGATTCTCTCAAGCAAGTCTCTTCAGAGAAGTCTCATTCTAACATGGAAGATTTAAAATAAACAAACAGACAGAGAGATAGATAAAGTGCCTTGATATTTAAGCACCACAGCAAATATTTTCAAATAAAGTCCTGTTCTCACACACGTGGTTAAGATGGTGTAGGGTCATCTATGAAAACATATAATGTATAGTAACATTCAAAAATACATTGTAAAATTGTCTCCTAGGTCAGCAGCTACATAAAGTACATCTTTCCATTCCTATTACATTTAGAGCAAAAGGGGAGCTACAGCAAATGGCAGTACAACAACTGAGCAACATGGCAAATAAGTGAACACCTTTGAGTACTATCTCAAGATACAAAGTTTTCCCCACTAATCATTGAAAGATCTGTCCTGAACCTCTTGTATTTTGGGAGCAAACTAAGCCACATTTTCCCTTCTCTTCACCCAAGTCACCTATGGCTGCCACTTGCTTATGGGGAAAAAGAAAAATCTTAAAAGGTCTCTTATGAAAAAGCTGGAGCTAGTACACAGCTGACATGTATATTAAAACAAGAAAAGTTTTGACAGCTTCATACCTGCTGTGCCAAAACTGACAGCAAAAATTCAGGAGGTAATTATTTTATAATGATACTCTTTTCAAAACTGAAGAAATTACATAAATGAGTAAATGACACCAAAGAAAAAAAATATCTTTGTCTATCAGCACAAGGTAACTTCCTGAATTTCTCTTTCTGCCTAACACAGTGAAATAAAAGGGACTTATGGGAAATAAAGTGAGAAACAATGCATCATGGGAATAGGCAAGAAAGCAAGCAGACACTTCACCACACTTGCATCCTTCCTATGGGGTGCATAAACCATGTGCCCTCAGTGTGAGCAGGAAGTAGAAGAAGCAGTGGAAGACTATCACCAGCTGCACTTCTGTCCATAACCCAAATCCACCCATCTTCACATGTTCTCCAAAGAGCTGTAAGGAAAGGACCAGACTCCCAGATTAGTTGGGAAAGCACAGTTAAGCATAACCATAACCACATCAAAGGTACGTGAGATCCAGTAAAAAAGTAGAGAATTCTTCTAGATAAGGTGGAAGATCTCTTTTTTCCAGGGCATTAAAACGTTATTGTTTAAACCTGAAACTCTTGGGCTGCCCTGTCACACCACCTGTTCTCCTCTAGCCCTTTCTGTTCTTGTCCATCTTCCTCTTTGCCACACAAAAGCAGGTGACCAGTCTCAGTTCACACAGTAAAAGCACATCAAAATGCCCAACAGGCAATATTGACTGCACCTTTGTCTTTGCCACTTTCTCTCAACAGAAAAATAGAAACAAACCCCAAAGTGAGTGAGTGTGAGGTTCCCAGCTCTGAGCATCTGACTATGAAATGCACTGACTTACAGGCAAGGCATGACATTAGACATAAACAGACAAGATACAATTAAGTATTTCTTCACCATGAGAGTGGTGAGGCTCTGGCACAAGTTGTCCAGGGAAGCTGTGGCTGCCCTGTCCCTGGAGGTGTTCAAGGCCAGGTTGGATGGGACCTTGGGCAGCCTGATCTAGTGGGAGGTGTCCCTGCCCATGGCAGGGGGTTGGAACTGGATGATCTTTAAGGCAACCCAACTATTCTATGATTCTATCATTCTATGATAAATGGTTAGCTGTGAACAACTAGTCCAGCTGTCAGAAATAAATTAACTTCTGAAGGACATAGCTTCACAATGTGGTCAAAAGACCACTTCAATAATAAAATGCCAATATTTCTTTCTACATATGACTATGTATTTCAGCAGCGACCCAACTGAGTATCTACAGTACATACTCACAGAGTCTTGGAGAGTAGTAGATATTAGTCTTGAAATATTAATTTACGATCCTTCAATAGCAATGGACAATAGATCAAAAATGCTGACCATCATCATGTATTCAGCTCATAAAAGGCACTTCCTTTTCTAGCTTATACTGATACCTCTCACACTTAGACACACTGTATGTTTTTATGCATAAATGACTATACACGCCAGCACACTTTATATATAAATATGTAATAAAGATGTCAAGAAAAAGGACTAAAGGATTCTAAAATTAGAGAAGGCCATTAGATCATGTGGCTGTCTGTATAATTTGGAACATACAATTCTATCCAATTTATGTCTCATAGCCTGTCTTCAGCCAAGGCAGTCAATCTTGATTTAAAGCTTTTTTTTTAAAAAAAAATCCAAAACAACAAATGAGTTGAAAACCTGCAGATTCTGTTGCTGGTTTATTTCACTGCATAGCAAGCTTTACAAAACAAACTTGGAAAAATCACCCTTCAGCTAAACTGCCAGCATAGCACATGGAGAACCATAATTTCCTATGAACATTTTTACTAAAAATAAAATAAAATAAAAAAAGTTATGTAAGTAGAACAATCTCCTTAGATCAAATGGATTTAATGGATGACTATGCTCTAGATTCCTCTACTTGCAAAAATGCTACACATTTTAATAACTACATTCTAAATCTGAAAAAATACTCTGACAGATTAACTTAAAAATTCACATATTTTTTCTTTCAGATTCTTCCTCTGGTCACTGAAAGAAAAATCACAATGTTCCAAAATAAATGATGCAATAGGAGACAATCTCCACCTCTGAACTGCACAATCAGGTAGCAGCCATCCTACCTTTCTCTACAATCTTTATCTCCTATTGTACATCACCCAGTCTCAGAGGAGATTTTAGGGGACTGAAGATGACAGCTCCCATCTCTTCATTAAAATTGTTGAGATATTTGATCTACTCCTGAAGGCTTCAGCTGCCATAAAACTGGGAGAGAATCTCTGGTTGAACTTGTAGAAAAGTAACAAGCAAAACATGCACTCCAAGCTAAGGAAACTCACCAGCTCCATCTCAAAACATCAGAAAGCGAAAAAAAAAGAGGCAAACTGCATTGTGTAGACGCAGTCTGTTTTATTTATAAGCTAGTTTTGCAATTTGAGGAGTGATTTTCATATGCTTGCTGTTGGCAGTATTGGAAAAGAATGGCAAATGAACTAGTGCAACCAAAACCATATCAATAAACACTTAGCCTTCAAAAGTATCCTGTCAGAACTACATAAATTAGACTCAATTCAGCTTTTCTCATGAAGTATTAATCCACGTCAGGGACAAATATTCAGCTTTCCTAATGCAGTACTCTTCTGCCTAGACTGTGAAAAAGTAAATATCTAAAGGTCATTTGCATCACAGATCTCAAATCTTAAATTAAAAAAAAATCCATTTTACAGCATTATATCTGATCTAGGAATGAGTACACCATAGGATATTGAAAAACTGTAATGAGTTCAAACAATAAAACATAAACTCAAAAACCAATGTTACGTTGTGAACAGCAACATTGCTTTCAACTGCAGCAGCAAGACAACACAGAAAAATATCTCCTGTTGGAACGCTATACCAAGTGTATAAATAGACTTTATACTAATAATCTATGATAAACATCTGATAAACTTTTCCATTTCATAAATTTTAGTTCTTGGTAATAAAAAAGTGACAAATTTTGTCTAGATTAAATTATGTTTTGACAGTGTTCTACCTTACAACTTACTTACCTATCATTTTTTTAATTAATGTGCAAAAAAAGCTGTATTCTACCTCCTCATGTTTTAATGATTATTTTGATATAGTGAGGAACAATGGACTTCCAAACTCTTTTCTTTTATGTTCTTCCAGCACTGAACATCCTAAAATACACCAACAAAACCACCTAGGGGCTTAGTTATATTATACAGCTCAATAATCTAATAATCTATCCATTCCATCCACTTAGTGCCAGTATTTCAGTCAAGAGCGTCTTGCTTCAGGACTAGCCTAAACAATTAATCAGCCCTTCTGCAAAGAGCCAGAGGGTAAATTCTTATTAACTTTTCATCTTAATAAGGGACATTATGATTGTCTTCTGGCAATGAGGAAAACCATAGGTTTTACATAACCTAACAACTCCGGAAATGAGCTGGATTAAGGATGGACCAGAAAATTTGTCATCTTACGAGAACGTCTCACAGTTGCCTTGCATATTAATGGAAAACATCTAAGTAATAAAGTTACGTATTTGTTTTCTTTTCAAGAGCAAATTTATTTACTCATAAACAGAGTAAATTGGACAAGAGCAGCAGCATGGAATGCCAGAACACATCTCCCCTCTGAAACATAACTATGAAAGAACACTAGATATTTCCTGCAGGCATCCTAAGCTAAGAAAAACACCTAACCCCACTCCCACCCAAAGCACCACAGAGCAATACAAAAGGCAATTCACAAACTTTCTTACCTATACTGGCTTCTCAGAAAAGATCATAGAAAATAAAAGGTTTTATTCTGACCATTAGTCACAGTCCAATGTATCCTAAAGATTATGTAAAGGAAATATGGACTACGTTTGTATCATCCAGCCAGTCATTTGGTTTACATCCCAGGATGGGCAGGTGACTCCACTACTGAGACAATGTTATACAGGACAGAGGAAAGCAAGACTATTCTAGGTAACGGGGGAGGGAAAGATTATAACAGCAGTAGAGAGATCAGCACAGTGAGGCAACAGAATCAGGATTAACCAACATACTGCCACTACCTCAGCAATGCCATCTTCTAGGGTAGCAAAGCAGACTTTCAGGCTACCACGAGAAACTTTTCATTTCTTTCAAAATTGCAAGAGAATATAGAGATGTTCATTAAACCATTCTAACTGAGTAAATAAGATAGTACAATGCTTTCAAATTGCATTTTTAAACCATTAGCTGATTTTAGGGCATCCCTCCTGAAAAAGAAAGCTATTTTAAAGTAATTTATAATGCATGCTGGATCCTACTCTGCAAATCTTACTGGTTCAATTTTAAAAAATTCAGAGGTCAATTCTGCAAGAGCCAAATTACCCACTACACNACACTTTATATATAAATATGTAATAAAGATGTCAAGAAAAAGGACTAAAGGATTCTAAAATTAGAGAAGGCCATTAGATCATGTGGCTGTCTGTATAATTTGGAACATACAATTCTATCCAATTTATGTCTCATAGCCTGTCTTCAGCCAAGGCAGTCAATCTTGATTTAAAGCTTTTTTTTTAAAAAAAAATCCAAAACAACAAATGAGTTGAAAACCTGCAGATTCTGTTGCTGGTTTATTTCACTGCATAGCAAGCTTTACAAAACAAACTTGGAAAAATCACCCTTCAGCTAAACTGCCAGCATAGCACATGGAGAACCATAATTTCCTATGAACANTTAACAGCTAGGGTGGGAGGGGAGCGGGAGGAGAGGGGTGGGGCAGGAACTAAAAAAAGCATCCACCATAGCATTTTGCAGTCTCAGGCTCTGCCTACAATGCAAGCTGCTATTTGCACATTACAGAAGGACCTCTACATGCTAACTAATGAGCTCAAACTTCTATAGAACTCCTGAAGTGCTTAAATTCTCTTGTCTTGTTTTCAATAAAATTCAAGTTGTATGTAACATAAGCAAGCCAGTGCCACCCTTTCTTATGTTTCCCTTTACATTAATATTTTATCTATACTTAATTTTTGTATGGTTTCAATATGTTAACATTGCAAGGTGCAGCACTGCATACTGCATAGGCTTTTAAAGGTCTGGAATTCATGCATGTGTCATGGTAATATAACATGCATACCTCATGTGTTCTCAGGAGAAAGCACAGGAGAGCCACCCACTGATTTGCAAAGGGGAAGATGTGGGTCCACATTATCCTGTCCACTTGCATGTCATCCATGCAGGGCAGGGAAAAACAAGTCTGTCTGCAGTCACAAGACTCAGTAATAGCCCAGAGGCATCTGCTTGAAGGAGACAGAGTAAATAAACTTAAGGCTTTTTACCAGAAGCTAAGTGGTTGCTAAAATGTTACAATGCACAACTGTGGAGGTGCAGCACTCATCCAAAGACTTACACGGGAACTACTAAAGATGAAAACTGCTACAGACTTGAGATTGCTGGATCCCTTCAATATACTTGCAGTAGAAGCATTTGAAAAGTCTACCTTATTTCCAAAGTGAAATCAGAAGAAGCAGGTTTGTTCCCAGTATCAAGTGCTGATGTCATGGGAAATTACATCAGAGCATTGTTCAATGAAGGTATGAACTTGAACCAGCAGAAACAGAGGAATGACATCTTCAAGCAAATGGATTAAGTAAAATATGCAAAGAAAGAGGAAGTTGTAGCCCCAGTTCTTCACTCTCATGTAAACCAAAGACATCTGTGTATTCAGTTTATTAATTATAATGAAGTTTAATATTAAAGTCTTCTAGAGATGAAAAAACTAATTTATTAGTTCTGCATTTACATTCATTAGTTCAAAAGTAAGCTGACCAATAAGTTGCATAAATCTTAAATATTTTAAAAGTAGCAGGGCTGGGAATTTTCTTTGAAATTCCCTAGGAAGCTGAGTAACACAACTGATCTCTACTTTATGCAATACTTATACTCTTTAATCTTACTTTCCAGGAAATGCCAGACTTTTATTTAAAACATAAGTGCCCTTTGCATTTTAGCGCACCTAATGTTACCAAAGACACTTCAAATGAGAAAGTGCACATTCTAAAAAAATCTCACCCTACAGAAACTTGATTTTGGTTTTCTTTATTTAAAAGGGAAAAGAGCTCTTTGCAGTTAGCACTTTAAGAAACTTAAGTACCACTGAGTATTTATTGAACAATTGATGCTTACAGCCAAAACCTAAAGTCATTTAAATAAAATAATGGGAACACAAAATCCAGCATTTAGAGTTAACTTTTCCTCTGGTACATCAGGCAAATGGGGATTGCATGTAGAATTTATGCAGTAAACGGGGAAATGAAAGGCCTTTCCAGTTATAAGCAACGTTCTGACCACTACACCTGTCACGCTTCCCATGCACTGCCTCCAAGGAATTGCTCCAAGGTATAATACAATTCAGTGATCCATTTACCTCTGTTTCTTCTTCAGTTCTCCGGTGTGTGTCACTGCATCAAGCAACAATGTAAAGCAGTATATGCTCCACAGTCCATGGCAATTACACGCCCTGCTCTGATCTCAAGCACAGATCCCCATTTCTCCCACTGGAGACTTGGTGCTTGTAAATACATTTAAAAACAGGCAACAACAATAAAATAGTCCTCAAACCCAACAGAAATTGGATTTTGATATGAAAAAGTTGCCAGGAAAATGAAAAATAAAACAGCACACCAATTAAATAATAAAACCCACATAACTATAAAGATTTACGTTTAAAGATCTCTTTTTATAGCTGAAGTGGTGATTATGGACAAGCAAGAGATTTGAGCCTGCTGCTAGTATTAAGCACATTTTTCTCATGCCTGCAGAACTGTAACAGTAAGATTTTCTTCTCTGCTGTTAAAGTAAAACTTGTAATGGAAAGCACTGCTGCCAGCATGACCCCTTTCCACGTTGTCACTCTGTAATGTCACTGAACACTGATGACTTAACAGAGCTTTACTTACAAAGACACGTGGAACCGTAATTACAACATATATTTACAAGAGCAGATGGGAAATTCCTGCTGCCTTCCTAGGTACTGACACTTTTGACCATTTTTATAGATCACATCAGTACTGAGGGGAAGCTAGATATGAAAATTCTGTAAATATGGTCTAAATAATAATATGATAAGCTATACATGCAAATTTAATCACAGCTGGTTTTCTAATATTAAATTCCTAATACTGAGTACATATTGAAAGTGAACACAAAAAAGCAAAATGCATTACTGGGGGTAATAGAAAGTCCATCATAACTCTTCCCTCAAACTATTCAGTCACCACAATGATGAACTGGTTTAGTGTAGGACTTTTACCTACATTTTCAAAGGACAGGCAATTTTCTGTCTCAGAGAAAGAAACAATTTTCTTTAGAGCAACAAAAAAATACTTCATTCCTAATCAAATTCTTTTGAATTCTTTTCCACACCCATTCAGAGAAGGGTCTCATATCGCCATGCCCAAATCCTGATACTTCCTCTTGGTCAGTGCATGCTTAAAGCTGAATAAAATATTAACTCTGATATGTAGAGAAGTATCAAGATGTCAAAATCTCATGGAAAGCAGGAGAAAAATCAAAACCTTATTTCTCCTACCTCATATTTCTCCTTCAGTGGGTGGAGAAGTGACAAACTTTCACCTAAAACAGGCATATGACAACATGCTACTGTACTTCAGGCTGTCCTCATCGGCACCAGGAGAGCCAAGCCCAGGCATAAGACTCAGCTCCTGTACCACACATGGTTTAGCAGCATAAAAACCCCACATGGAGATCCACTCGGTGGCAGCTGAGTGGAATAAACATAAAAACCAGGCTTCTGTGGTGGAAAAAAAATGGATAAAATAAATAAGTAGATCACCTTGAGGGTGGTGAGGCCCTGGCACAGGTTGCCCAGGGAAGCTATGGCTGCCCCAACCCTAGAGGTGTTCAAGGCTGGGTGGGGCTTGGAGCAATCTGATCCAGTGGGAGGTGTCCCAGCCCACGGCAGGGAAGTTGGAACTGGATGGGCCTTGAGGTCCTTTCCAACTCAAACCCTTCACCAGATGGTGAAGGGGTTGGAGAACAGGCCTTATGAGGAATGGCTGAGAGAGCTGGGGTTGTTTAGCCTGGAGAAGAGGAGGCTGAGGGGAGACCTCATTGCTCTCTATAACTATCTGAAAGGAAGTCGTGGAGAGGAGGAAGCTGGCCTCTTCTCTCAAGTAACAGGGGACAGGATGCGAGGGAATGGCCTCAAGCTCCACCAGGGGAGATTTAGGCTGAACATTAGGAAAAAAATATTCACAGAAGGGGCCACTGGGCGCTGGAACAGGCTTCCCAGGGAGGTGGTTGATTCACCTTCCCTGGAGGTGTTTAAGGCACAAGTGGACAATGCACTGAGGGGCACGGTTTAGTGTTTGATAGGAGTGGTTGGACTCAATGATCCTTTGGGTCTTTTCCAGCCTGGTGATTCTATGATTCTTTAACCTTCTGCCCAGGACTTCAAGCAGTCACCCATTTTGCGCTCCAACGCCATTCAGCACTACAGGCACATAAAACATGGATCAAGGCCACCTGGGGTCACCTGAGGCTTCTGCCTCAAGAGCCAACACAGGCACTTTTATCTATAAGCAAGACACATACATATACACATACACACAGTTACTTTTTACTTATTCATAGTGCTACACCTACATACACTATTGAAGTTTCCTGCTGCTCCCTTTTGGTTCTGGTTAAGACACAAGGGCTTGAACAAGCCTGTAAAAGTAAAAAATTGTCTTCTGAAAATACCCATAAAAATTAGGCTCCCAAACAGCCAGCATTTTAAAATATTCAGACTATTACATATCTAAACAAGTTGCAACTTAAATCTTCTTTACTTCAGCTGAAGTAAGTTTGTTTTACTCTCTAGAAAAAGGTTATAGACTTCTGGACACTGAAATTTGTGCAACATTGTGGACATGTAAGCAAATACTTCACACAACAAGAGGGGAGAACTACATATTAGCGAGTTGACTTGTTTGCCTAACACAGCTATAAAAGAACTGTCTCTTGGATACACACATAATTCTTCTCCGGTCAGTTTGTCTCTAAATCCGGTTATATAGCCCTGTGATCCGCACTGAACCAGTGGGAATAGTGTGGTACAGAATATGATGAAAATACTGTCACAGTTTACTCTGGTCTGGGCCAGTTCTCAAAAAATTACAGTCACCATGGAAATGGAGTGAAAGCCTAAAGAAACAGAAAATGAAAGGGGGAAAAGTCCTCAATGCATGCTCCCTTAAGGAAGTAAGATGAATAAAAAAGAGAAATAAAATTAAATTAAACATCCTTCTGGTTCATCAGAGAAACTCAATGGTTGTCTGAGCAGCGGTATTCCTCCCTCCATCCTCCTCTCCACTTGTGTATTCACCATACTAAGCTTTTCTGTGCACAATGATTGTTTAGTATTTTCTGCAACAAAAAATAAAGATAAAGGGGGTTGTAATCTTCCAATTTGCAAGCTGTGCGCTAGATTCTCAGCAATCTGTTCTACAGTTCACAGATTTACAAGTTAGAAAGTGAAGTCCTTGCTGCTGATGGAATATGTCTCTAGTAAAAAAAAACATAACAAGAAATAAAACATTGCAGGAAACATATTTGCCCTTAAAAACATTATTACACAATATATGGAGATTTAAAACAAATATACAAGCACTAAAAACCTGAATGTGGGCAGAGTAAATCGTTGAAACAGTCCTTACATAGACCATGCAAAATCCACTTCTTAAACACAAAAGTTGTTGCCTCAGAGATGGAAAGTTCAGCACGTGCCTGCAGTTTCACCTAAGTGAGAACCATGAACCTCCTAGGTAAAAGAAATCTGCACAACAGTGTCCCTTTGAAAGATCAGTGTAGCAGAAGCCAGGTTAACCAAGGTCTCCACGTCATTCCTAACTCAGCTACGTATCAAAATATTGCAAAAATTTACACAGAAAATTCTGCAATTCTCCATTTTTTAATACAATACACCCACCATTGTGTCAGATCACTTCCAATAAATATTAATAGATTCATTTATCTTGTAGTATCTTTGAGATGGAACTTAGCACCATGCATCCTATTTCAGCCAGGAAGACAAAACAGCTAGACACTGGTTTAAGCAACTGAGATTGAGACAGTTTGAGAAACTGAGTATGAGAAACTGACACGGGATTTCACTTGCTTCTGGTGAAGGCAAGTTCAATACTTTTCCTGCAACTCAACCTTGTGCACTTATACCCTGAGAATTTGATACTTTCCAATGCTGAAAACGATAGCCACAGTATTTTGGGTTTGGGGCCTTTTCCCCTCTGGAGGCGCTTTCATAAACTTAATATAAGTGAATTAGCAAAGATCCTCTCTTTATTCATAAATTCTTCCTTTTCCCCTTCTGTCTCCACTACAAATCTGTTCTCAGTGAACTCCACAAACATTTCCAATAGGATACCAATACAGACAAGCATGGGAGTTTAGGCTTATAATGCTAATATAATTCTTATAATCCCCAATCTCCATACAAATTTTGGACTCCACAACTCAGTGTACCACGACTCTTCAGACTACTTAAAACAAGTCCCAACAGAACAACATTTTACAGAAATGCCAGTTTGTGTCCCCAGCTGACAATCCTGCTTGTTTCCCCACCAGCCTGGCTAGCAGACAAATGATGTAGCATCAGCCTACGCCTTTTATTCATCTGCATGTCATTTTTCTTCAGAAACAAGCATGAACAAGGAATCTACTCAATGTTGAGAATTCCACAGAGGTTGCATTTAACAGGAATACCAACAGAAGCCCACTGTTCTTTAGCATGACAATAGGGGCATGTATGATACGAGCTCTACTAAACGTTTTTTGGAAATTAAAACCTCCCACCACTCATACAACTTCCCACTTGAATATCAGTTTTCATATGTATGTACAAGAAGTTAGCCCCTACAACACTGTGCTACAATGTTGCCATTCAATTCATGGTGATAAACAGATAAATGCAGATTTCAAAACTGCTTCAAGCTTCCCTGGTTCTTTTAAGAGAAAAGGTAGTTTATTACAGCTAAATATTCTACATATTGTAAGATACGACCTTATCACAAATAAAACCTGTACAAATGTCAATCTAAAAAGGCAAACTAGTTGCATTCCTGAAATTTACCTTATATAAACCTGTAGTAAATAATGTTGGTCCATGCCTGTTGTCCAAGGCTGGAGACAGTATTCCAGGTGTGTCTCACCAGAGCAGAATAGAGGGACAGAATCACCTTCCTCGACCTGCTGGCCATACCTCTTCCAGTGCAGCCCAGGACACAGTTGGTCTTTTAGGCTGCAAGGGCACACTGTTGGCTCATGTCCAGCTTCTCATCCACCAGGACCCTCAGATCCTTCTCTGCAGGGCTGCTCTCACTCTCTTCATCTTCCAGTCCATATCAGTACTGAGGGTTGCCCCAACCCAGTTGCAGAACCTTGAACTCTGCATTGTTGAACCTCATGAGGTTTTCACAAGCCCACTTCTCCAGCTTGCCAAGGTCCTTCCAGATAGCATCCCATCCCTCAGGGGCATCAGCCTCATCACTCAGCTTGGTGTCATCCACAAACTTATGCACTTTATCCTACTATCTATGTCATTGAGGAAGACATTAAACAACACCCATCCCAGAACAGTCCCCTGAGGGACACTACTCATCACTGATCTCCATCTGGACATTGAGCCATTGACCACTGCCCTCTGGGTGCAACCATCCAACTAATTTCTGATCCACTGAATAGTCCATCTATCAAATCCATTTGTCTCCAGTTTAGATAGAAGAATGTTGCGAGGGAACACATAAAAGGCCTCAGAGAAGTCCAGATAGATGACATCTTTGGGTCTTCTGTGGGTCTTCCCTTGACCACTGATGTAGTCACTCCCTCACAGAAGACCACTAGGTCTGTGAGGCAGGATTTGGCTTTGGTGAAGCTGTGCTGGCTATCTTGAATAATGTCCCTGTCTTCCATGTGCCAATCTCACTGAAAACTTAACGTAACCTTTCCAAAGGCTTCATAGACTACCAATAATGGAAGATTCTCCAAAACTCAAACTATTTTGTAAGCATACTCTACCGTGAGACACCACTTTACAAACTGTTGTCACTGTGGATAGTATCGGCATACTCATGTCACCAATTTAAGAAAAACATGCATATACACACATAGTGTCACTGAACTAACTTACCCATTTTCACTTTACTTGCAAGTAGACCTGTGTAAACCCTACCAAAATCTGCACTAGACTGTTCAAGTCTTTTTGAGACTTCAGACCATATAAGGAACCACCACATGGGAACATAAGGGTCTGGGTTTCACACTACTGAAGAAAGCTTCTGTGGTCCTGAATTAACCCTACCTGTGTGAATCTGGACAAATCTCTGAGCATCTGAGTCTTTGCTCTCCTGTAAAAGATGTTTAAGCTACCTACCTCTCTCTCAGAAAAACTCAAATCCATTAGAGTCTTAAAATGTTTACATTTATTTTCAAGTCTGTTGTTCTAACCTTCCAAATTTTTAAATGGAGATAAGACATTTAGCCCTTTCCAGTCTGTAAGATGATCACCACAGAAGCACAGTTGTATCAATTTCAGTGAGAGGAGTGTAGGTGCAAGTTTAAAATTGAAGTAAAGATAAGGTAGCAAAGCCCCAGCTCTGGCTTTTACTACTTGCATGTTTTCCTTTTAGTCAGCTGTTGAAGAAAACACATACTATTTATTTTTTCATGGAAAACTGGAGAGGCAAAGATATTCACCTGTAAATACCTATGTTCTAAGTAGGGCATTGGTAAACTTTAAAATCAGGCAACTGCTTAAATCTTTATTAGAAGTGTCTCTTGGATTCTTTCTTTAGCAGTAGACCCATTGCTGTCAACCTCTTCACACTTACTTTTCTGCCTCCAACACCAAATTCTGAATAGAGTTGAAAGTACATATAACTAACTCACATAAGAAAAGACAGAAATGTACATGGGAGTAAAATACATAGGATTAATGCTGATCTTTCTCAATAAGCAGTACTGTGATGATTTGCATCAGTAATAAACTACTAAAAAGATACACTACCTCTTGTTCCTCCTTAAGCCAAGATCTATACACTAGAAAACCTAAGCAGTTATACACAGACACTTATAGGAAGTAAAGTGTAAGTTCATAAGTTAATAGTAAATAGCTATTATGAAAATGTAATCTCATTACAGTGACAATTTGAATAAAGGAACTATTTCCTTGTTGGCTTGCTCCTCACTTCCTTGAAAACATAACACAGTATTTTTGCCAGGTAAACTACAGATAATGGCATAAGGGACAAAGAAGTTGTGAACTACCAGCTTTCTGTTTTGATGATTCTTTGAAATCAGATGACTTCTTACTGTATTTTGTTTAAAGGAAGAAAGAAGTTGCAAGAAACATGGAAACACAAATAAGAAATCAGCAGCAGAAGCAGATAAAACCTGAGCTCTTCTAGGCCTCTGTTGTAGTTCCAACATCTTCCCTCTTTACTCACTGCAGTTTCCCAATTTCTGTGGCCTTGAAGAGAAAAGAAACGCATTTACATTGGAATATAGCTTAAAAGGAACAACTTCCAGAATAAAACTTTGTTCAAAATGTAATCCAAAGAAAAGTCTGAAGTAAATTGTTCATGGTTTTAACGAACCCTGTGCAATAGGCTTGTTAATGGATGTTGCAGACCTCCCCATCCCAGACATCAGAGGCTGAGAGCATGCTAGCACATTTCTTACTTCACAGGTTATGTAGGTAACAACACCTATATAAAAGCAGAAGAAAACCCAGGAAATAGTGGTGTAATGGTGGAAAGTTAATCCAATCATATAACCAGTTAATATATTACATATATATAATTAATACCATACATAGTAGCAGGCAGTTTCATATTCAGGATCAATTAAAAAGGAAGCATGGGAAACAGAATGAACCCTTGCACAGAAAAGCTGCTTCTGTGAAGTTCGTAAATCAGAAGATGACTAAATATGTTCTTCCTTCAGCAACTCAATAGTATCCACCTTTACTGCCAGGACAACAGCTATGTAACTACTGAAATGTACTATCTCAATTACTTCTTGCTTCAATTTCTTTCTGTATTTTATGAATTTAGTTGAATATGCTTTAGTGTTTACTGTCTTCAAATCACCCCTTAAACCAGAAGTGAATGTAGCTTCAAATCTTCTCCTTTGCTGTGTATTCCATCAGTCCAGGTCAAAACTGCACAACAAGTCAGGCAGCTTTTAACTGAAAAGATCTGGATATGGTAGTTCATCATGTCACCACAATTTTACTTATAAAATGAGTGAATAAGACTTGACACTGAGACTACTGATCAACTAAGGGGAAAAAAAAAGATAACAAAAATATCTGTAAAAATAATATTTTAATAAAAAATATAGTGAACTATTTCAAGATCAACTATATTAAACTCTTTCTAAAAACAGTTTCTCCTTTTGCAGAATGTAGTTACAATTTTACTGCCCGGAAATGCTCCACATTAAGTACATCCCTGTTAACTAGTCTGAAGGTGAGTACCACTAAAGTAATAAGTATTTTTTGGTGTTGTGACTCGGATTCGAACTGAGG
>WAAB01005862.1:0-23328 GCA_013389865.1 Piaya cayana | reverse complement strand
CCTATAATTCTTTCTTACTTCTGCTTTATTTTCATTCATCTTCAGTCTTCACTAATCCAAATCAAAGTTATTTGAACTGAGAAAGCACCTTAAGAGTTATCATCAGAAAAATTAGAGAAAATGCTAGTAATCAGAGTAAATGCTGTGATGTCAACTTATAAAAATCATCCAATTTAGTAACAAAAACAATATGAAAAAATACAATCTGAAGATTTTTATTTGCTTATATAAAGTCTGTGCTTTTTCAGCTATTTGCATATTATACCTTACTGTGTGAGTTGTCTGACACTATAGATAATCCATACTAATTACATTATCAATGAAAACCAGTAAAATTTGAGTAAGGTTTGTTTTTTGGGGGTTTTTTATGTGGGGTTGGGCTTTGAGCAACGAAATAAAAAGCGTGTTCACAAGTGACTTGTTGATTTCAGATTCAAAATCCACCTTAGATACTTGTCCATGCTAATAACACCTAAGTGCATAAGCAGTCACTAAAAGAGAGCAGTCACATTATAACTATCTCTGAAACCTGGACAAATGTTTCAATAAAAATATTTTCTGGAATTCCCTAATCTCTAGATATCAACATACTGAGAAGTGGTAAAAACCCTGGATGCTAGGTGTTGTGCTATATTATCTGTTTCTGCATGGGGATAATTTGAAGTTATATTAAGGTACTTTTGTTAATTTTTAAGAGCCAAGGCATTTTTTATGTTATTTCACAGACATCTTCATATCTTTGCCAAAAGTGATGAACTGTCCTTTTTTTCTGTACAGATATGAAAAGAACTGGTCTTGCTGCTGGTGATATATCCTCTATGGGAAAGAAGCTGAAATAATGTTCTAAATGCAAACAGAGTATAGATGACTTGGGCCTCTTGAAAGTAACTGTATTGATTCACTTCAGGAATAAAAGCCTATAGGACTGATTGAAAGCCAGCCACAATCACAGAGGCACCATTGCAGATTTTTTGCACAAGTGGCTTGAAGGTTCCAATAAATGATAGTTCCAGATATCAGGTAGGGAGACTTACCCAGCAGCTATGTATCCCTCTACCCCGAGAACTTTTTTATTCCAGCTCCTGAAGACATTCAATTTAGTTTAAAAACATTCTCTTCCTTTCATAGGTGAAGATTTTCAAACAAGAATGAAATCATTGTTTAATGACTCGATCAGTCAAGTGAGATTAAAAGAGAATGGTAACAAGCATTAGAAGGAAACTTCTACTAGTGCTAGGCAGTAGGTGTGTGCACTGCTTAAATTCAGCCAGAAAATTATGTACTTTTGTTTGCTGGATACAACTCTAATGGAGAAAAGTGTTTTGTTTAGTGTGAGCCCAATTGTCTGGCTCACCACTTTACAAAAAACACATTGTCTCGAAAGCTTTCTGTAGAAACATTAGCTAATGTGAATTAGTATTTAGAATGAAATCATATATTTTTAATTTTCCATAGCTAACCACTTGTTAGCCTGTTTGCCTTTCACAGTGTAGGTGCAGTTAAAATTTGCCCATCATTTCACCACGTGTGCATATAAACCCACAGAAAATTTACTTATGTGGTTGTCATGTTGAAATGCCAAGTGTTAGTGGCCACAGGTAGATATAATGTAGTATCTATTGCTACTACCCTTGTACATACTAATAACGCCTAGGTGCATAAGCAGTCATTAAAAAAGGGCAGTCACATTAAAAAAAAATAGCTAATCCAGTTAGAATTCTTTTCAGCAATACAAATAGTTCACTACAGGAAAAGGACCCAAATCTTGTATGAGACTTGGAAGGAGATGACCGCAAAAGGATCTGTGGTGTAATTTTTGTGCCACTGAATTTAGAAAGATAAAGGTTTCCTGTTTCTCTGAGTCAAGTTTGATCAAGAAGATTTTAATATTTTTCATGACCAAATTCAATTTGCAATCTTACATAAAGGGCAGAGAATATTGTCAGTTCAGCCCCGATACGGATGTCTAGTGGGAAGTATCCTACCTGTTCATACTATCTGCCTTGCTTCTGGAGGGAAACTTAAAGTCAGGCATCAGTTCAGGTGAATGTAGACAAATACCTGCTTGGAATAACAACATTGCATTCCCAGCAGTGTATGACCTGGATGCCCTAAAACCAACAGAAACTAAATTCCCTATATTTCTTTCAGATTTTGGCATGGTAGATGTTACTGTTACAGACAGTATTGGAACACTGTACAGGTTTTATAGTATGAGCTCAGCTGACAAAATGTTTCAGACATTTTTTTTTTCTCCTCTTCATATCTGGTATGTGTTGACCAGTGGATAATAGAACAGAATAGTAGTGCCTGCTAATGGCTATATAGCTTTCAACCTACTAAAATAAATGCAGTAGCTTAGCTCAGTCCTTAAATTGACATCATAATACCTACGTCAAATTCAATATCACTCAGCAGTCTTAGTACAGGTAAAAAATGAGTGAGCACAGGGATATAACCACCTTTCTGCAATGGCACCACTACTACCACGCTTCACACTCTCAAATGGTGGGTTTAGCAGTCACATATATTTATGTTATTATTAAGAAGGGGCATTTAATATGAAAGCATGGAGATTAGAGCTTTTCCTCTAAGTCAGTTGAGCTTCTTTAGATCAAACTGTGCATAAAAGAAACAGTTCCAAAGCACAACATTCAGGCTAATTTAGCTTCTGTAGCAAATAAAATTTTGATTTAATAAAAGAAGCCAAGCCTCATCCTTGAATGGGCAGCAAAATCCGACAATTTTTCCAGGCTTATTAATGGGGCTTCTTAGGAGTACTGCTGAACAGGAGAAAAAAATTGAGATCGAAAGCTGGCTGTTACAGAATATAGTTTCTTTTGGATTCCTAGCAAGGCAGGCTCTACTGATTGTGTATCTCCTTACTCTGATGGAATTGCTGCAGACTGCTGAAGATCAAGGTGGAAAACAACCCCAAACAATGAACCACCACAAGAGAATCTCAGAACACAATTATGCATTTCAAGCAGTATTTGCAGTTCTGCTGTCCCTAGGGAGACTATGGAAACTGTCAAATTTTCTCATGCCAATGGCCACATTCAGAAGCTGATTCAGGAACAGAAAACAAGGTGCCTGAACAGTATAACACTGTTGGGGTATAGAAAGAAGTTATACTAATTTGCCAGAATATGAAAGCTATTATTTTATCAGCAAAAGACAATAGAGCAAATTAAAGCATAGCTGCTATTTGTAACAAAAGCATGACAGGAGTGGAGATCCAAACCAAATAAAACCTGCTGTTAATATTCAGAGCAGACCTCAAATTCACAAGGAAAATAGATAGATTTCTCTAATAAAGATCTTAGGCAGTGGACATTCAAAATTCAAAATGGATTAAAAAGAATCCCTAAAGCTAAGAGGAGAGTGACCTTAGAGCTTAGCTTCAGATTAAAACTCAGAAGTTTATTTGAGAATAAGAGCAAACCAATGCTTCCTGAATCAGTTCCTTACAGATTTTATGTGGTTAATGTTTTGGAGCACAATCAAAAGCTGCCAGTTCAGGAAACTGGAAAAGTTTTATCATACCAGGTAGGCATTATTGGCAGTAAGATACGGTACTGGATTGTTTCAAAGTCAACCTACACAGTGCCTCTAGCAACTGGTAACATTAATTTTTTTGTGTGGTTTGTAGCCATGAGTGGCTACTAGTACACTCAAAATCTCCACAGAAACAATCAGTGCTTGCACCTTTCTGTCAGGGCACATCTCTCATTCATAAATACAAAAAACATCTTTGGACAAAACTGTGAACAGTCTCACGAGAGTATTATATGTTTCACTCCACAACAATTATAAAGCTTTTAGCAACAATGTTCCTGCTTGCAGCTAGCTGAAACATGGAGAACAACTGAGAGAAGAGGATGTCTCTTGGAAAAGGAATAGTAGCTACAGGGCTGAGAAGTGCCTGCATGGGATTTGTTGACAGTAAGGAACTGGTAAATTGCTGCCAGTTGATGACTCTAAGAAGGAGTAAAAGGAGGATTGTAAGAATAAGGCATGAATATCCTATTTTTCTGCCTGTTACAGAAAATAAGAGAGCTTTGCTTTTTGCTGAGAAACTCAGCTGGTATCTTGAGGCATTCAGGAGATATTCTAACCAGTATGAATTGACTTAGAGGAACAAGTAACTGCTAAAGAGCAGAAGCAACAGCAACTGCTGATCACTGCGCTGCTTCTGCAGCAACTGCAGAGCAAGACAAGTTCTGTTGCATGAAAAAAAGTATTAGCAGGCAGTGATAACAACAGCAGCATAAGAGCACAATCTCCTGTAGACCTTATAGAAGGCATGATGGCATTTTGCCTAACAACCACACCTTTCTAGAGCACTGAGCTGGTATTGTTGAGGGAACACTGACTTTATTCTTGCACATAAGACTTTTTAGTATGTATTTTCTTACTGCCTTTTGAGAGAGGGAGTTTTTTGGAAGGCGGGGAAATGAAAGAGAGAGTCACGAAAGCTCTACATTGCAAAGCCACTACACATCTAATGTAGCCATTTGGCTGACTAGTAACAACTGGGATAAAATGAGGGCAAGCAGAGTCCATCCAGAAACAACTGCAGACTGAGAGAACAATTTAAGTAGCAAGATTACTGCACCTAGAAATACTGACAGTGAAGAAAGTGAGCTGTTCTCCTCTTTTCCTATTCTTCTAACTCAGCACCTGCATGTTCAATAATTGCTTCTTTAAAGCATCGCTATTATCATTAGCACTTTGAGCACAGGCCACTGATGAAGATAAAATACTAGAGATTTGATCTTCTCTGGTAGTCCTCTGTCACGGAAGATTCCCCTCCCTATCCATTTCTCATGAACAGTAATTTCGCTTAAAATTCAGCAGACAAATACCATAGCTTTGCTTAAATATTTCTGTCTGAGCAGTACATAAAAAAAGCTGCAAAATGTAAAGATGACAAAAGGAGAAGGCCCATGTATGAGCCAGTGATAGTAATTGTCATATTTAACAAGGATGAAGGCTTATATATTATGTCCCGTCTCCATTTTCCCAAGAAAGTAATAAAATATGTGTGTTTTGTTGTATAATTCTGAAGAAACAATCTTGCTTTTATAACTCATTTATGTGTGTATTTATTTATATTCACCATAAGTTCTTAGAAGTTTTCTCAGAACTATTTTTATTTGTGACAAGCCTTAGCAGCACAAATTAAATGCCTCTGATGTATAGTGTTCTGTGGTTATAACAAGGATGAGTTGTTCTTGTATAATTTCATTTTCTCATCACAGATTTTGTCACAAGTATGATGATGTACTCATATTTGGATGCATAGTTTACATTAGGAAACACAACAATAAACGTCAGAGCTTTCACTTTCTGATATTCTTGTATTTATTTTCCCTCAGAATTACCATCTTCCTGAGGTTTCTCCATAGGAAAATGGACTAAATGCAGTAATATTTTAAAAAATATGTTACATGGGAGAAAGGCTTGTAGGCTTGTTTATGATGGATCAAATATTCCTAACGCAAGATGGTGTCAATGTGTTTCTATGTAAAAAACAAACAAACAAACAAACAAAAATAAACCCCACAACTAAACTAAAAACCTGTTCATTTGTTTAAGTTGTATTTTTTCTTTTTTATTTTCAAGGTAGAAATGGGTTTTCTTACTCTTACTGGTATTGAATAACACCAAACACCGTGAGTAGGTCCACTGTTCTCTCGTTTGTTGTTTCCTCTTGGGTGTTGCTGTGCTCATTGTGTGTCGCAAGAGCATGCAAGCTGGTATTTCAGAACAGCTAATAGACTTTCAACCTTGCTTATTCCCTGGTAACACAGCAGCAGATGTCTAACACAGCAGTCTTCTGTTTTTCAAGGTTTCAAATTTTCAAAGTCTGCCTTGTGGTGGTAACTTGATGACATGGACACTGATATTTTTTGTTAGGAAAAAAACTTGTGATTTTCAATATTTCTTCTGTTTGTTCTTCTCCATTCTCAAGAACAATTTGCCATCTCAGAAGAAGACTTTTGTGAACCATTCAATTGCACCACCTGAAAAGCAAGGCATATGCAACACCAGGTTGGCTGCCCAGTTTCTTAGTCAGCTGTTTCATCAGTTAGTGTTTTGTCTAACTTTATATATTTACTGTATCTGCCATTCCTTGATCTTTACTTTCTACATTTGCAGCTTTTAACAATGAAAATACTAACCTTAAGGAAATCATCTTTTTTATTAAACCAGGTCAAAATTTGTATTGATTTTCTCTGTATGTATATGGTATGAATCAAATAAATCCATTCTTAAAGTATGTCACATTGACAAATGCCTGATGCATGCATTTATTTTAAGTGCATTGACTTTAATATAAGGCTACAGAGCCCTGTGCTAAATGACTTTGAAAAATCCCAGTAGTAACAATTTCCACCTCTCTTAGGAAACTGAAACATGTCAATTCACAAATTTTTTCTCATATGCTTTTTGTACATTCACGCATCTGTAAGTCAAAAATATTTTAAGATGTCTGAGAATTTTACAAGTCTAGTGTTAATTACAATCTTGACATCCTCGGACACCCAAAAATGAGGTATGTGTGGTTAAATGGTAAAGCAAGAAATGTTGAACGTACAAAATGACACAATTCACAGATATTTACATCATGACTTTAATAAAATTAGTTTAACTATAAGGTAAATAGTACTAAGCGAGCTGAGGAAAAAACAAGATTTTATTAACATTATTTGTTATGTGATCATAATATAGAATTATAGGAAGAATTCACTTCTGACACTCAAAAAGAACTTTACTGGAACAAAGATAGATACTTTATCCTATCTGTTCTGTAACTCCAGTAGCTTGAATGTACATAACCCAAGCTAGTTCTGGCAGATACAATCAACCATCTCTGAAGGCAGTTTGGACCAGGCTCCAAGTTAAAAGTAATAAAATAGTGATAGCAAAAGATTAGCTTATTTTTTAAGATATATACTAAAAATGGCATACAATGTTTTGTCTCATAGATGTGTGTTTTTCAGGTTTATGAACCTATTAAAAATAAAGATGGTATTTAAAATGTTTTCATAAATGGCCTCAAGCTCCACCGGTGAGATTTAGGCTAGACATTAGGAAAAAAAATTTCACAGAAAGGGTCATTGGGCACTGGAACAGGCTACCCAGGGAGGTGGTTGATTCACCATCATTAAGGCACGGGTGGACAAGGTCCTGACGGGCATAGTTTAGTGTTTGATAGGAATGGTTGGACTCAATGATCCAGTGGGTCTTTTCCAACCTGGTTGTTCTGTGATTCTATGAAACCTATAAAATAATGCCAAAGTATATTCATTTCTTTATTCACGTTATACAACATCTTTTTAAGCACTTGAATCAAAATATACAAGGATTATATTATAGATTTAGTTTACCAAAGTATGACCAAGTTTGTACATTTAAGTCAGTAGATTTTTTCTCTTTATTTCACTGAGTTATATCAGCATTAATTGATATAATGTAGCAGTGGATGTGGTTCAGAGATTATACACAGTTTATTGTGACTTTATACTAGAAAAAAATAATGGAATTGAAACATTTATACTCCGAAGAAAACAACTCAACTTAGATAAAATGAAACTCAGCAACTTTACTTCTTGTGGGAAAGCATTTGTTCATTTCAAAAATGTCAAAAAGTAAATTACACCTAATTAATCAAACTCTGAGTGATTCCCAATTAGTTTCCTACAGTTCTTCTACGACAGCTCTTTCCATTATTACAGAGTGTGAAAACAGTAAACAAAAGAGAATGACAATGCATAATAACCAGAAGAATTTCAAGTGTTATAACTTCATAAAACACTCTTCTCCCTCAAGCTGTGAAGGCTTACTTATATGAAAGCCCAATACCAGGTTTGCGTACACAGCCCAAGCAATGTCTATTCAAAATGCCTCTGATGGCTTCCACCAGTGAAGGGCCAGTCACAGGCAATGACACAGAGCTCTCCCTTGCACCTGTGACGTATTGTGGGATGGGAAAGAAAAAATCCTTTTCATTGTAACTGAATTCTCAATGTAAATGTCTTTTGATTTCCTTAAGCAACAATATCTCCAGAATGAAAAGCTCTTCTTGTTCTTGTTGATCCTGCTCATGCACACTGAAACAGTGCTTTTAGGGCATGTGGAATTATAGAAATTGACCTTCAATATTTCCCTTTATATCCTATAGGGAATTGTGACATTTAATCTGCAATAACAAAAACAAGCCAGGAAGTGAAAATATAACTCATAAAAGTCAGTACTTCCACAAGTGACAGCTAAGTTGAAAAAAAAATGGGAATTTTCAAACGGGGCCCATTCTTTCTCCTGCATAAATGGAATTTTTAGCTATTCTTTGTAGAATGTCAACTCTGTCACTGTAGGAGAAACATTTCCAGAAAGGAGCACTATAATTTATTTCTGTGTCAAATGTTACTGGTGTCTCCCACGCGTAAAGATCACTGATGCTCTCATTTTCAATTGCATCTCCCAGACTTCGACTTCTCTGCAGATATTTTCGCAACTGCTTCAGAAAATTATGAGTAGAAATCAGTTTATTTGTTTTAAATAGTATAGTGTGCTATTATAATTTCATGTATTTATGTTTTATTCTTCTAAAAGCAAAGCCAAAGTAATTTTCAGCAGTTCTGACTAACTTCTCTCTGCTTTTATGCTTTTTTAAAAAAGAATCTAAAAATGATTCTATCTTCAATATAGCCTATCTGCAGAGTATTTCTGATTTTCAATGCTTAATCATTGCTTTCTTAACCTTTAGCTGTTTTTGACAGAAGTATCCTTTGCACTATTGTTCTCGTTCCTGTAATGGAACAGTTAATTACTATATGGACTGCACATGTCCTTGCAACCAGAGTCTCATCTAAACGTAGCATCTGGAAATTCAGCTTTCTTTCTTGTTTTGTTCGCTTTGCAGGAAATCTTTTATATTACACCCTTACGTCCAGGCAGTTTTCAGATTTCTGTATCATTGACAGCTGCTAAGTCTAGGGTGGAGGTTGTGGAAAACCCATGTAAGATGTGCACAACCTCCTTACTAACCACAGCTTCTTGCTGAACAGTGTGTCCTCATGGAACAAGATAAAAAACCACAGAAAATTATTTTTGAGAAGATGGCCAAGGGAAGGTATATGGGGGAACCTCATGGATGTCAGAGAAAATATTTCAAAAATTATGAAGAGCTGATAAAATATGTGGAAAGTTTCTCATTATTGTTAAAAACACAGTAAGAGTTATGCACTTCTTTTCCCTGTATATGTTATGATCTGTCTACTCGAGGATAAATGTAAAAACCATAGTAATCGAGGTGGGCTAAAACTTCCAGCACTAGAATTTTCTAGAATGATCAAATCACCTTAAAATGGGACAACTTCAGTAGTTCTCCACAAAGAACAAAAATGTTAAACTGTCACACTACAAACAGATAGACATAGAGGCAACAGTAGTTGCACATCTCTCCTGAAAGCTGAGGAGCACCTTGCAAATTATGTGTCAGAACTCCTTTCAGATGGAAAATAGAGCAGTTACTGTGAGAGATAGAAATATGAATTAGTTGAGCCTACAAAAATAATCTGAAATATTCAGTGAAAAAACAGTGATTTATAAAACACTAGCCTTTGATGACTGTAAAATCCACATTCAATAAAAATACCATTCACTATCAAAGCTGAAAAAGTTACAAAGGGATGGGTGGCTCCATTTTAGTATATTTTTTTTCACTGCAGTGCAGTGATTATTGCAAGGATGAGGTAGTTCTGTATAAGTTTTTTCTGCTTGCAAATGTTATGAGGAGTATATCTGACAAGCATGGGTTCAAACTGGTATTAAGAATCACAGTCGCAAAGGAGACCTGTCAAGAACGAGAATTTTTCCACATTTTGAGTGAGTCATTCTTGACTCTTGTGCACTGGACACCTTAGGAACAAAGCATAATCAGACAGAAGTTAGATCAATCCTTTCAAGGGTTGTGATATGAGAGGAAAAGTATCAGTCTCTTTTCCCAAGTAACAAGTGATAGGATGATAGGAAATTACCTCAGGGTGTGCCAGGGGAGGTTTAGATTAGATACTAGGAAAAATTTCTTCACTAAAAGGGTTACTGAGAATTGCAACAGGCTGCCTAAGTGGTTGAGTCACCATCCCTGGAAGTATTTAAAAGACATGTAGTGGTGGTGCTTAGAGATATGGTTTAAGGATGGACTTGGCAGTGTTAGGTTTACAGTTGGAGTCAATGATTTTAAAGATATGTTCCAATCTAACTGTTTTTATGATTCTACATCCAATGCTACTGCTGGTGGTGAGTGAATTGGGAGCTCCTCAGGAAGGAGGGAGAACAGAGTGACTTGAAGTTTCACCTTGCAACTCCAAGTCTGACACCAACAGGTGCCTTCATCCAACAGGCAAAATCACAGAAACAGCTTGGAGGTGAAGTCAAGAAGTAGTAACAGTTCATATTTAATTTAATATTACTGGCAGTATTCTATATGAAAATCTTTATCCCAAGGTAGCCTTGTGGTATTTATGTTTGACATCTTAAGCATAGAAGCATCCCTGTGCTTCATACTTTGTAATACAGCTTGCCAAGAATGCTTAAGCCACATCTCAGTGCTCACAGCATTTGATTAGCCTATGCAAACACAGACCTTCATGACTGATAAAAAATCTGTTTTCTCCAAGGAGCTCATGGAGCTCAGGTTGTCACAGTTTGGCCACTTAAACCACATGGAGTCCAGAAAAGTAGTACTTACTGCACCCATCTTAAATTGGGTTGCAAATTAGTGTTGTCATGAGGCTTCTTTAGCCTGATATTTCTTGTCCTGTCTCCTTCCCACTGTCCCCAAGAAGTGGGGAAACCCCTTTCGTAAAGTAAATTTATTACATGAAGCTGTTAAAAAGATCTCTTTGACTTATGGATTTAGCCCTATTAATAAAAATCTAAATTGTTCTAAAATGCAGTCCTGAGAACTCTTGTTAGGTGTAGTGGCTTTTAGCAAACACAGAGTAAAGCAAGGCTTTAACCCTGTATTCTGCAAAGACAGAAGACCTTCTTGAAACAGAGCTTGCTGGGGAGGAGGCCACTGTGGGCAAGGAGGATTTTCTGGTTTCCCCATCTTCCACCCCAGGTCAATGATGGGCTGAGAAGTTGTTTTTCGATAAACAAGCTGACAACTTCAGAAAGGATTTTATTCTCCGAAATCTGTAACTGCTAAGCACATCTTCAGAACTAGAGAGGAAAGATTTAGGAAGCAGAAAATATCATTAAATTCTGGATGCAACTGGAATTTCTAGAAGCCATCACAGAAACAGCAGTGAGCAGGAAAGATATGTTATGAACATCATCAGTCTAGAAAGCTCCCATAGCTCTGTCTTGGTGGTTCAATTCAGTTGAATCAAGTCATGCAGGGTCAAAATGACCAAAAGTGGTCACTGTTTTGGGTACCCAACATTAAATAAAAACACTTTAAAAATTGTTCATCTATTCCAAATTAAAAGTCTGGCAGAAACTGTCAAATCTGCAGGTTGCTGAAAGCTTTGACCTTAATCTAGAAACGGACTTTGGCTCATACTAACGTGACACACTCAAAAATGTCTAGTAATTGCTCACCTAAACCGGAGGACATGTTTTTAGGAAAAATAGGTAAAGAATTCTGCTGTATTATTTGTTATTATAAGAATTATAGTTTTGTTCTCTCTGCAAGGATGCATTAGGCAAATTAGTTTAAGAAATGCTTATTTGCTTTAAAGAAAAGAGTAAAATACCAAAAATGAAGATGGGGCAAAGTTTTCCAAATTAACTAAGGTCTGGATATTTGGATGAACTAATATTCATCATCTGAAGGCCCTTAATAATTGTCTCTCCTTTTATCTGGTCAAGTAACAGTATTAATAATAAAAGCGGTTTGATTGTAAAATACGCATTTCCTTTGAAGATCTCATAGTAAATCTAAAAGAAACCAAGCAGGGTTTTAAAGCTTTAACATCTGCATTAGGTGATAAAGATCATTAGATTTTATAAGTAGAAGTGTGTAACAATTTTGCAGTCTGTTGCACAAACGTTGCCCATAAATGGTTTCAGCCACGGTTGCAATTATCTTACGTTTAACTGCAGATAGTGAGGAAAAAGTTGTGAATACATCATTGGTTTGGAAACCAACTTTCCCTGGTTTTCTATGGTTTCTTCACCTTGTGAATTTACTTTTATCTTTTACACTGTAAGTTTGCAGATGTCCATGAGATATTTTTTTATAGAACATATGGGCATGACGGAAGAATTCTACCCTTTTTTGCAAGACTTGTTATTTTTTTTCTTAAAGAAAAACTGGAGGGAAAAAGTGATTTCAGGCAATTCCCCTGAATTGAAACAGTTTGCTTGTTGGACCTAACTAAATGCATTTATTTAGCCAGTCCACTTCAACTCTGGCAATGCTAAATAGGTAATGTTTCATGTTCCCATCTTCCTATCTGATATTAGCTTCCTTGCCAAATTACCGCACCTATGATGGAAAATTTCAATCCACAGTTATGGGTTTTTTCCTTAACTATATTGCTACTTTTTTTAATGAATGTTAAAGTTTCCCTTAGACTGAAAGACAGACTGAAAATTTGGAATAAATAAAGTATAATAAAAAGATAATTTTTTTTATTTTGAGTTAGATCTTACATATTATATATTGACTTTATGCAGGACTGCTCCATGTGACCTAATTGTTGAAATCAAAATATTTAAGTGAGAGATGATGGAAAAGTAACTTTCGCTAGTGATTAATATTCTGTATTACAAAGATACCAATCTGCAGTGTTTGCTGGGGCTTACAGCAGTTAAAATTAGTCTTTCTTCTATGAAACCTACAAGGAAGAAAAAACCTTTGATTCAAGGCCTGTCTCCTAACACTGAGGTTTCATGTGTGGGGACCACAATTTTCTAGACAGAGAGGAATTCTAATGAAAAGCAACTAAGGGTTAACAGACATAACTATGGGCAGTAGGCCATGTGGAGTGCTGCATTTACACATAAGAGAATTCAGGTTATGTAAAATAAAAGGATAGGCTTTTTTTTTTTCATTCAGATCCAGTCCTTCTCTAAAGCTTTTTTAAATTTTCTCTATTTTTTTTCTTACTCTATTGTTACTAAAAGGTCTTACTATCTTCATCCTAAGTAACTTGTAGCCTAACTTCTTGGTTTGTGATAGTTTATGGGAGGTGAAAACTAAAGCCAGGAACTTGAGATCAAAGGTAAGATTTCTATGCACTCACTCCACATGTTGCAAGTCTGTTGCTTTCTTTACCTTTACTTTCATAGTGTTACATGCAGGAGTTAAGAAATAAAGCCTTTCACAGGCAAAAAGTGTAATGTAATTAAGATTCTAAATCTCTATGGTAATTTGACACTAAGTGAAATGAAAAAAGTCTTTTGGAGTGGCAGAACTAGAAATATCAAATCACTGAAATTTGTCAGTAAGCCAGAAAGCTGCAGCAGGAGAGGGATAGCTACTGGAGATGACTAAGATTTGTGGAAGGGAAACATGTGTAAACAATACTTTTCCTCTTTAACATTCATAAATTAACATGTTAAACATACACCCCAGAAATATCTCTTTATCTTGAATTGTTTTAACTTATTACTTCTTGTGTTACTTCATGAGAGGTTACATTAATTTTTATGTGACACTGTGTTTGGATGTTTTGAATGTGGTGTACAGCAGCATGTGCTGAGTCACAGAGCTTTCAGAGTACTGCGTGAAAGATATTACAAAGTTACAACTCTATTTTTGTTGTGGAGCTTATAACCCTTAGCACTATTTAATTTTAGTATATTTGTTCATAAGTTTATTTAGAACCTGGTAGCAAAACCTTCCTATAAGCCAAAGCAAATTTTCATAGAACCTAATGTACAAAGTGGGGTAGGACTTATGAACTGAATGGTCCCATGTTCAGTGATAGAGTAGTTTCATTTAATTTTATTCTGGATCTGTTGCCTAGGAGCTTTGACCCTGAGAGAATTTGACAAAAGTTTTATTATGACCTAGGCCAGAAGAAGAGGCTATAGCCTTTGCCAATGAGAATCGTTAAAAAGTACTGCATGACTGGGGAAGTAGACTGATTTGTAGCATTCAGAAAAGAAAATATCTGAAATTAACTCCTTATCATAGAATAGGACTATGTCTTACTCCGTAAAGGCACAGCATATTAACAGTAGGATATTTTGGCTGGTTTTTAGTGCACTAGAGCTTGCTTACAGACACCTATACAAAAGCACATCAGGTACAACTACAGAGTCAAACAATCAAATGATAATGCTCAGTTTATAGCCAGCTGTGCCAGTTCAATTCTTCCCTACATGTTTTGTCCAGTCCTCCTTGCCATGACAGCAGTCTCAGCAGTCTATGGATTTTCTGGCTGCAGTAATATAATCTCAAATCCATCATCATCTCCTACTTTTATTACAGAAGAAAGTCCAAGTTTTACTCTCCTGATATCCAGCAAAGAAAGAATAACACAGAGTCTCAGCAGTCTGTAAAGTGGAGCAGTCTGTAAAACCTGGTGAGAATTTCTTGGATCAAATACAAGCAAGGTACTTTGCAATAATCTTTCAAAAGGAAAACTGTTATGAGACTGGAAATATACTGGAAAATATCCTTGAAAGTCATAGCGTTAAGCATGGAAAGAATATTTAAAATAATTTTGATCAGATCTAGAACTGCCATGTAGAAGATGTAGTAGTCAAATTCTAGGCCACTGTACTGTGATAAACAGAATATCCAATGCACCTTTTTATAAGTCTGGGGTATAAAAAAATCTCTCTCCAAAGATGAAAGCTTTGAGCAGAAACAAAACTATTGGATATTTCTGATGTACAAACCAAGTGCTTGATGATGCAGAGGAAATAAAGAAGGGAGATGATAAAATATTTGAAATAATATGCTAGTCTGTGCTGAGCAGTTAATAATGACAGACTTTTAAAAGAAATGTTTAAAAAGAGCATTTATTTTTATTCTGTCCTTCTTTTAGAAAGCACCTAATTCTTTCAATTAATTTATTTGAATGACAGTTGTAGATGACTAATGAGCTACAGATGTCCAACTCTATAAGCTGCAGTCAGGAAAACATGGCTTATTTATCAGTCCTTTACAATGAGGGGAAAAAAAACTAAAAACTTCTTAACTGTTCTTTTTATTTGTATTTAGTTCCTTCTAACTTTGCAAGAATCTTTAGCTCCATCTTCAGAGCAGTAATGTGTATGCACCTTCAAGACAAAGAGGCAGGAATCTATTAGAAATATAATTATGTGCTGGAAAGTAACACAGCACAAATGCTTTGAAATACAGTTGAAAACAAGAGAGAATGCAAACTGAGTATGAGGCAGAACATTTTGAAGTACACTCCTTCCTCAGATTGGTCCTAATACTGGTAGTTACATGTGCTAAATTGGTTCGAGGTTTTTTATGGCTTAAAAATATTTGTGAGCAAATACTTGCCTGCATAAGGGGATGTTTTATCAATGTCTATATAAAAAACAGGTCAATGAAAAACCATTGTCTCAGTTTGAGGGGAAGGAATAGGCAGTGCAGTAAAAATAGTGATGTATTTAACCCAGTAAATTACTGGGTACTGAGCTGAGTGGCTCAAAGCTGATGCTGAAAGTTGACACTCAGCTGTTGATAGCAGAGGCTGAGTACTTAGGAGCCTACTATGTTTGAAAATAGGAAAGCCATCATTTGGCAGAGTTAATGGGCCTGTTGTCAGCTGTGTGACAGCTGGGTTATAGAGCAGTAAGGCTAAGGAAATCAGAGTAGTACAGAATAAACTAATTCTCAGCTGAGAGTATGGTTGCTTTCAATGTCAGTACTTTAAAGGTATTTGATCACTTGGCTCAAAGTTCCAGGTATGCTTTTGGCAATGGTTTCTTCTTTTTTTTACCCATGACACAAGCGCTCCTCTTTCTGAAATCAGGTGGAGCTGAGACCCGTGCTGCTGAGAACATTGCATCTTCCTGAACTGCCGGTAAACATGAGCAAGTTTATTTGCTTTATTTCAGTTATTTAGTTAGCAGTGTTTTCTGAACCTACTTCAAGCAAATAACTCTTGCCGCTCAGTAATCAGTTTGGGATCTAGTTTTCTTTCAACACAAGGGTGTTGAAGAACAGACTTAAATCCTTAAAGGCTTGATATAAACATACACATCCAGTTTAATATGCTTCATGACCAACTTTAATAAAATATACTTTATCTTCTCAAATTCAGCAAAGCATTGCACACTGTAATTAAAAAGACATTGATGCTAAAACCCGAGAACATTAATGTTTGCACTGTTTTTCAATAAAGACTCATTAAAGCAAATTTAAGCTTCAATAATAGCTGGGAGAATAGTACTTAAGAACATTCAAATTAAACTGGACATATTGTATTCAAGACAAGGGTCCCAAAGCAACCCTCAATAATTGTCAATTGTCCTCCTCTCTGAAAAATTTAATTCTTTCAGACTTAGAAAGATGCATATTGCCCTGGAATTTGTTGTAAACTGCACATCTCTCCCTTAGAGTCAGGCTGTAAAAGGATAGGCTTTAATACCTATGAATCTACTTTCTCTCCCATTGATACAAACTGTATAAAGAATGTTTGTACTGGATCAATCAAATATTAAAATCTGTTAAAAACTATCACTAGCTTGTGAGCTACCTTTTAAAATCTGCTCCTGACATGCCTTTTGCTACTGATCTCTTTCTTCATGAGTCACAAAAAAAAACATGTTCAGCTCAGCTGGTACTTTCTATACCTGTCAAATTCAAGTCTGCTGATAATGGAAACACTGCTAAAGGGGCTGAACCTCACTAACATCAAATAAATAGTTAAAACAGAAAATGGAGGAGGAAAGCATATGATGTGTCAGAACAGCAGCAGCTCTGGCAGCTCAATTTTTTAGCTTGGAGGAGAGGAGGCTGAGAAGAGGCCTTATCATTGTCTACAAGTACCTGAAAGGAGGTTGCAGAGAGGTGGCTGCTGGTCTCTTCTCCCAGGTGGCAGGGGACAGGACAAGGGGGAGGACTTCAAGCTGCCCCAGTGGAAGTCCAGACTGGACATCAGGAAAAAAAATTTCACCGAAAGGGTCATCAGGCACTGGAACAGGCTGCCCAGGGAGGTGATCAAGTCACCATTGCTAGAGGTATTTAAAAGACGGGTAGGTGAGGTACATAGGGACACAGTTTAGTGGTAGATAGATATGGTTGAACTTTAAAACCTCAAAGGTCTTTTGCATCTTGGTGATTGTATGATTCTATGAAATTCTACTCTCCATAGATGCTGGATTGTGCCAAATACTGTAGGGACTACATTAACTTATTCCTAAAAAATAGGCAATAACCAACCAAGACAAAAAGGCAGCAAGCACACATGTAGGATTGCTCAGCTAGTTACCAGAAAGATTCATGTTTTCTGAAAAAAAAAGTGAAGTAATCTTCTCTGCTGGTAATTGAGGGAACTAGAGGGTTATATGAAGAGGCTTGGAGGTCACTTGTCACACAAAGTTTTAATAGGAAATGTAGCTGCTCTCCCTGCCCTACACCAGCCTAGAAGAAAAAGATTGATTTCTTAGGAAAATACAGATTCTATGACACAAAAGCTGACAATACCATGAAGTTTTAAGGTAGTCTTCAGGCAATCTCCTGTCCTTGGACTGAAGTCAAACCATGAAGACAAGAATTTCCCAATATCTACCCATTCTTGTCTCCTGCTAAGATTCTCTGTACCAGTCTCATTAAATTGTGTCTGACTGTAGTAATATTAGCCTTTCAAACCTGCACAGAACCCTGAAATAAAGCAACTGTTGACCTACATAAAATGCAGTAAAGGAAATAAGGACGATTGAAACAATGATCAGCTAGGCAAATGATTTATGCCCTATGCTACTAAGCGTGATACTGTAAAAGTAACCGGGCTTATTTTGTAGCTGGGTTTATTTTGTAGTCTCCTGTGATGCATTTTTAATAAAGGTCTTTAAGTCATTGTTTCTACTTTATCTCTATTTATTCTTAATGCTAGAAGAAAAATGGTACTGTCAAGATCTTACTTCAGGTTTTAATTAGTCTGAGCTGCAAACCTGACTGTGTCAGCATAATGATGTAAAGTGAGAGCAATACGCAAGTCTGATCTTGCAGCTTCAAGGCTAATGGGCATTAATGTATTGTAGATATGTTCATAACACTGTAATCTATTCCATGTACTCATGGTCGTACTCTTCCAAGATCTATTAGAGTCTTATGGCAGGAGTAGCACGTGGATGGCTGAAATAAGGCAGTTATTTCTTACAGCTGAATATAATAATTTTAACATTTTGCTGACTAGTAGATCTTGACTGAGAGGACCATTCAATAAATATTCTAGATACACAAGAATGTGACAAATGTGGTACAAATTGCTGAAGAAAATGTTTGTTTTGGACAAACACTGCTAAACACAGCATGCAAATTCAGGTCCAAACAAATTAATTGGACCAATCCTTTCCATCTTTTCTCCTAAACAAGAAATTAAAATTAGGAACCAGAAAATTCATGGTGTCACCTTTCCATATACTGTACAATGAGCCAGGCTACAAAGTCACTTTTATAAAGGTATTTTTATATGGTTTTGAATTTCTACCATTGCAGTATCCTACCTCCTCTAGCACCTAAGATGTATGAGACACAAGGGAAGTCAGAAAAAAGGGAAAGTATTGCCCCCCTATCTCACTGGATTTCGTTGCAAGTGAGCTACTGAGAAGTCTGTTTCAACACAAATGTTTGGAATTTGGAAAATAGCTCTGACATCTATGGTTCCACTGTCACAGACTACACTGAAGACACAGCCTGCCACAATGGCCTGCTGATACAGTTTTTGGAGAGCATTGACAATGCTTTTTAGCATTAGAAATTATCAAAATAGCAATATGCAAATGTTTGCATCCATTGACCCCTTTTCCAGGGAAAAAAAAAGCAAAATAACATCTAACCTTTCAGTGGGCCATTTTAGTTTTATACAACCAAAAGTTCATTTTACCTGCATATCAGAAAGAATTTGCTCTCTGTCAGTTTTAGGGCTTTGAACAGGAGATCCAAATCCCTACCTACATCCCTGGATAAAGGAAAGAGAAATCAAGAGATATGAGCAAATCTGAACAAAGTCATGCTGGAATTCACTGGAATAAACAGTAATGGAATATTGGTTTACAAGGAGAGGGGTTCCCTACTTAGAAAGGCATGTTACCTTTCAAAAAATTGCTTCAAAGAAGTTCAGATCTTCAAGGTGACTATGGGAAGGGGCTGCATTTAAATAGTGCAGCTAGTTCATAAAATTTTGTCTGTACCAATCACAAAAAAGTGTCATTATTAACATCAACACATGAGAAGAAACTGATTTACATCTGCTTTTCTAGAACACATTTGCTTGAGTGAAGCTGCAAGCTTTCCATGGATTAAATTATAAAAACTAGAAATGAAGAGAAGCTATAAAATGCATAGTCTTACCTGTGCTGGTTTTCTACATTATATCATAATGCGTACATATGGAAGAGATTTGCAATTTTTCCCCTAGTAAGGAGATGAAAATAAGAGCTTTTACTAGAGTTCTTAGAAACAGCTTGTTCTGCTGAGAAGCAGAACTTATAGCAAGTACATAATCACTTCTTACCCATCTGAACCTGTCCTTTATGATTTAACAAATCTCAGCTTGCTTGCAAATGTTGAATTCTTTTTGTCACTTCCCCTTGTTCTTGCAGCGTACCATGCATCATTCCATTACTCCACAGCTTAGCATTCATTGAACTATTATCATTCTTGTTGTGCTTAATAATGTTTACTAAGGTTTTAACAGCATTTCTGCACACAACAATAACTGTAGCTAACAGATGAAAAACACGGCCATTTCAGCACAAAACAATTAGCTTACACATCCTTGAGACATTGCTTGTGCTATAAAATGAAAGTTAAGAAGGAAGAAACCATGCATGTTAATTGGAAATAAACAAAAAAATTACACTACTGGCATGTATTCTGGCGCAGGAAAATGAGGTATTTAAACACTGCAATTAATAGGTTCATTTAATAGAGAATATTAAAGTGGTTTATATTCTTGTTGATCATATAGTCATTCTGATGATCACACATAATTCAGGATACTCCTGTAGTACTCAAGAGACTGATAGTTATCTGCCCATGTTTTTTTCACTGTACCCAAGCCTCCTAGAACGTAACTGTTCTCTGCATCCACACAGACAGTCGTCCTATGAGGCCAACACTACGCGTTCTTTGCCAGGCACGGGGCATACCTGGCATCACCAGAAGTACCCAGTACTAATCTTTCTTTGAATTCTAGTAGAAAAAGTTCTGGGAGAGTCACAACTCTCTTCTGCACAAAAACAGAACAAATCTAGGAGGCAAATGGCCAGGTTTGGGAACCTGAGATGCTTGCTTGTGAACCTAGAAGAGGTTGGAAGCATGACAAACTGCTGCCACCTGCTGTTGGTTCATTTTCAGCCACTGAAGCTCCAGCAAACCAAACTCACAGGAGCCAGCAGAAATTGGAAAAAAAAAATCATATTGTTCTTTAGGGGAAAATCGAAGAAACAACCTGCTATATTTATCCCTAGAGTAGGCAGGCACTGCTTAGATGGAAGACACTAGTGCCAATCCTGTGGTTGCTAGCATTCAGTACCTTGGCTTTCCTACCCTGCAATTGCTGCTCTGTCAGTGACTTAATTGTGTGACCTTGAGAGCCAATTAGATTTTTAATGTTATTTTCCAACAAGTAAAAGAGAAATAAAACTTCTGGTGTTTTTCACAAGTTTTTAAACGTGCTGAACATATTGATATATCTGTCTAGGAATGTGGTTTTTTACTATTATCTTCACATCTTAATTCTTTCAGAAAGCTGTTTTAATAAGGCTCCCATTGTACTAAAAATTTTGAGCTTTGTTAATAAGTAAGCATGAATATTCAACTGTAAGGCGGTAAGTCTGTTGCAAGTCTGTGAAAAGAGAACAACTTGAATCAACAGTGGGAGGCTAGAGTAGCACAGTGTTTTTTTAAATGTCTACATCCACTCATTATATGTGGCTCTGTGTGGTTACCAGTGGGATCATCAAAAAAATTACAGAATGATTATAGAGGCCTGCTTTTTAAAGTTGTAAGCAACCATTACATTTCAAATCAAAGTCAGAGCTCAAGTTGACATCTTCCATATTTACTAATAAGTGCCAATTCACGAAGCCCCATAGCCTACTAGAGGCAACATAAAGAGTGTAATATATACTAGCCAAATAGCTACGTTTTCTGACTAATCTTGCTACTTGTAGATATCACATATTTTTGAAGGAAATCCTTTCCTTTCAGTGGCACTGTAGTGCAAACTGTCCTGATCTCACTGCCAAGCATGGAAGGGTGAGCCACAGAAGTGGAACTGCCAGCAGGTGATTTTCTGTGATCCAAAGGAGTGCTTCCATGAGGGGCAATTTGATGACCCTCAGTGAGAATAAAGTGAATTGGTTCCCAAGCTGGCGGCTCTCTCAGGAGCAGCAGCAATGTCTTGCAACATTTAATCTTGTGGATGGCCTGGAGCCCAACACCTAGCTTGAAGAGTTAGGTTTTTGTTTAATTATGCTTCCAAAGGCTGCACATGCTTACTGCAAAGCATTATTTTGATCTGGAAAAGACCAGAATGAACATGAAATATACTAGTTTTTTCTCTACAGAGCAACTTGAAAGCAATGTGTTTGCCCATGTATTTTTAATCATTATTTCAACACCAAATATTTCTGAGGTCAGCATCATTGAAAGATTCTCAGATGTGTGTCTGCTATACATAAAACAAGATGCAGGTTTGAGGCATTCTGTGGCTGCTTATGAGTGTCTTCCATGTACTCTTATAGGCAAGCAAGCAAGATTGGGCAATGCAGTGTAAACCAAATTGTATGTAAGAAAACAAACTTGGGACAAAGGGTCCACTGGAAATATACAACACGCAGTTACTTCAGGGAGCTGAGTTTCTTATTTCCAGTATTTATGTCAAAAGTCAGACCTCTTTCCTTTGTTGCTTCTTTAATTACTTCATTTTCTCAGATAAAAAATTCTGCGTAAATGGTGGTATTTTTCCCACCTTTTTTTTGGCCATAATCAAGAGGAATGCACAGAAGTCACTGTATGCAATAAAAGCATCTTGGAGCCTTTTACCTTTTACAGATCAAAATTAACTCCAGGGAATCCCAGGGATGCTCATGGTGTAGCATCAAATAATACCACTGTTCTAGGACGACTCATGCTCCATTCCTCAGCATGACAAGTTCTGCCACGACTGACTTCTCATTTCCTGTCTATGGGGAATTAAAAAAACAAGGATTTATTTTACAAAAAAAAACAAGCCATGCCTCTTCTTTCTACTGCAGAAGAAGGGTAATTCATTCCCTATGTTCAAACATGACAGCAGTGCATCTTTACTTTCAGCGAGGAAAGCCATGATTAGTCAAGTCAGTAGCACAATTTAGAAAGTTTATCTTTATTCAAAGTGCAGCTAGGGTGTGAAGAAATTGCTGTTGCTGGTTTTAGGAATGGCTTTTGGTGGCTATCGTTCTTGGTCTGAGGGTAAAACAAAAACCTTATCTAAGAGTTCCTGAATATAGAGGTTTTTAAACTAGGACAAGCTGATTAATTTTTAATGTTGCTTGAATGTAGACTGGAGCTTTTAGAAAGAAAGAAGGAAAAGAGGCTTCTTCTATTTGCTAGTTATATTACTGGAATAAGGCAGTGCCATTCTCTGCTGTCAGCTACATTTCTTACCTTGGATGAGTCACTTGAATCTTCCTTACCTGCATTTCTCTGTCTGTAAGACAGAGACAAGTCTGTATCACTTTAAGTTACTATCTCTGAACATTAAATAAATACTCAAGACTCACTGGTTAGTCTTTGAAACAGCCTAAGGTCTGTTCATGTCATACCTTCACCTCCATTGAATATTAATAAGCACCAAAAATTCTGAGAAAATATAATCCTTTGAGATTTCCATGGAAACTGGTCATCACATGCTCAAATGACCTGTAGAGTAGTTCAGCTAAGCTACTGAGACATCTCAGGTCTCACACTAGTAATCCTATTATGGTAAAGGTAGAATAGTTCATGCCCTCAGCCTGCAGGTTCAAAGAAGTACATACTTGTCTGTTTCCTTTGGAGCTGGAAACAGCACTTTCCAGAGAGGAGAAATAAAACACAGCAGCTGTTTGAAGGTTGTGATGGAACTCATTGCTTATTTTGCCTTTCTTCTTTCAACAGTTCTTACTGATAATGTTGTTCTATGC
>WAAB01005861.1:4524-14963 GCA_013389865.1 Piaya cayana | reverse complement strand
TTGAGGAATTAAAAGCTGAAGAAACAGAAATAATAGAAGAAAGGAAAGTTGCACTTATAGAGGATGAACTGAAACTCACTGACACAGAGCAAAAAGAGGCCTTTGAAGTCCAAAAAGAAAAATTAGATAATGAAGGACCTGCTGAGTCCTCTGATGAAGGCATAACTACTACAGAGGCTGAGGGGGAGTGTGGACAGACACCTGAAGAACTGGAACCTGTGGAAAAGCACAGAGCTGATGACAATGAAAAGTTTGAAGATGAGGGAACTGGCTTGGAAGAATCATCTGAACCAGGAGATTATGAGGAGAAGGCAGAGACAGAAGAAGCTGAAGAACGAGGTGAAGATGAAGAAGAGAAGACACCATTAGACACCACAAAAGCATATATAGAAGAAACAAGAAAAATTGAAGAAATCTCAGACGAAATAATGACTGAAGAAGATGCTAACATTAAAGATGAGAAGTATATTGAAAGGGCAGATTATGAGGCATCAGATGAACGGGCTGAGGAAGACAGAGAAGATGCAATAGAAAAGGCAGAAACTGAAGAGACTGAAGAAGAGGAGGAAGACAAAGCAGAAGATGTCAGAGATGAAGAGGAAACTGAAAAAATAGAAACTGAAGAAGATTATATGATGGCTGTGGTAGACAAAGCCTCAGAGGCTGGTGAAGTTGAGGATAAATATGGTCTACTCACACCAATGAAACACTCAGCGCCTCAGTCTCCAGCATTTGAACCAGCTTCCTCTATCCATGATGAGACATTACCTGGTGGTTCAGAAAGTGAAGCCACTGTTTCTGATGAAGAAAATAGAGAAGATCAACCTGAGGAGTTCACTGCTACTTCAGGTTACACACAGTCTACCATTGAAATATCCAGTGAACCAACTCCAATGGATGGAATGTCTACACCTCGGGATGTCATGAGTGATGAAACTAACAATGAGGAAAGTGAGTCACCCTCTCAGGAGTATGTGAACATTACCAAGTATGAGACATCTCTGTACTCTCAAGAGTTTGGCAGACCTAAACTTTCTCCACTTCCAGATGCTTTTAATGGATTATCTGAAGGATCCAAAACAGAGGCAACAGAAGGTAAAGACTATAATGCCTCAGCTTCCACCATCTCACCACCTTCTTCGTTAGAGGAAGACAAATTTTGCAAGTCTACATTCCAAGAGGTATACCGGCAAAAAGAGAATGAAGTCCAAGTCTCTGCTAAATTAGAAATCAAAGAACCCTATCAAGAGGATGTTGGTGGAAAACATAGTCTAGCAAAGAGTCCAGCTGGAAGTTTGTCCCCTCCATCCCCTGTTGCCAAAACACCACTGAGTGAACGTAGTGTGAATTTTTCGCTTACTCCAAATGAGATCAAGGTCTCATCTGAGCCTGTCCCCATTGCTACATTACCTGATGTACATCAAGAAGTTGCTGAAGAGCGCTGTACAAGCCCTGAAGATAAAACATTAGAAGTAGCATCTCCTTCACAGTCCGCTGCTGGTAGTGCTGGACACACACCTTATTATCAGTCTCCCACTGACGAAAAGTCCAGTCAGCTTCCCTCTGAAACCAGTGAAAAGTCAACAGAAGCTCCAGTTAGCTTTGAATTCAGTGAAGTCAAAGACAAATCTGCAAAATCCAAAGTAAGCCCTATGGATGAGCCTGTGCCAGATTCAGAATCTCCTATTGAAAAGGTTCTGTCACCACTACGGAGTCCACCACTGATAGGTTCTGAGACCAGTTATGATACATTTTTGAGTGCTGATTTAAAGTCTCCTACCAGAGATTATGGAAGTCCTTTTGAGAAAAAAACTGATAAAGAAAAATCACCTGCTCAGATGAGCCCAGCTTCTGAAGCCAGCTCTATGGGCCTTTTACAAGAAAAACAAGATGAAAAAAGCATGGAATTTATGGTAATTAAGGAAAGTTTCAGCCTAGAAAGGAAAATGGAGGATACAGAACCCAGCAGCTCCCAGTCTTCACTGGTCCTGGATGAGCGGAAGCTAGGAGGTGATTTCTCACCTACTCAAATAGATACCAGTCAGATCGGATCTTTAAAAGAAGATACCAAAATGTCAATTTCTGAAGGCACTGTTTCTGACAAGTCTGCAACTCCTGTCGATGAGGTTGTAGCAGAAGACACCTATTCCCATATAGAAGCAGTAGCTTCTGTCTCTACAGCATCTGTTGCTACTAGTTCATTTCCAGAACCAACTACTGATGATGTATCTCCTTCTTTGCATGCTGAGGTTGGATCTCCCCACTCTACTGAAGTTGATGATTCTCTTTCAGTGTCAGTTGTACAAACACCAACAACTTTTCAAGAGACAGAAATGTCTCCATCTAAGGAAGAGTGCCCAAGGCCCATGTCAATTTCTCCACCAGATTTCTCACCCAAAACTNAGGCATAACTACTACAGAGGCTGAGGGGGAGTGTGGACAGACACCTGAAGAACTGGAACCTGTGGAAAAGCACAGAGCTGATGACAATGAAAAGTTTGAAGATGAGGGAACTGGCTTGGAAGAATCATCTGAACCAGGAGATTATGAGGAGAAGGCAGAGACAGAAGAAGCTGAAGAACGAGGTGAAGATGAAGAAGAGAAGACACCATTAGACACCACAAAAGCATATATAGAAGAAACAAGAAAAATTGAAGAAATCTCAGACGAAATAATGACTGAAGAAGATGCTAACATTAAAGATGAGAAGTATATTGAAAGGGCAGATTATGAGGCATCAGATGAACGGGCTGAGGAAGACAGAGAAGATGCAATAGAAAAGGCAGAAACTGAAGAGACTGAAGAAGAGGAGGAAGACAAAGCAGAAGATGTCAGAGATGAAGAGGAAACTGAAAAAATAGAAACTGAAGAAGATTATATGATGGCTGTGGTAGACAAAGCCTCAGAGGCTGGTGAAGTTGAGGATAAATATGGTCTACTCACACCAATGAAACACTCAGCGCCTCAGTCTCCAGCATTTGAACCAGCTTCCTCTATCCATGATGAGACATTACCTGGTGGTTCAGAAAGTGAAGCCACTGTTTCTGATGAAGAAAATAGAGAAGATCAACCTGAGGAGTTCACTGCTACTTCAGGTTACACACAGTCTACCATTGAAATATCCAGTGAACCAACTCCAATGGATGAGATGTCAACACCCCGTGATGTCATGAGTGATGAAACTAACAATGAGGAAAGTGAGTCACCCTCTCAGGAGTATGTGAACATTACCAAGTATGAGACATCTCTGTACTCTCAAGAGTTTGGCAGACCTAAACTTTCTCCACTTCCAGATGCTTTTAATGGATTATCTGAAGGATCCAAAACAGAGGCAACAGAAGGTAAAGACTATAATGCCTCAGCTTCCACCATCTCACCACCTTCTTCGTTAGAGGAAGACAAATTTTGCAAGTCTACATTCCAAGAGGTATACCGGCAAAAAGAGAATGAAGTCCAAGTCTCTGCTAAATTAGAAATCAAAGAACCCTATCAAGAGGATGTTGGTGGAAAACATAGTCTAGCAAAGAGTCCAGCTGGAAGTTTGTCCCCTCCATCCCCTGTTGCCAAAACACCACTGAGTGAACGTAGTGTGAATTTTTCGCTTACTCCAAATGAGATCAAGGTCTCATCTGAGCCTGTCCCCATTGCTACATTACCTGATGTACATCAAGAAGTTGCTGAAGAGCGCTGTACAAGCCCTGAAGATAAAACATTAGAAGTAGCATCTCCTTCACAGTCCGCTGCTGGTAGTGCTGGACACACACCTTATTATCAGTCTCCCACTGACGAAAAGTCCAGTCAGCTTCCCTCTGAAACCAGTGAAAAGTCAACAGAAGCTCCAGTTAGCTTTGAATTCAGTGAAGTCAAAGACAAATCTGCAAAATCCAAAGTAAGCCCTATGGATGAGCCTGTGCCAGATTCAGAATCTCCTATTGAAAAGGTTCTGTCACCACTACGGAGTCCACCACTGATAGGTTCTGAGACCAGTTATGATACATTTTTGAGTGCTGATTTAAAGTCTCCTACCAGAGATTATGGAAGTCCTTTTGAGAAAAAAACTGATAAAGAAAAATCACCTGCTCAGATGAGCCCAGCTTCTGAAGCCAGCTCTATGGGCCTTTTACAAGAAAAACAAGATGAAAAAAGCATGGAATTTATGGTAATTAAGGAAAGTTTCAGCCTAGAAAGGAAAATGGAGGATACAGAACCCAGCAGCTCCCAGTCTTCACTGGTCCTGGATGAGCGGAAGCTAGGAGGTGATTTCTCACCTACTCAAATAGATACCAGTCAGATCGGATCTTTAAAAGAAGATACCAAAATGTCAATTTCTGAAGGCACTGTTTCTGACAAGTCTGCAACTCCTGTCGATGAGGTTGTAGCAGAAGACACCTATTCCCACATAGAAGGAGTAGCTTCTGTCTCTACAGCATCTGTTGCTACTAGTTCATTTCCAGAACCAACTACTGATGATGTATCTCCTTCTTTGCATGCTGAGGTTGGATCTCCCCACTCTACTGAAGTTGATGATTCTCTTTCAGTGTCAGTTGTACAAACACCAACAACTTTTCAAGAGACAGAAATGTCTCCATCTAAGGAAGAGTGCCCAAGGCCCATGTCAATTTCTCCACCAGATTTCTCACCCAAAACTGCAAAATCAAGAACACCAGTGCATGATCACAGGTCTCCTGAGCAGTCAACTATGTCAGTAGAATTTGGTCAGGATTCCCCTGAGCAGTCTTTAGCAATGGACTTCAGTAGGCAATCTCCAGAATATCCTACTTTAGGCAGTAGTCTACACCACATATCTGAGAATGGACCAACAGAAGTAGATTATAGCCCTTCAGATATACAGGAGACTACTTTTGCACAGAAGATTTCCCCTGTGGAGCAGTCATCTTACTCTCAGGAGAAAGATATTTCAGAAATTATTTCAGTTTCTCAAATTGAAGCTTCATCCTCAACTTCATCAGCTCATACACCTTCCCAGGTAACTTCACCACTGCCAGAGGAAGCGTTTTCAGGTGCTGTTCCACCCAGAGAAATGTCATTGCATTCTTTTACCTCAGAAAAGGTTCAGAGTCTAGGAGAAAAGCTGTCACCAAAGTCTGACCTATCTCCATTAACTCCAAGGGAATCATCTCCTCTGGACTCTCCTAGTTTTCCTGATTCACCTCCTGCAGTCACAGAAGCGGTATCAGCTAGTCATACACCTTCACTGTCACTGCAAATGTCCTGTGTCAAAGCATTTGGATACGAGGAACCTCTAATGAAGCACAGTCCAGAACCCTTACTCAGCCCAGAACAAGAAGATTCAGAGAAAAGCAGGTCCCCAGAAGAACTTAGTTATTCTTATGAAGCTGCAGAGAAAACCACTAGGTCACCAGAGGATGTTAGCTACTCCTGTGAGGTAGCTGGAAAATCTACTAGATCACCTCAGGCCATGGATTATTCCTGTGAGACAACTGGGAAAACTACTAGGTCACTTGAGGCAACAGATTATTCCTATGAGAAAACTGCAAAAACTATGAGGTCATCTGAGGCCATAGATTATTCTTATGAGATGACAGAGGAAATAATCAGGTCACCAGTGGCCAAGGACTATTCCTATGAAATGACTGGAAAAACCACCAAATCACCTGGGGCTACAGATTATTCCTACGAAACAGCAGGGAAAACCACTAGGTCACCTGGGGACACAGATTATTCCTATGAGATAACAGGGAAAACCACCAAATCACCTGAGTCCACAGATTACTCCTATGAGGGAATTGGGACAGCTACCAGATCACTTGATCACATGGATTACTCCTATGAAACAACAGGGAAAACCACTAAATCACCAGAAGCCATTAGCTACTGCTATGAGACAACTGGGAGAAGCACCAGATCACCAGAGGCCATGGCTTACTCCTATGAGACAACTGGAAAAGCTTCCAGTTCACCTGAAGCCACAGATTACTCGTTTGAGGCAACTGGGAGAGCCATTGGGCCACCTGAAGCTACTAGCTATTCCTATGAAGCAAGTGCACATTTCACTCCAGAAAAAACGTTAGCAGAATCCCGCCAAGATGTTGACTTATGCCTTGTGTCCTCTTGTGAATATAAACATCCCAAAACTGAACTTTCACCCTCATTTATCAACCCAAACCCCCTTGAGTGGTTTGCAAGTGAAGAACAGTCTCAAGATCAAGAGAAGCCATTAACTCAATCCGGGGGAGCCCAGCCACCTTCTGGGGGAAAGCAGCAAGGGAGGCAGTGCGATGAAACCCCTCCCACATCTGTGAGTGAGTCTGCTCCATCTCAGACTGATTCAGATGTTCCCCCAGAGACTGAGGAATGCCCTTCCATCACTGCAGATGCTAACATTGACTCAGAAGATGAGTCAGAAACCATTCCGACAGACAAGACCATTACTTACAAACATATTGACCCACCACCTGTTCCAATGCAGGATCGCAGCCCTTCCCCTAGGCACCCTGATGTTTCCATGGTTGATCCAGATGCTCTGCCTATTGATCCAAATTTGGGTAAACCTTTGAAGAAGGACCTCAAAGAAAAGACAAAGTCAAAAAAGCAAGGTACTAAGACCAAATCATCTTCTCCTGTTAAAAAAAGTGATGGAAAATCAAAACCAGTGGCTTCACCAAAGCCAGCTATAAAGGAATCTTTAGACAAAACTTCCAAAACAGCTTCCCCCAAAAAGAAAGAGTCTGTGGAGAAAGCAACCAAAAATATCACTACTCCAGAAGTAAAGCCTCGAGTGGAAGAGAAAGATAAGGATACCAAGAATGCAGCAAATACAACATCCAAGTCAGCAAAGACTGCAACCACAGGTAAAGACAGAAAACAGTTCTCTAGTGTTAAGTTTTTCTTGGTAGTTGCAGTTAAGTTAGTTTACCTTTCTATCANCTGAACTTTCACCCTCATTTATCAACCCAAACCCCCTTGAGTGGTTTGCAAGTGAAGAACAGTCTCAAGATCAAGAGAAGCCATTAACTCAATCCGGGGGAGCCCAGCCACCTTCTGGGGGAAAGCAGCAAGGGAGGCAGTGCGATGAAACCCCTCCCACATCTGTGAGTGAGTCTGCTCCATCTCAGACTGATTCAGATGTTCCCCCAGAGACTGAGGAATGCCCTTCCATCACTGCAGATGCTAACATTGACTCAGAAGATGAGTCAGAAACCATTCCGACAGACAAGACCATTACTTACAAACATATTGACCCACCACCTGTTCCAATGCAGGATCGCAGCCCTTCCCCTAGGCACCCTGATGTTTCCATGGTTGATCCAGATGCTCTGCCTATTGATCCAAATTTGGGTAAACCTTTGAAGAAGGACCTCAAAGAAAAGACAAAGTCAAAAAAGCAAGGTACTAAGACCAAATCATCTTCTCCTGTTAAAAAAAGTGATGGAAAATCAAAACCAGTGGCTTCACCAAAGCCAGCTATAAAGGAATCTTTAGACAAAACTTCCAAAACAGCTTCCCCCAAAAAGAAAGAGTCTGTGGAGAAAGCAACCAAAAATATCACTACTCCAGAAGTAAAGCCTCGAGTGGAAGAGAAAGATAAGGATACCAAGAATGCAGCAAATACAACATCCAAGTCAGCAAAGACTGCAACCACAGGTAAAGACAGAAAACAGTTCTCTAGTGTTAAGTTTTTCTTGGTAGTTGCAGTTAAGTTAGTTTACCTTTCTATCAGCTGAGGATGTAATTTGTAGCAAATCCCCAAAAATATATAAATCCACCATGTAAAGGGACACATTTGAATGTTTGAAATTCACTAAGGTAACTTTTGTAGTCAGAGATACTTGTGTCATTTTGCTCAGAGACAACATATAATACAAGTAACTTATTACTAGCTGTCTAAACTGTTAACCAGCTGATAGAATTAAAAGTACAACTTTTTTAGGTGCAAGTGAGACCAGTAGCAAACTGTAGCACTTTATTAATTTTAAGGAAAAAAGTAGGCATAAGTATCTTAACAGAAATTAATACAATTGTATACTATTGAAGGCAAAGGTATTATTGGGTGCTTGATGTTCTTATTACTTTGCTGGACTGGTTTTAAAAGGATCATTTTGAAAAATTGCACCAGTAGTGAGAACACTTTCAGTGAACTAAGCACAAACATCACACAGTCTGGTTAAAGTCCTGTGTAGTTAGTGATGACTAAACATAGAGAAAGTTAATGTAATTTTGGATGACTGTTGTATATTCTAAGAAGTAATAAGATATGAATTACTTTACATTACATTGTGCTAATTTGTTCTTTCTGGCAGATCTTGTTAGAGAGTGTTTGGAGGATGCTTTGATTCTGTTGTTGTCAGGACTGATGTTCTATTGAGAGATTTTCTTACAAGAAGGAGGTCTAGGATTCAGTACAAACAAACCAGCATTCAGCTGCCTGTAGCTTCCTCTTATACCATTGTTAGCACATCTCTGTTAATAGCTGTATTTCAAAGCATCAGTATAGCTCGTCATGCTGTACATTTCTCCAGCTCTTCAGCTCTAGATGAGATTCTTCTTCCTTAAAACATACTTCTATCAACTGGAGCAGAAGAAAAGGCTCTATTTGATAATTGCATTTAAGTGTAAAATGTAACATCTAATATTTTATCCAGTGTTGGTATCTGGAGTTCAGAAACATATATCACAGTTGGTTTGTGATGAAAGATAGTAAATTATTTTTTAATGTATTCAACAGTAAAAACTCTCTAATTCAGGAAATTTTACCATCTCATGATGCTTATTTAGCATATTGCCACATGATGAACAGCAGGATTTGCTGGGCAACTATAAGGGACCTACCTGGCCTTACAGTATGTGACCCTCAGTGGAGTATATTGCTCAGATAATTGTTTATCAGATTTCATCCTCTGTAACAACATGAGAAGGTTAATCGAATATAAATGGTGATTAGCTTGCTGAAATTACTGATTGAATCCTGATTTTTGGTTCACACCACGATCCAGTGCTTAGCAAAAGCCACTTCTATATAGTATTATTTTTAATGTGTTTAAATTTTAAAATGCTTTTTGATGGAAAACCTTCTTAGAACAAGTACTATTGAACATGCAGCAGCAAAAACATGGTTCCTGCTTTTTGTGATAAGTGGTTAATTATGCAAGCAAATACAGATCCAGCAGGCAAACAAACCCTTGTTCTCAGTAGTAATTGACATACAAGTTTCTTTTCTCCCAATTTCCTCTTTACTCTTCTTTCTGCTTATATGTAGTATCTTCCTGATGCACTTGAAATGCAGTCTGAGCACATCGCAGCTACTGTGTCTTGCCATGTACTGATTCCCCAAACCATGCATACCTGACAGTTTTGAAAAGCTGTACTTGTAAACCTGGAAAATAATGCTACTATTTATTGAATGGTAATTCAGTAATCACAGCCCTGCATTGTAATTGTTGCATAATAATAGTATATTACTGGGAAAGGTTCAGTCAGTAGTTGGTTATGTAGTAGTGCTTTGTATAGTAAGTTATTCATATTTTCCCTCCCATTACAATTGTAATTGGGATACAGTAAAGCTGAACATGTCATTAGATGTAGGAGAGTAATGCCATAATTGTATGCATCTCACCTCAGCAGTTATAACAGTAATTAATAAATGCATGTTTTTAACTACCTTGTGGTATATTCTTTTGCTGTTCTGAAGGACCTGGGAACACTAAGGTGGCAAAATCTACAGCAGTGCCTCCAGGACCTCCAGTGTATTTGGATCTGGTGTACATTCCCAACCACAGCAATAGCAAGAATGTTGATGTTGAGTTTTTCAAGAGAGTGCGGTCATCCTACTATGTAGTGAGCGGGAATGATTCTGCAGCTGAGGAGCCAAGCAGAGCTGTTCTGGATTCCCTGCTGGAGGGCAAAGCACACTGGGAGAGTAACATGCAGGTAGGCTCTTCACTAATATCTCTACCTGGAAGTTTAACCTTCTCTAGGAAGCAACTGTGGGAAGCCGGAGAACCTCTGATTGGACAGCAGCTGCTGGTAAATGGAGTCCCCAGACTGGGCACCTAATTTCACTGATAATATGAGAGGACACCTGAGTATAGCACAGAGCTGCACTGCACTCAGCTGCTCCCCCACTTCTGGTCCTTCTGTTCTGTTTCTGGTAAAAAAAACAGTTAAGAGCTGGTTTAGAGGGTGATTTGGTTGTTTCATCTTGTTACTATACTATTCAAGTATAAGTATCATTCAAGTTCCCTTTTATCCATCCATTTATTTAAGGATGTATTTCATACATGTATGTCATGTATTTCCTGGACTTCAGTAAAGCCTTTGACACAGTTTCTCACAGCATTCTGCTACAGAAACTGTCAGCCTCTGACCTGGACAGGCACACACTCTCCTGGGTGGAAAACTGGTTGGCTGGCCGGGCCCAGAGAGTGGTGGTGAATGGAGTTAAATCCAGCTGGAGGCCA
>WAAB01005859.1:88948-121351 GCA_013389865.1 Piaya cayana | reverse complement strand
CTTCTTGGCCAGCTGGCCAACCAGAAGTTATTTTGGGCACAAACCCTTGTGACATAGGCTCACTCCCTCCTCCTTCCCAGCCCTGGTGTCCTATGTTCCGTGTCCCAGGCCACCCCTCCTTGGCCCTTGCTCCTGACATTAAATGCTGGCATCAGCTGGTGCCTGACCCCATACCTGGTTATACCACCTCACAGCCCAGCTCTGATCTGCCCAGTCAGCAAAATAACTTTGGAAATAGAGAGTGTCTTGGGTGGCAATATTACTGTGCTCTTTGGGGGCACACAGAAAATTCACGTCTCTGGGACTGACTGCGCTGGCAAAGAGCCATGACATGACACATTGATGTCCTCTTCAGGTGGGGAAGCCTCTAAATAGTCCGAACTGTCAAGCCAATTTGCCAGCCATCTTACATAAAAATCTGATAAATTATACGCTGAAGAATTGTCCCCTTAATACTTCCACAGAATAAATCCTTTTCTGTTTACAAGGATATATTATCTTCTCTACAATGACAAGCATAGCAGTCATAAGGTAAAAAAAAAATATAACTCAATGGACAGGTCAGTGCGTGTCCAACAATTTGGGTGGCTTGGGACAAAACTACCCATGCAGAAAGTGTGGCAGTTTTTTTTCTTTCCTACAGTGTTTTTATTCTTTTTTATTTCAACACAGCAGATTCTTGTCCATACTGCGTGGATAGCTTTAAAAAACAGTCCATGGACTTACATTTTTTCATAATTCACAGGTTTCAAGTGCTTCAGTTTTCACGTGAATAGCTGGAGGTGCTGAGCATTAGAAAATCAGACTAATAGAGCCAGATCTGCCCAGATATTTAAGTGCCTGATCTGCCATTCACCCTGATTAGGTACCCATCATGGATCTAACTTTATGTACATTCCCTTGGACATCCCAGAGGGATAAAAAAAATTTCATATATATATATATCTCCATACCCCTTTACCTCAATTTCTTTTCAGAAACATGGCAATATTTTGCCTCATCCAAAACCACATATAAAGACCTCGGAGAAAAATGCCAGGAATTAATTTAGAGAGAATGTTTAACGTGAAATAACTAGCACTAATAATTTCAGATTTCTCTTTTCATTCATCTCAGACATGGATGACTTCTTGAGCCTCTCCCAGCCTTCAGATTTTATACTGGTGACCCCAAGATTAGAACTAGGTGTGTGTGTTTCATATTACTTGTTTAAGGTCTTCTCAAGGGGTACAATGATATAGTGTGTTTCCTCCTAGACCAGATTTATTTTGGCAAAAACTGTCTATCGACAAGGTCCAGTAAACAGTTTGCAGAAAAAAAGGAAGAAAAAAATCTGGAAAATTTAATAAGCCTGAATTCTTTATCTACCACAGTTGTAGAAACTTGTTTTCCCTATTTTTGTCTGTTTAGATCGATCTATCCATATGTGTGAATATCTCTTTTCGTTTATCTTTTTTTTCCCTCTTTTGTTCTTTCTTTTCATTTTGGGGGTTTCTGAGGGGTTTGAGTTGTTTGGATTTTGATTCTGTTTTGTGTTGTGTTGTTATTTTTTTTCATATGCACACATCATTCTCCAGTTTCATGCTACTGTCTTCCAACCAACAATATTTTCAATGATGGGCTGATTAGAGGAAAGGAATAAAAATAATAATCTGAAGGACAGCAATAAACAAATTATGGATATGAAGAAATTATCACGGAGCAAATCCCTAACAGTATTGCTAAGTTATGTGTTCATTGTTCCCTTGCTTTAACAAGCAGCTGCATAAAGCTAGGTAGATTTTCTTCTCGAACAAAGCTAAGGGGGTAAAAAAAAACAAAGCAAGGCTTCTGTGTGTATGTTGGTATGTGTTTCAGGGGAAAAAAATCAGGACATTGTGAGCAAACTGGCTCTGCAACGGATCGACAAGGGTTTATTATTCTGAGCAGCACTCAATCAAATGTGGCCCCTATGAACAGAGAGTAATGTTGGCAAATCATCCTGGGGGCTTTTTTTCTGTGTGTGAGTGGTATCCATCTGTCAGCTGTCAGTGCCAGTGAGAGATATACAGAGCTGTCACTTCTTGTCAGCCAGCATTTGTGAGGCCTTTTGCAGCTGCTACACAACACATACTGTCCTTATTGAAGGCCAGCAAGGAATCTTGGAGAAGATGCTGCTGGGAAGGGTGAAAAGGGGAAGAGAGATGTCAGGCCCACTCTAGGAGAATAGCCTTGACCCATCAAAGATTTCTAACTTCGCTCTCAAAATCCTATTCTTTTCTGAATATTAATGATGAGTCAGATGGAGACCTGAGGTAGTGGCGCAGCTCTATGCTTTGCATTTTGAGATTCAAGGCAAGTTTTGTACATCCTTTGGTACCTTTGCAACCTGTAATAATAAACATGGTGGGATGCAGGTGGTAATGCATTCTAAAGAGTCCAGTGCTGTATAGTGAATGTAATGAAAAATGGGATAAATTATAGTTATTCCTCCAAGGAAAGAAAAAATCTCCTTTACCACTCTCCAGATATACACACGCATACATACACACACTCACATACAAGAGAGATGTAAGCCTGTGAAAAAATTAGATGTGTACCCACACATTCTAGAAGTGTTGGAGCTGTGCTGGGCTTACACTGTATTTAGGGCTAAACCAACGCATTGTAAACTTGCCAATTGTTTTCACAAAACGTTGGCTCCACATGTGGAAAGTCTCATGAGATTATCTGTTCTCCCGAGCTTTATTCTGTGTTGGGCTCTGTCAGAACCAGCTCCAGCAAATAAGAGGCCTTTTTGATTTGTGATCTGCTGCAGATTTATAGAATTGATAAGGATAAAAAGTTTCATTTCCAGACTCTTTGATCTATCACGCATCTTAGCAATCACAGAGAAGTGAAATAATGTCTTCACATAAACCATCCTGATTTTAGAATGTTATTATAGAATTGTAGAGTATTATTATGAATGAGTAGGTATGACAATTTGTTGTGCATCTTTTAAGAAAGAATCACTGATTAAATCAGTTGAGAACACCTTGGTTTGCTTTATATGTTTACAGCTGCCTTCACAACAATGCTAAACTAGCATGGCCAAAGTGCACAGTAGTAAGATTAGGAGAAATGGGTATTTGTGGAGTTGGGAAATGCTCAGTTCTACTCTTTGCTTTTCCACTGACTCTCCAAGTTTCTTCAAACTTGCTGTGATAACATTTAATTACCAAGTTGAAGAAACTTTCAACCAAACTTTGACCTGCTAAAGATCTCTGCAGGTGCAAAGCTCTCATGAGTACATCAACAAAGGTGTGTGATTCTAGTTGTGGGTTCATACTGCAAAACCCTAGCTCTGCATTAATAATCTTACAAGAGTGAGAGATTAAGTGATGTCAACAATTCTCAGAGTTCAATGCAGTTTTGGACATGGACAAGCCATCATTTAAGCATAAGATCTCATACTAGAGAATCTTTTTTTCAGCAGCCATCTTGCTGANAAAGTTTCATTTCCAGACTCTTTGATCTATCACGCATCTTAGCAATCACAGAGAAGTGAAATAATGTCTTCACATAAACCATCCTGATTTTAGAATGTTATTATAGAATTGTAGAGTATTATTATGAATGAGTAGGTATGACAATTTGTTGTGCATCTTTTAAGAAAGAATCACTGATTAAATCAGTTGAGAACACCTTGGTTTGCTTTATATGTTTACAGCTGCCTTCACAACAATGCTAAACTACCATGGCCAAAGTGCATGGCAGTAGGATTAGAAGAAATGGGTATATATGGAGTTGGGAAATGCTCAATTCTACTCTTTGCTTTTTCCACTGACTCTCCAAGTTGCCTCAAGCTTGCTGTGATAACGTTTAATTACCAAGTTGATGAAACTTTCAACCAAACTTTGACCTGCTAAAGATCTCTGCAGGTGCAAAGCTCTCATGAGTACATCAACAAAGGTGTGTGATTCTAGTTGTGGGTTCATACTGCAAAGCCCTAGCTCTGCATTAATGATTTTACAAGAGTGAGAGATTAAGTGATGTCAACAATTCTCAGAGTTCAGTGCAGCTTTGGACATGGACAAGCCACCATTTAGGCATAAGATCTCATAGCAGAGAATCTTTTTTCAGAAAACATCTTGCTGACCTGATGAGACCATTTCAAGAATTTTAGAAATCCAGGGTTAAAAAAATGCAACCAAAGGTACTGTAGCAAGTTTGTAGAATACATAAATCAATAAGATCCTGTTCGCTTGCTATGGTTTGAACATACTGCATAACACTGATAACCTGATAACAATATCTTTAATATAATAACTAGATAGTACTACTACATACAAATAGAATAAATTACTTTTAATTATTTTATATGATTCCATTAACTTACACACAAATGAAATTTAAAATCCAGTAGAATACCAAAAATAGTCAGGCTAGTTAATTCTATTGCTTAGTATTTTTTGCTAGAGCGACTAGGTTTCTCAGGCAGACTGCTGTTGTGAAAATCAAGCAGAAATACTTCACTGATTCATTTTTGTGCCTGTAGAAATTTTTTTTTATTTAAAAGATGCAAAAAAGATTTATAATTTAGCTCAGGGTTGCTTGAAAGCCTTCTCTGTTTGGTTACCAGTTTCCAACACATATGGTATAACTCATATTGCTGCAAGTAAAACAAGACTGACTGTTGAATGAGCACAACACTGCAAGAGCAGAATGTCTGCATTTAGCCCTTTTAACTCAGACCTGCTCACAAGCCAAAATCAAATGGGAAACAATTAGTGCCTGTCAGAAAATGATTTTCCACTTCCCCCTGAGAAAATCCAAAAATGCAAAAGAAAAAGAAGAAATGTTTTACTCAAAAGTATTAATTTTATTGTGGTGGAGGTGCTCTTCTAATGGCTGATGGGATTTGGAGTTCATATGCCTCATGCCCTGGTTCATTTTCAATGACATTATCCCTTATCAGATTATGTCTTGCTCTTAGTCCTCCCTAGACCCTTCCATGAATAGTTTTGTCATGTCCCACCACTTATATCCTGGAAGATACACAAAAGTCCATAAGATCCCCATGATGAGGCGGGTCATGTCTCTGCACAACAGCCCCTGCCAAGCCCTGCAGCAAAGTTTTAAAGTTGGGGCAATTTCACGATTTTGATGAGAAGTCACAGATACAATTCTACTCTCTGCATTAAAGCTTAAGGCTCATCATGCTGCATAATGTTAAGGCTCTCTAGTTAATTTCCTATTTAGAATAAGAGTAGCTAAAATTCTGAGGACTCCCACAGTTGAAGGTCTTAAATAAACTGCATTTAGTGGATGATACAAAAACTTTACTGTCAAAGTGTGGTATACCTGAAAGTTTTCAGCATTTCTTCTGAATTACAGGTACACACAAAACCCATAGGGTCATAGAAGCAAGTCCTTCCTCATGAGACCCCTGGAAGTTTGTTGTATTATGGCTTTTGCTCACCAAACTGCAATTTGCTGGGTTACCACAGAGTATTTTAAAAGCTTATTATTTCCTGGAGGACAACATGAGAAGTACGATGCTTCAGACAGGTGTAGTGAGAGGAACATAATACGTGTTACTATCATTAGAAAGAATAGCGGATCTTTATAAACTTACTTTGTTCTGGGTTTTGGAAAATAAAAAGCCTGGAGTAAATTTGGATTGCGACAGAGAAGTTTATTTACTTATGCATACTTATTAAATTACTTATGTATACTTATTAATTTGATATTGGGTGTTTCCCCAGCCTGCTTACACCACCTATATTTAAGGAAGGGATTTTATTTACTCCACAGATTCTCCCTTCTGCTCAGGTTTGTTTTCTGTCTCTGCTGATACTAACTCAGCTTTCTCCCTCCCGTTCATTTGAAATGAAGTCGATGGGACAGCAGAAAGAACAGGGAAAAAGAAACCAGTTGCATAGGTCAGTAGACAGACATGGTGTAGACAAAAGAGTCCAAAACAAGAGAGAGATGCCTCAAAACTATTCTCATGGCTCTGCGTTTAGACCACAGAGGCTCGGGTGTCAAGACATCAAGCCACCTGGGTCCATGAGCCTTTGTAGGTATTGTTTGGTGTCCCTGCTATTCCAACCACATGTAAAGAATGTAATTAGGTTTGGAGACTGGCTACAGTCTTCCGTCTCCTTATTTTCTGATGTGCAGAACTGTACAGGCTCAACGAAATCAGCCAATGGGACTCATCATAGCCAGGAGCAGAACTCCAGGCCTGAAGAGCTTCTCCATCCTCGGCACCTAGAGTTTTGGAGGGTGGCGTGGAAATACTGTCCACCCTCAGTTCACCATTAAGAAACCTTCAGATAACCTGGGTGAAGACAGAATCAGGCAAATGTCAAGAAACCAGAATAAAACAGCAATTCCAAGGGATATAGAAAACAACAAATGGGCCAGTGAGAATAGAGGTAAAACCAGCAACATTTTGTTTTTACAGGGTCACAGCAGAAGAAATAAACTGATTGATTTCATCAAGAAATTAGGATCATCAACATTAGTTTTCTGTCACCCACAGCAGCAGTTTGGGTTTCCAACCTCGTCCAGGTAATGCAAATGGAGGAAGAGCAGCCACAGGAGCTCCATGAAGATCAGGTCTTGCGAGAAGCTGTAGGATCACTAGGGCATGGTTACAGAACACAGACACAAAATCAACATGCATGCCTGATTGTCAGTGCCAGGAGTTAAAAGAACCGCTGTTTCTCTCAGTATTTTCTTGAAGGTAGCACTGCCTAGTGAGGATTCACATATTTCCTCATCACCCATTGATAACCTTGGAAAAAAAAGAGAGGACAAAATATACCTTGTGGCATTCAGAAGCCTTCATGAGAGAAAATGAGAACATTTGATAGGAACGGTTGGACTCGATGATCTGGTGGGTCTTTTCCAACCTGGTGATTCTATGATTCTATGCAAGCAGAATTTCTCTCTAAGATGGAGCTGATGTGTGCCAAGTTATACAAGTGCACACACTTCAGTAGGATTGACGCAAGGAGTGGGAAAATGAGCAGAGTTCACATACTGCAAATAAGCACATTTACTTCAGACATCCGAAATAGGAACAAGCAGGACCGTTTGGACTGTAGAGCCACCTATTATTCAGCAATACTTAACTCTTGGCTTTGTAGGAGAGTTTCCAGTTGCTCAAAACATTAATAAACTTTACTCGCAGGGGCTGACATTTTCCATACCTCAGGCTAAGTGCCTGTGGAATATTGCAGCCAAAATGTGGCTCGACTATTTCTAAGCGTTACGCAGTGATGCTTGCAGCTTGGGAAAGGCCCCACTTCATCCTCTGCATTGTGGCCAAAATGGTAGATGAGACTTGGATAAGCATCTGTGCTATCTAGAATGTGATACTGAGATAAAACTTTATATTTCCTGGCAATTTAAGGAGGTTTTTTTGACTTAAGTTTGAGTGTGTTAAAGTTGCTAATACTCATTGAAGGCCACACCAAGTTAGTCATAGGACAACACCTCATCAACAATTTTGCTGATGCAACACTAAAAAAAGAAGCTTAAAAAAGAGATTAAGTATTTTTTTATATACTGTCATATTTATGGTCTTGTATTTCTTTGTTTTCAGAGCCAAATCGAATCACTTGAGATGTTCAGATAGTTGTGGAAAGGAAAAAATATTAACTTAAATTTGAAAATCCCTTCTCAGTCATTGAAGATCGCTCCTTTAAGCAGTAAAAATATTTTGTGAAGTGAAGATGAGTAACTGAAAGTTTAAATTTGTTATAAGCATGTTGCAGTTATCAAGAAGCAACTATTAAAACCCAGGAAATTCAGACTTAAATTTAAAAGGAACTTGATACTGATGTTAGACTTTCAAGGAAAGTGTAAGATTTATTATGCCAAATTCAACCATTTCAAACCTAGTGTAAGCCAATGGAGTTTTTAAAATTAGTGATAAGAAACCACTGCTACGCTGGATAGATAAGAGACTGAATGTTTTCACCTCAAGTTTTCCCAATAGAATAACTTAAGGTGGTTTGGGTATCTTAATCACTATCTTCCATCACTGTACAAATTTAGATTCCTTTTTTTTCCTTTATTTTTTTCTGCCCCTTTAAAAAGATGGCTTTTGTCCTTCTTGATATTAAGCTGAGTACATCTTCATTTATAAATTTTTCGGTATTTTTCCTTGAATTACTTTTCCTGATTTTCTTCCTTCCGTTTTAAATTATCCTTTTATTATTATCACTCCCTGCTGTAAATATGATACTATATGAAAGCAGGAACAGCATTCAGGGACGGCCCAGTCTTTTGTGTAGGAACACTAACTTGCAGATCATCTCCATTCTGGACACCCATGCAGTTGCTAAGGTCCAGCACAAAGTCCCATGAAAGTCATACACACTTTTTTTAGGTTCAAATCCACAATCTGACTCGCTTTCTGAATAACGAATAGGAAATAGTAAATAGGTGATTGTAAACTGACCGAGGGCAAGATAAATCCTTGCTTACTGAGAAGCCGTCTGAAGAGTCCCATGGAGTCTTTTACAAGATTTTTGTCATTTTTTTTCAAGAATCTGAAGTCAAATGCAGACAGAAAAAAAAACAGACAAAAAAAAAAGTGGGATATAACGTATACATATCAACTTAACTTCACTTGGAGCATATCTGAACAGCTGTCTCCCACATGAAGTGTTATTCTTCTTTGTGACTGCCAAAAAAGAGAAAGAAAACCCAATGTTATTAATGTATATAGCATTCTGGGTTTCCCTGGCACTATAGGAGAACAAAGAAATAGAAAGGAGGTGCAAGAAAAGAAAAAAGTTACCCAAACAGGTTGTTTTCTTGATAACAGAAGTGTCAGCAATTTTTCCTGACGTAATTACTTTGAACAATACAGAAGTAAAACCAGTGAAACAGGACAAGAAGGATCAAAATGTGTCTGCGTCCCCAGGATCTTCTTCCCTTTCCATTACCAACAACCACAGGATATAAGGCACATGCACAAGCCTACCAAGACCTAACAGAAGATCTCTGCTGTGCTTTCATGGGAAAGGAGACACTCTTTGTCTCCATTTTCTCTGTCAATATGTCATGAGGGAAAGGAAAGTCATGAAAAAATCAAGTCTGGGCTTTTGATCACAGAATCACAGAATCACCAGGTTGGAAGAGACCCATTGGATCATCGAGTCCAACCATTCCCATCAAACACTAAAACATGTCCCTAAGGACCTTGTCTACTCGTGACTTAAACACCTCCAGGGAAGGCGAATCAACCACTTCCCTGGGCAGCATATTCCAATGCCTAATGACCCTTTCCGTGAAAAACTTCCTCCTAATCTCTAGCCTAAATCTCCCCTGGTGGAGCTTGAGGCCATTCCCCCTCGTCCTGTCCCCTGTCACTTGGGAGAAGAGCCCAGCTCTCTCCTCTCCACAACCTCCCTTCAGGTAGTTGTAGAGAGCAATGAGGTCCCCCCGATAAAGCCTTTTTAAAGAATTTTTTTTTCCTTTGAATTATTACCATTTAAGTTATTTCCATGTCGCAGCTGAAGGCCAGTAGTTTGCAAGTGCAAATACTTGGGGGAAGGAGTAGAGGGAAGAGGAAGAGTTTTCATTTTTGCCACCATGTGAATTTTTTGCTGGTTGTAGTCACCCTGTGGAACTTGGGCCCAGTGGAGGCCTCAGTGTTTCATGACATGAACACGATTTTGAAGTCAATAACGTATATGGGGTTTTATTTTAGATTCAACACAAGCAAGGCACGAGTCTCATTTACTGTCAAGGTGATGTTTAAAATGGCCGTTAGATATGCACCTACCCTAAGCTCCAAGGCCCAGAAGGACCACCATATGTTTGTCTCCTGCTCGGGTCTTTCCACTGAAAAAGATGAAACCATATGTAAGTCACCCTGGAGTCATCAACTTTAATGCTTTTGGCACGGTTCATCATCATCTTCTGCCCATTTGGGTTTTTTTTCCATTGTCTTCTCATATCATGTGATCCTTTAAATACATTGAACTGACTAGATTCCGTGATTAAAACCAGGAATATTTTCTCCTGCAGTAAGTAAGGTTAATTATGCTCAGAAATGGGATCTTAATGCAGCATCCTAAATACCTTCCTTAAAAACGTCCTATGAGTTTTCTCTCTCTAGATTAAAAGGATTGAGTTCAGAGTTTTTATATATCTACTTAGTTTTCAACTGGATTTTGCTGTTGGTTTAAATAAGCATGCTCATTAGCATCTGTCAGCTGCCCAGACTTATTTCATTGCTAGGTGTTGATTTGGCTTTATTAAGACCTACAAACCTTGATCCTGCCTGAAAGATGGATTCCAGAGCAGATCTGCTCCAGTAGGTATGGTCATCTGAACAGGCTACTTTAGTTCCCACAGTTCTGTGAAGATCTGCCCTGCCCTGTCCTGCAGAAGGTTTTCACCTACAGATATTTTTTTTTCTTCCGTTGACTGAATCCAGAGCTTCTGGCTCTTAGAGCACAGTGCCAGAACATTCCCTTTTGATGGAAGCTGCCAATTTCTTTCTTTAAGGAAGAACAGATTCCTAGAGTCTGGAATAGTAGATTAATATATCTAACAATAAGACAAATCAACCAAATGGGCTGCATATTTATCTCTTTTGCTGTCCTCTTCTGTTTTCCCTGCTCAGCCTTTCCTCCCTTCCTTCCCAGGGAGAAATGCTGACGTGCTGTATGACATCGGAACAGTTTAGTGTGTTCCTTACCTGCCCTGGAGCTGATGGTTGTTTGGGACTGTGGTGGCTTTTGGAGCTGCTCTCAGCACAGTGGCTTCAGCTTTGCAGACATCGTTGTGGGAGAACAGGGAGATAATATTCCTATGGAAGCCTTGTCTTTTTTTTTCAGCTTAGGGAGGAAATTCTCGAATAGTTTTTGGTCATGACTTCATAATTCCTAAATAAGTTTCTAAAGGACTGCTTGTGGGAAAGGGTGACAGACTGATGAGTGAAAGATCTATACTTTGACCTTCCAAGCAATTGTGCAATGGAAACATTCCCCTAATTAAGGCTTCTGGAGGATGAGCATTTTCCTTTCAAGCTGTTATAAAACATACTTTTCCTTTCAAATTCTTATAAAACTTCATCAACCCAAATAGTACCAGAGTACTTTCTGTGGACACTGAGTGATACAACCAATCTCTAGCTTATTCACTTCTTTCTTTTCTAGTATGTCACCCCTCCTTGCTTTCTCCGCTCCGGAGGGAGCCTTTCATTTTCCATCCATCTCTTCTGAAACATTGTTATGACACTTTACAGCCCAGACCTTGTCTCCCAGGTGCCTTGGGGTCTGCTTATCTTCTGAAGAAAGGAGATCATCCGAGACTGCCCCCAGCTGATGGAGGCATGCAGCAGAGCTGAGGGGTATCAGAGGGTGTGTGACCCAAAGGAATGTGCAGGGTGCCCGATGCTGTTGGGCAACCAGAGGTACCTGCCACCAGGGCCAGTCTGCAGCTTTGCCATGTCTGCAGCTCACTCAGAGTTTCCCATGATGGCAACAAAGACAAATCCTTCTTTGGCATTCAGGCAGCAAAAGGGTCCAGGCGATGTCTTGCACTGAGATAGGGCCAAAGATGTAAATGTTACTTCCTTATGATAAATAAAAGCATCTTCCTATCGTCTGCAAAGGATTAGCTACAACTTAACCCGCAATCTTTCTCTGAGTGACAAATACCCACCAGGACTGATGGGCTAATTCTAACATGAGATGAATTAACATCTAGGTAGTTAACAAAGAAATGCTGACCTGCTGTGCCACTTGGCCTGGGACAATGTAGCATCAATAATCTCTTGTTTTAAGTCCTTTCACTTAGCAATGCTTGCAAGCAGAGCCCATTAGCTCTCCTCCAGCCCCCAAGTGCCATCTCTAGAAATGATGAAGTAAAATTCAGTTTGAGATCACACTTATTCCTGCATCCAAATCCATCACGTATTATAGCCTCTCATGTTAGCACAAACATCCTTTAGAATGAAACTTTCCTATTACCATTTCCATTACAGAATCATTTCATCTGTAATAATTTTCCATCAGAGGCTGAAGAGGAGTTTGCTGCAGCTTTACCTGCTGTTCATACCAGGCACGATTGAAAGATACCATTTTTCTTTGTGTTTGAAACCAACAGGAGGAGGAAAGGGGTCTATAAATACTGATGATCAAGAGTATTTTACATCTAGTGGTACGCTGTGAAGCCCACCTGTAACAAAACAGCAAAACAGGAGAGCAGAAGGAGGAGGGGGCATGAGATTTAGGAAAAAACAGAGCAGAATTAATCCGTTAGGCTGAACTGCCTCTGCGGAGAACAGCTATACAGTCCCGCCAACTCCAAGGGCCATTATTCAAGGGTTAAATGTCACTCAAATCAACCTCATTATGAACTGAGGGATGAGGAGGGGCTCGGGGGAGACACTGCTTCCTTATGCATTTCCAATTGAGCCGCTCTGGCCTGGAGATGACCCGCTGCACGATTTTTAAATTATCTCTGTGCGCGCTCTGCTTGTTTTGGAAATGCTCTAAATAAAAATAATGGACTGTCTTTTAATAAGTCTCATTGTGAAGATTCCACATATCAAACAACGCAGCGCAGCTTGGAGGCAAGCGACGGGCATGTGTGATCTAGCTGGAAGAGAGACAAATGGTGATGGGAGCAACTCCATCTAGGGACCGCTGACAAGAAAATGGCATTCGCAAACTGACACATCTGTCAGGGTGGAGAATATTGGCACCTGTCACGCAATTTCAGTCATGACTTTTAATAAAGCTGCTTTCCCTTAGGTAAAATTGGAACTTGACTGTAATATTAGCTGCAAGCACGTCTTGTTTTCCCCTTCTGAGCTCTTTTGTACGTGAGACGTTTCAAATGAATCTTAAAGCTGAAGTAATGATGTTTACTACTTCTTTCCTTCCCCCCCTCCCTTCCCTTTCCAAGTCTGGATTTGAAAGAGATGTTGCACTGATTTTTTTTTTTTCTTTGCAAAATGTCTCCCCTTCATCTACCAATACCAGATTTTTTGTATGTGAGTGTGGAGAGCTTTTTCTCTATCACTTTTTTTTTTCCCCCCTCTTTCCTCCTCCTTTTCAGCTGGGCTGTTGTTTGAGTGAATTTAGCCTGGGGAAGCATGTATATCATAAAAACTGGGTTGGGATTTGTTGGCTGTCAGTCAATAAATCAGTCAGAGTTTAATTACCAGGCATGTGATGGGAAGCGGTGACAGGCACTAGGTCTGTTGGATAGCATTACTTATGGGGTAGTCACTACTAAAAACAAAAAAGTTAGAGAGTATGTGTGCGTGAGTAGATGCCGGATGGAAAGGAGGGGGAGAGATGGAGGAGAGGAGGGGGAGAAGTAGAGAAGGAGGCAAGGAAAAGTTGAGGAGTGCTGCAGCTGGAATCTCCTGTTACAAGGGGTGTATATATATATATATATATAAAAAAAAAAAAGTTTTGTGTTCTTAAAACGAAGACTATGAGCGTCTGCTTAAGGACAAGAAAATAAGGATTTTAACTGAAGCGTTCCCATGTTCTACTTGAAATATGTCAACATGTTCTGAGTGGCGCCTGATGCCTGTATTAACTTCTGCTGCACTGAAGTGCACCCCTTTGTTTAACACTTGCGAACATTTTGTCAGAAATATATTTTTTTTTTTTAAAAGGAAAGAAAATAACCACAGTTGAGAGAACACATCAGGGAGATGGGGCTGGAAGGAGCTGAAGAACTATTGTGTTACAAAATGACATAATGCGTTAAAGGACATTTCACAAAGTGAGAGTTAAATTTTTTAATAAAATATGAAGGTTATATAACATTCCCAATGAGTAAATCAATAATCTCCTCCCTCCCCCCGCATTTGTTCTCTTTTTTTTTCCCCTCCTTCTTCCTTCTTTCTGGAGGTATTCCAGAATGCCTGACCATGCAAATCATGTACAATTTTTTTTTTCAAAGGCAATTCATACTTGACATGGTTTTTATTTTTGACTAGTGATGAGAGATGTCATCTTCTTCCTGTCATATGGCATGAAGCATTATGAGGAGATACCGCAGGATGTTTTGACTGAAAAGATGCTCTATTTTCTTTTAAGTATTCTCCTGTGGTGTGTCTCAGTGTGTGTTTCAGAAACCTTTTGTCCACTTTAAGGCATTATGGGTAACGGACACAAAAGTCTCTGGCTTGAGGTAGCGTAGCTGCTCCTTTCCTGGCAAAGCATTTGTCCGTGAACACAAGGAAGAACAAGGGATTTGTGAGAAGAGGAGAAAAACGTTCAGCAGAAGAAGAGCTAGTTGCAAGTTGACTTCAACTGGTGAATATTAGTTGAAAAAATGCAATGGTTCAAATTTCATAGAAGCCTCTCCATACAAAAAAAAGAAAATCAGATAGAACAGGGAACTTTGCTTAATCTAGACAACAAATTTAAAGAGTGTCTTTATTCAAAAGTAAGAAAAAAGTGCTCTGTTTTAATCAGTTGGGTGCACTCCCATGACGGCCTGTTTATCTCATCAGGTTGCTCCACAGCTGCCTCTGTGACTTCATCTATGTGACTCTGGATGTCCAGCAAGACTCTTCACAGAACTTGCAGGACCTCTTCCCATCTATACTTTAAATAGTTTAAATTGTCCACCTGATGTATGCAAACTTCTCATTTCCCCCCTATCCTCCATCAGCTCTTGTCACTGCTTTTAGATGACAAACTCCTTGGAGCAGAAATCTCCTTTCCTGAATGATCTGCAGGTTCCTAGCATACAGTGGGGTCTACTAGGAATATGTAACAGTAACTCCAGAACTTACACAGAGTACATATCAAACAGTATGGAGTGCTATATGCAGATCTGGATTGCAAAAGTCGTATTTCAATTGCGTTCACAGAGGGTTGGAAGAGGGATGGGTCGGAAGGGAAGAAAATAAGCTGCAGGTGGGAGGGGATTCAGTCCCATGAAGATCTGCACTCAAAACTTCTGTGAATATTCCTTCTTCAATGACCGTTCCTTCTCCTTTCCTTCTCTTTCTTCTGACTGTTGTCAGTAGATTTTGCAGCAGACAAAAGCAATTTTGAAATCATGACTTATTCATAGAATCATAGAACAACCAGGTTGGAAGAGACCCATCGGATCATCGAGTCCAACTATTCCCACCAATCACTAAACCATGCCCCTTAGCACCTCATCCACCCATCCCTTAAACACCTCCAGGAAAGGTGACTCAACCACCTCCCCGGGCAGCCTGTTCCAATGCCCAATGACCCTTTCTGTGAAAATTTTTTCCTAATCTCTAACCTAAATCTCCCCTGGTGGAGCTTGAGGCCATTCCCTCTCGTCCTGTCCCCTGTCACTTGGCAGAAGAGCCCAGCTCCCTCCTCTCCACAACCTCCTTTCAGGTAGTTGTAGAGAGCAATGAGGTCTCCTCTCAGCCTTCTTTTCTCCAGGCTAAACACCCCCAGCTCTCTCAGCCGTTCCTCATAAGGCCTGTGGTCCACTCTCATGAGCCACCAGCAGCACTGGGTTCATCAATCTGGTAAGGCCTCAGTTCTAAATATCTTGTGAATCTAAAGAAAGATAAGTATACTCATTTAAACCATCTCTTCAGATGTGCTTGCTCCATTCCACTTCTGCCCTGGGCATTTTGTAAGTCCCAGAAGAGATTTTCTTACAGTATAATAGAAGGTCCCGTGGTGTCCTTCCAGGTTAGTTTGCCCTGAATCAATACAAGTTGTGTAAACAGCGCAATGTTCAAACAATTGTTAAACAGACTCCATGGCTACAGCAGCACCTTGCAGCTCTTAGGAATCAGCCAACCCCCACAAGGCATCCTGCAGTCTCCTGCCACCAGGCCCCCCTGACCACAGTGGATGGTGTGTTATTTTATTACAAGTTTGCCCTGCATGTGACAGCCTTTTAAAGATCTCACTGCCCTGTCCAGATCTAAAGAAAAAGTGTTAAAAAGACTCCAGTGCCCAGTGCTGTGTAAGGCTGGCCAACCTCTGCACCAAATACTCTCCAGCAGCCATACAGCATCTCTGCTTGATGTCAGTGATGGCTGGAAAACAGGGAAGCAGAGAAAGAGTTTCACAACTCATTTAATCTCCTGCTACACACCGAAGCATGGAAACTCATGGGGGTTGAAGGCTTAACACAAAAGCCTTAACATAAAAATAATAATGGCACACAGAGCAGGTTGGCTCTGAAACTGCAAGTGAGAATCCACCTCCTGACTGAGTCACTCTGGTTATTAATGTCATATTATTCTAATGTTTGTCAGAGGTCAACCTATATCAGAACAGCAGCTCAACAGACTTCGGATAAATACCTCTTAATAATATAGCAAAGTTGTTTTTAATTCTGCCGATAATTTACTCTCCAAACACGTGCCTCCTTGGGTGAGAATCAGTGTGGGGCTTTCCAGCATGGAGTTCAGCTTTATCACAGACCTACTGTTAGCACGTCCACAGGCTTCCACAGAAAAATCTGGATGCCTGCAAGTATTCAATATAAATTTTGTTTACCCGAAAATCACTCATGCCTCAAATGTCAGGAAAACTTTACTCATGTTGAGCAGTAGCTTAGCTGCCCAAGTCTGTGGAGCAAATTTTGTCACAACAAGTGAGGAGGCTTGGATGTAGGAATGTGATCCAAGCCTGCCCTAGGAGAAAGAAGAAACTTGTCAAAAGTGGAAGTGAACAAGATGCAGACTTTTTATTTGTGGCAGAACTTAGAGCAGGTAAATTTCCCTATGGCCCTATTTTAGCTGAAGATGTTGTTCTATGTTCTACTCAGTAGCTCAAGGGAAATGCCTTCCTGGCCTGTTATTTTCCACTTTCCTTTGATACCTACTTATCACATTCAAATATAAAGTAGCATTTGATACACTCTGTGTATGGCCAAAAATTTCCTTAAAAAACCTCTACCCTCAAATTCTATCTTGCACAGTTCTGTGAGCTGAAGGACCTGACCAAGGAACTGAAGCTCTGGTTCTGAGGTAGGAGAGTAATGGGCTCNTCCTGTCCCCTGTCACTCGGAAGAAGAGTCCAGCACCCTCCTCTCCACAACCTCCTTTCAGGTAGTTGTAGAGAGCAATGAGGTCTCCTCTCAGCCTCCTCTTCTCCAGGTTAAACACCCCCAGCTCTCTCAGCCGTTCCTCATAAGGCCTGTTCTCCAGCCCCTTCACCAGTCTCACCAGTTATAGGCAAATCATTTCCCAGATTTGCCTATAACTGAATGTATTAATTGATATTTATTTAGGGAAGTGTGTGATGGCCTCTAGTGGTGCACGCTGTCGGTAAACACAGCAACACCACAGCTTCACTTCTTTTCTCTGTTTTTTGAGTGGCACTGGAAGAAAAGTGTTGTGGATATACTGACACCGGTGTATTGTTACTGTATGAGTAACAAGACAGCCGAGTGACAGACGGGCATGCTCCATTTATAGCATTCTCCTTCCCTTCTCCTCCGTGCTCTGAGGAGGAGGGTGCGCAGCACACACTGGAAGCAAGTACAGAAATTTGTATTTAACAATGACACATTATGTACTATGGATTTCCTGTGAATGCTCCGCCATGTTCCTGCGTCCAGCATCAGGGAATGACAACAGACTCATGGTTTTCTTTTCCTGCTACCCACCAGGCATATACCATGCTCAGAAACAAAAAAATAAATCTTGATTAGTTCTTTTCCTCTGTGGGGTTTTTCACTCCCTTCGNCACCGGTGTATTGTTACTGTATGAGTAACAAGACAGCCGAGTGACAGACGGGCATGCTCCATTTATAGCATTCTCCTTCCCTTCTCCTCCGTGCTCTGAGGAGGAGGGTGCGCAGCACACACTGGAAGCAAGTACAGAAATTTGTATTTAACAATGACACATTATGTACTATGGATTTCCTGTGAATGCTCCGCCATGTTCCTGCGTCCAGCATCAGGGAATGACAACAGACTCATGGTTTTCTTTTCCTGCTACCCACCAGGCATATACCATGCTCAGAAACAAAAAAAATAAATCTTGATTAGTTCTTTTCTGCTGTGGGGGTTTTTTCGCCCCCTTCATCCCAATATATTGATTGCATCATCAGATCAAGACTGAGACAGGACAACCGATACTGTGTGACATTCCTCCTAGCGATGAGGAGGACTGAACCTCAACTGCGCAAACACATCGAGGCTTTGGGCTGTGAGTGCAGCCTCTGCCATTACTACAGTGAGCATGATAGCCATTAACTAATCGTCATCAGGAAAAATATAGCTCTCTCTCCCTCCTTCACTGCACACCGAAGCACAAGCCATATAAACATCACAAAAGACACAGCAAGAGAGAAAAAACACACTAGGGGCCATACCAAACCACATATAAACCTGATTTGAGAAGAGACTCTTATTCAAAGCAGTGAAAGTTTTCATATACTGTATGGCCGGAGAGTCGGGTGTTTTCTCAACAGTTTCCTAAGCAATAATACATAGATAAAGAGGCTGGAATCTGCCATTCCCTTTATAACATATGCACGTCTATTTATGAAGACACTTAAGCATGGATTTAGTAAGTCTGAGACAAAGCTCTAGAGGCGGCTGTCTCTTTAAATCCGTCTCCTACCAAGTGAAATTTGTGGCCCTGATGAATGGCAGAGCAGAGTCATCCATAAAAGGGCAGAGGAAAATCACACTCATTTGCATACAGTAATTATTCTCTGAATCAGGCCACCTTTATTGCTGCCAGAAAATCTACTGTCAGCATCGTTCTATAGATCATGTTGGAAAAGCCAGCAGCTGAGGAGCTGGGTGGTGGCTTGGGACCTGTGGTCCAGAGCCCTGGCCCTGACCACCCTCACCGCTGGGGCAGGCTGTACTTTGCCTTGCTCTCTGCCCCAGGTCCATGCATCTTATCTTGGGTCACGTCCCCAACATCATCAGCGACGTAACAGGAGGGCAAATGTCTGCAGTCGTGTTATACTGAAGTGGTGGGAGCCATTTGGAGTGGCTGGGAAGGTTCCCAGCTGCACTTGGATAGACAGGATACTTTTTTCATCCTTTTTCATTCTCATTGATATCTTCTTTAAAAAGAAATTTAAAAGCAGTAACAGTGTACAGGCAGGATAGAGTAACATCACCTTATCGGTATGATGCCTTTGCTTATGCTCCTATTATCTCTTCATCAGTGAGCGCTGATGGATTAAAAAAAGGTGACAGGTGACTGGCATTTCAGCCTGCTGGCAGGAGAAGTAACAGGAGAAAGGACACACCCAGGAACTGTGCAGTCAAAAAACAATAGGAACCCTGAATCAGCAAACGAGCAAAGACCAGTGGGGCCAGATTCTCATCACAGCATAAACGAACTTGGCCACAACACACAGGGTGGAAATAGCACTTACAGAGATACCCTTGGGCAGCTTTAGGAGCAGCACCTTCCCATCCATGTCTGTCTGCCTACCTGCGATGCTACCAAGGAACTGAAATCTGTTAGAAGCTCCAGAGCAAGCAAATCCTTGGCATCGATCCAGTTGTGATCACACTTCTTGTGATACCAAAACCTGACATGCAGAAAACATGCATTCCTGGTAATGAATCACGAAGATGAGAGCGGTTTGGAGCTGGAGGTGATAGCAGCAGTTTTGGTGCCAGCACTGCAATTTGCCATGGTCTAAGAGGAGGGCTCCCAGCTCCTGCTCTTCACAAACCCTCTCTACCACCAAGGCTGTTGGGAACAGAAGATTGGTTGTCCTCATTCTGCAGGACCTGTCCACCAGCTCAGATGTGTTTGCACAGGAGTTTGAGCATAGGCCTAAACTCATGATGAAATCTAAGTTCACATCCGTTCAAGGGGGCTGGAAGTGACATTAGGGAATCAGAATAGATATGGACTTCCCATGAGGGTGGATCCAAGAACTTACCAGAACCGCATTTGTCCTCTATTACACACACCTCAAGGCATCATCAATTTACCAATGTTTGTAGGAATATGGATCCCTTCCTTAAAGGGATGCAGCTTTATGAGCTACAATGATAGCCACAACATGAAACCGAATCAAAAATTCCCGAGTCCTATGTCCAAACACCACAGTCAACAGTTTCTGTTGTGTCTCAGGAGGTCCTGGCTTTGAAATTAAAGGCCTGGGGAAGAGGTAGTGACTTCTCAAACACCATAGCAGGGTTGCTTTTGTATTGTGTTAGTGGTAAGTGGTTTTATTCGTCATTATTAGTGAGTACTGAAAGCACTTGGTGTGAGAAAGTGGAGTAAGAAGCACACTAGAAACTTCATTGGGTGAAAAGAATTTTAAAACTTGACCCAAACAAATCTGACCCCAATTCTGCTCTAGACAGAGAATTAGCTGATCAAAATTTTGCCTCACCCCGCTGGTCATAAGTTGTAATTGATTCACTGCAAGCGTCTTGAAGTTGCGCTTTTTCTCTCTACTCCCACCTCTATTAAGAGACAAACTCAGTAACTAACTAAACAGTCTGCACTCCCAAACAGCCACAAACAGACCAAAAAAAAGCATTCTTCCACCATTTTTTAGTTAAGCAGTGTTGTAAGTCAAACTGAAAACCCAATGACACAACACAATGGCTTGTTAATCCTTTCTGCAGGTACTTTCAGTGTTATCATACTATACAACCATGGAGTTACTGTAGGGCTCTACAAGTAAGTGTATGTTTTAATCTCTTAGAGCTACTAAGCTTTTACAGATTTTATTAACAAAGAGTGTTTTGGTTTCACATCTATAGCAAAAGTTTCAATCTAAACATGACCTCGCTTTTTTCCCAATAAGTTAGAGATAATAGAAACCTCTTTGGATCATACAGTGTTTGCTGGGCTCAGGTATACAAAAATCAGCATAAAAATGATTGCAACCTACCTTGGCTTCATGAATCTTCACTGGCCTATTTAAAACTGTACTTCACAGTTCTCTTTTCAAAACAGACATCTGTCCACATCAGGTCCACAGTCACCATCAGTATGAATTTGTTCCTTTGTCTCTTCTCTGATTCTTCAGGAAGGGAGTAGAGCATGCCAGAAGGAGAGACTTGGTCTAAAGCAAATTTTTTCTGATCAGAACGTGTCCTGCCACGTGCATGAGACAGGCTTTTCCTTCTACGAGACTGGAAATAGGGTATTTTGAAAACACTGAATTAACTTAAATAAGAAGCAGCAGAGAGAGAAAGAAAAGGGGAAAAAAAGAGAGAAGGGAAGTCAGCATTGCTGAGCAGTGATACTTCGCATTGCCTAAAGCTCTGTCAAAGTACCTGACCCCTGAAAGATCTAAAGTCATTTAAATGATGTAAGGGATATAAATTTTTTTTTAAGCAAGTGGTACCAGGCTCACGGCTTTGCTGTTTATTAAAAGATGAAGCTGCCAATATTGACTTGCTCAGATGAGCACTTATAAAACCGCACCGATAAATGTGTTTGCATTCCTCTTCGGGTAAAAATTTGTCAGAGAAGAACGGCATTAAACCTGTCACCTCAGATAAAGATCATATGTTTGATTTCAAACAGAAGAAAACAAACACTGCACTATAGGCTCTTTAACTCCTTGAGAACCCTGCAGAAACTGCAGGACGGGCCCGGCAGCTGGTGCTGCCCACGATGCTTGCCGCTTCCTTGCAGCCACCAAGTTTCCTTGGGGTAACATGACAGCTGCACACTGATTCTTTCTGCCTCTTCGCTGTCTTCTCAGCATTTGCGAGGCGGAGTGCATTGGCTGCCTGCAGAAAATGGTGCTGCTCAAAAAGGAAACTGGGTTAGATGCTTATTTACACACCTGGTGCCACTGCCAGGTTTCCCTTTTTCAAAATGTACTTTCAGGGTATCTGAAGGGGAAGCAGAGCTCAGACTCTCTCCGCTGAAGTGAGAGATGTAGGTTATTTTAGAAACCTCTCTTATTTATTTCTCTGACAACAAGAAGGTGCAATTCTTGCCTGCACCCTATTCCCCCTTAGCCAGATATCCATGCTACAGCTGTCAAAAAATATCCACTGGAGTGAGATCACATCCTGAATTAAAAGTCTGTGGCAAATCTACCTATTTTAATATCTGAAAGCGATCTGAAATCCTACCGTACTAACTGGCTTAGAATGAAGTGAATAAACTTCACTGAAGAAAAAAGGAGATATGAAGAAAGGACAGAAATCAGTCTCCTGTTTTTTAACACCTTCATGCATGAATCAGGGGTTAAACCGTACAAGAGAGAGAAGTGTAATTAAGAAGTGCTGATAAATATTTTCATCTGGAAAACCCAAGCCGTGCAAGACTGGGAATGTAACTATGAGGCAAACTTTTATGGTCTCCAGCTCGAGGTAGATCATGTGGAACATTTGGAGGCATGTGAGATCATGCCACACAAGTGTTTGCTATATTAATCAAACAGCACAATAGTTGCCTGGATACCCACATCATTTCATCAGCTGTGGTGGCCTGTTACCAGTTTTCAGCAAATGAAATGTGACCCCTGAGGACTGTAATTGGGTGAGTATAGTAATTTAGGAATGTTCAGGGGATCTGGAAAATCTGTCCAGCCAATTCACTTACAGCCAGCAATGGCAGAAGGGTATTTCAGCACTGAAGGATCACGCACGGTGCCTGTTATCAGTGCTGATACCCAGTACCTTCCTTTTGCCTGTTTACTGCTCAGTGCCAGTTACAATGAACTCCAGAGTCCTAATGAGGCTAGAGATAATTTTGTTTAATGAAGGATTACGGCCATGCCTTAGAATACTTGAAAAAGAAAGAGGGGGCGGAAGGGGGGCCGCGCAGCGAGTGCAGGAATAAAAGCCAATTCTGTGCTGGCAGAAACTATGGTGATTTGCAATGTAAACTACTGTATCCTCTTACACAGAATATTTGTTGTGATACAACTTGAAGCATAAAGGGCAGTGATCTCATATTTTAGCACAGGAGGCAAATGCCCTTCGAGATTCATTCAGGCTTGTGGCATTTAGTTTAACCTAGTGTAACCTGATGCATTTTTGAGGTAGGTAAACTCTGTGTGCGTTTTAATTACTTCTGGGCTACGTATGCAGTCCAAAGTTCGGGTCAATAGAGTGATGAATTCTCTAGCCACGCAATCTTTAATACTGGCTGGGCTGGTTATTAATTTTATTTATTTGTACTGTTAAAGACCTATATAATTTGTAGCTCTGATTGTTTGTTTTTTGAAAGTTCAGAAATGTTCACACAGTTGAATCAATTAATTTTGCTGGGGTAATAAACTTACTGTGTGCTGCTGTTGTAATTTATACAGGATGCAATTGTTTACAAATCTCTTATTTATTCTGTTTCTAACAGGTTATCAGGCCTGCTTTTTTTCTGCGGCAGCGGAATGTATTAGATGCATGATATAGGAATACTAAACGGCAGATGTGCATATGGTCTATCACAGGCTGCCTTTCAATCCCTGAAATACCAAATTGTCAACTTAATCCTTTCAATCTACTCAAGAGTGGTCTGTTATAACCCTGGAACTGGGATGGAGGACAAAAGGAGGCACAGAGCCAGAACTTCTGCTAATGCAAATCAATGCACTTCCACTGACTTCAGCAATAACATCTTTGACACCAGCTGAGGTTATACCCCAGATTGTTTAGCTCAGAGAAGTTGAAAGAAAAGGTGGACTTCTCAGAGCCCGTTTTCCAGGTCAAACATTGGTAACACATTATTCAGAGGTAAACCAAATTGTCTGAACTTCTCTGAACACCGCTAGATGTGTATTGTAATAAGGTTATTAAAAAATACGATGCTTTTCTTTACAAACCTCTTCTAAGGTCTTTTCTCCTAAACTTTCAAGCAGAGTGCACCCTCCATACTGTATGAAGATGGAAAAAAGTGGCTATATTCCATGTTTAGATTAGTACTTATCTAAGAAGCTTGCTTCAAGATGGTTTTGGATTGCTGGCGTTCAGATTGTTAGGAGGCTTTTCAATTGTCCCTTTGAGTGTTGCCACTCAGCTTGCAAACGCTCCAGCAAGCATGGTTGGACATTTTAATTCTGCTGCCAGAGACGTTGTCCTTCTAGGATAATTCCAGCTGCAGTTGATGTCCTGTTGCCATTCCCTTGGCAAGTCACCCAGGAAAATTTGAATTGGTCATCTTAAGGGGAGCTGCCTTCTCTGAAGTTTTCGGTGCTCATTGCAGATGTTCGTTTGTGCCTCTGTAATACAAGATGCCATTCCCAACCCCAAGAAGCTGTTCTGTCACACATGGTAGTATTTTCAACCAGCTTAGGTTGATTCAGAGGGGAGGCTGTGTCTAACAATATTTCAAAAAAAAAGTGAGAATCAGGCTAAGAGGGCACTGCAAGTGTAACTTTTCAAAGCGAAAAGTTGTTTCTTCTTATTCAAGGCTCACTGATAGCGTTCCAGTGGGAATTAAGTGCTGCTTAATACACTGATACTGTACACGATTAGCAGCATGGCTGTGGGATGACAACAGTTAGATATCAGATGAATTTTAAATGACAAATTTCCATGTAAAGCAAGTTGCTTGTGTTAAAAGAAAGAAGCCCGTGAAGAACTGCCCATCTGATGGCAGGTTGCCAAGCTTATCCATGACTGCAAAAACAATTTTAAATGATAAGAGACAAAGTATTTTTAAGTTTTTTTGTTTGAAACATCTTGGTGAGCCTCCTGAGCAACAGCTGGGGAACAGAAAGCCTACCTCTTTAACCGATTTTGCAAATATTCTCAGCTTCCTTGCCGTATGTTATTTTATTGATATACCCTCACTCCAGAAAGCAGATTTCACTGCAACAAGCTTTTCTTACCCCTAAGAAAAATTTTTTTAAAAAAAGGAGAAAAAAATTGAAACAAGAAGATGGGTACATAATACATGTCTCCTCTGAGGCAGGCAGTCCTACAGTTATTCAGATGTTTCTGCAAAACAATATTTAGTATTCTCTGTACTAAAGAAGAAAAAGGCTAAATTTGAAACATCTCCCTACTCACTTCTATGCACCGAGAACATTTCAGCCTTGATACATGACACTCCAGAAGTGAAGAATATGTTATACGAGCAACAACAACAAAATCCTAGACACTACTGAAAATTACACTGATAAGATAAATATTCCTAATAATGTAGTGTCCCCCCACACATCCAGAAAAAAAACTAATAGAAAGATGATAGTGGAAGGGTGGGGATGGAAGAAAAGATATATTAAAAATTCCTAATGATTTTGTAACTTACTTTTTCTCTTCTTCAGGTAAATTTCCAGTGAGGCTATGGTTCTTAAAAAAAATTATGTTCTAAATAGTGCTTTGAACTTCTCTATTCATTTTAGCCCCTGAATTACTTATGAACTGTTTGCTGAATGTGCTGGATATTTGTGAGTCAATATTTGCACAGATTATTTGATCCCCCCAAGTCATATGGTATTATATTAGTGGCTTTATGCAGGACCTCCATGGAACAACATAAATGAGAAATCATTCCCTACAAATGCTTGTAGGCAGAAAAAAAAATCACCAGTTTGTAGGTATGCAAGAAAAAAAACGATCACAGATTTATCAATCTTAAGAAATTTTGCAAAGACTTTTTGAAATATATTTTCCTTTATTTAGACATAATTTAGACACTGTCTGACACACACACAAAAATCAAACTAATCCTGTAGCTCAGGAACCTAAATGGGAGAGGACAGACAAAGAGATGATGATAAACCATGTTCTAACCTGTCGCAGTGAGACAAGTCTCAACTCAATCACTTCACTCAGTACGATTGGATTCAAATATAGGTCTTTTCTTAACTTCATTTGGAAAACTGTTTGCATGCAAGACTGAACAGCAAGTTAGGACTTGATGATCTGGTGGGTCTTTTCCAACCTGGTGTTTCTATGATTCTATGATTTCTTGTGAAATCTCTGATGGCAACTTTTTGATTATTGATGGGGGCTTATAGAGAAGAGATCCCAAAGATCAGGTTGGTGATCAAATGAACCCATTTTTTTGTCAGTAGATGTGAAAATGCAAACGATGGAGATTCCAAATAGCCCTTCAGAAAATGATCTGAGGAATTGCTTTGAATGTTGGCAGCATTGTATACAGCTGAGCACCAACTCAGAAGGAAACTATTCTGAAGGTTATCATAACTGATTTTCTTAATTTGTTAAAAAAAACCAAAAAAAAATTAAAGCACAGTCTCATTTTTTTGTGTTGGGCCACTCACATTGTCAACAACCCGAAACCTTTCAGGTTGTCAACTAAGAAATTAATAAGCTGTTAAACACCCAAATGCTTACAAGGACAAGTGGTCCTACACTTGTTTCATTAAGTTTTTCACAGAAAGGGTCATTGGGCATTGGAACAGGCTGCCCAGGGAGGTGGTTGATTCACCTTCCCTGCAGGTGTTTAAAGGACGGGTGGACAAGGTGCTGAGGGTCATGGTTTAGTGTTTGATGGGAATGGTTGGACTTGATGATCTGATGGGTCTCTTCCAACCTGGTTGTTCTATGATTCTATGATATATAAGTTGCCATTACAGCAGTTAAAACTAGCAGTTCTCATTGAGCTCCTATTGTGGAAACCTATTTCTGAGTCACATAACTATGTGACTCAAAGCAGATTAAGGCTTCTTCCCATGTAAACTGTGCGGCGGTAAAACTGTGCAAATGATGATTAGAAACTAGACTTTGGATGCTCAGTGTAAAGCTTTTAATAGACTTGATTTAAAAAAAAAATCATTGCATTTTTAAAATCAGATCATTTGTGAAAGCTCCAGGTCAGATGTTGAAGTGTAATGACACAGAAGAATACTAGCCAATTGCCTTCAATCTTCTGCTAAATCATTAATAGCTTTTTTTTAATTCATTAATAGCATGTTTTCCAATTGTATAAGTACAGATATAAGTATAGCTACACATTTATATATGTATGTGTGTACCTTTGTGTATATTTTTGTGTTGGGAGTACATATAAAATATTTTTTTTTTGTTAGAATGTGCCCATCAGAAAAAGATTCTCAACAGGTTGCAGAGAAATTTCATGTAGTGACAGTTTCCCACATTGCCCTGTCAACACAAATGCCATATTAAATATAGATAAAACACATAAAGAGCAGAAAATCTTCCTAAGTGACATCATCCAAGTCCCTGCTATTCTTGAACAACATGTCTTAGAGTTCTGTCCATAACTGTACTGACCTTCATCTTAAAACCAGCTACATTTCTGATTTGTGTCTATTCAGAGCTTCATCTCTCTACTGACTAGAAATCTTCTGCAAATATCAGGGTTACTTTTATTTATGCCTAGATTTATATTAATTTGTTCCTGTCTCAATAGCTTCAATAAATGCATCTTGATCTTTCAAGTATGCATAACAAATCCATTTTGGGGGAGTGTGGGGTATTTTTTATTTTTATAAAATCTCAACGTTTACAAAAGTGCCACTACAAGAAGCTCACAACTCCTCTGTGATTTTTCCCCACATTTTTCTAATCAGTTTTTACATACAGGGAAAGTGAGCAATGATCCTGCCACACATGGTAATGCAGAAACATCTGGATGAATAGAAGTGATGAAACTACTAAGAGGCCATTCGTAGTTTTAGCAATTTGCTCAAACTAATTTGCTCTTTCCCGCCCCCACTAACTTCCTTTGTCTGGGGCCAGAGGCCAGATGACTCTGTCTCCATCTTTTGTTCTAGCCCATCCAGGAGTTTGGGTAGTTTACCATTTTATCTAAATGACCCTTATACTTTCACAGAAGTCTGTTGAGTTCAAAGACAGGCCTACCTCTCTGTCATTCAGATGCGTCCAGACCAAGCTGAAAAGCTCTCTGGCTTTCTTAATGCATCCCCTCCAACGTCCACTTTCACCAAAACCTGGATTATGAGTGTGCTGTGCAGGATTAACAGCAAATAATTCATAAATATAGTACTTAAAATATAATTGTGGCCAAATCTTTGGACATCAGAATCTCAGACTTCTGATATTTCAGAATTTAAGGGAATACAAGTTGAGAAGGGAAGTGGCAAACAAGAAGTACTTTGATTGTTTAAGCCCTCGGCAGTAGAGAGCTGCCACTCTAAAAAGTGTGGCACTTGGGCCAGACTAGCATCATCCAGGGGGTGGCTTGAAGTTGTTTGGCCATAACTAGGGGTGGGATTTGGCAAGACAGTTTCCTTTCTTTCCCAAACACAGAAAAATTACCCTAGAATTCGATACACCACAGACCATAAAGTATTCCTCTCTTTAGCATTACCTCTGATATGATTGGGCTAACTAATTCACTCTGAACATCCATTATTACACTGATGAGGTCTGACTGGCTGCCCTTACTGATTGACAAGAAAAAAAATGACCCTTCTGAATATGGGTCTAATCTATATTCCCGACAAAGATAAAGATGCAAGAGGAAAAAAAACTAATTCTGTCTCTTTAAATTTTAGAAATGATGACAATTATACTCCACGTTTTTAATTTTCAGTTTACAGTTGTGGTGGTGTACACTGAGTCACTTGACCTCTCTAAGAAACAGCCTTGTCCTAGCATCCTCATAGGTATCTGCGTCCATCTGGCAGAGAGATTGTAATTCAAATCTCAAGCTACGACTGACTGCTGTGCTGTGAGCTGCGCTGCTTTCATGTGCCCTGTCATTTCCACCTCCCTAACTTCAAAAGACTTAAGAAATGCAAAGGGAACAATATCATATGGCGAATTCTGTTTATGTGGCATGGCTTAGTCATCCTTATTTACATCACCCTGGCACCTAAACAGACCTACTCACAATGCATAGCTGTCACTCAGGCTGAACCTTAGATTACTGCTAATGTTTGCAAAGGGATGGTTATGCAACAGTACACAACAGTACATCAAATACAGAGCCCAAGGCCAATAAAACTCAGTCCAAACTGACCTAAGGACTCTTAGACTTCTGTTCTGCATACTGATGTATCTGATTACAATAGATACAAGCATACAACTAACATCTTTAAAAAAAAAAATTCAAAGGCCAACTTATTTTCACCCAGGCTGTCATTTTTCCTCGTGTTGTCAAATATACCATGTGTGCAGCCTCTAAGAAAAGCAGTCAGACCAGGTCTGCTTGCAATTAGAAGAATGTTCCTTCCTTAATTTCTGTATGAAATACAGAAATAGCTCCATGGCAATTTGATAGACTGTAATCTTCAAAGCAGTGGAGTGAAGAACAGGAAATTTAATGAGCAAAGAAGCATCAATAGAAGAGCGGCTTACCACCCAGATAGGAAGGAAAAAAAAATGCAAAGTTTAAAATAAAATTGCTTATTATTTACCTGAAGCCCTAGTCGTGATGCCATTCAGTTGCTCCTCCTCTCCTCCCAAAACCAAGTACAACCATCAACAACAAGGAGATAGAACGGATGGCCTGGAGCAAGCTGAGGCAGTTCTTGGACTGAAAAACCCAAAGCTCACACAGAGACAGTAAAGCGTGCCAGGAGGAGGCACATGTCCAAAGATAAACTGTACCTTTATAGTGCCCAGAACTGTCCCCGGAGGCTGCTGCCACCAAGGAGCGGTTGGCAGACAGCTCCACCTCGTAGGTCAGAACCTGGATGTTACATCTGCATCCTAAAGCTGTGTGAGAGAAAACATGCAATTTTTATGGCTATCGACGGGAGAGGAATAGGGAGATGAGCTTTTTTTTGCACCTTTACAAATACCCAGGCAAACTGACTAAACTACTGGCTCATCCAGTCCTGTGATATTCACCACAACAAAATCGGCTGGTCTGTTGAATCCAGAATTGCCTATTAGCCAGTACACTTTATTTCAGTTTTGAATGAAATTTTGTACCTGGTGCAGCTTAGACAAAACACTTACAGAACCTCTTAATCAGTCCTAGCTTAGCTAAACTGCCCTTTCTACTTCAGACTAAGGCCTAGAAGCACTTTCCAACCAAAGAGGTCACTGCTGCTTTCCCGAAGGAGATGATTTCTGAAGATGCTGATGTACAGAAGTGATGTGACTCACAGATGCGTATTCTGAGCACACAGAAGAGTTTCACTGGTGAGGTTAGGCTGATGAGGTAGGAAGGGGATAATAATAAAAATACAAACTCTACCCCACACGTTATAATAAAAGGTAGGCATGGTATACATCCATAATCCAGCCTATATTCTTGCCAAAATCAGTTTGTTATGTGGGGGGGAGGGATATTAGTGGATCCATAAAGTTGTCATAAATCCAAGCTGTGGTAGTTCACTCTCAATGTGGAGCTGGCCCCAAGCAAACCCACTGGACAACAACGTGACAGATTTCCAGAAACAAGCGCAGTGTAAAAACAGAAGCGTGTTGCTGGCGTGGAGAAGGAAGAAGTGACTGGGCAGGAGAAGAGAGCAGGATTTTGTGGCAGAGCAGAGGACAGCAGAGTCGGCAGTAGGAAATTCTCAGCAGTATTTACACTGCTGCGGCAAAGAGCTTTCTAGGTGGTTGTTTACCAACCACTCAGAACTGCGTTGTCATTAATAAGTTATTCTTGTATCTCAATAAACTGAGACAACCAGGTAATTCCTTAATTAGGTGATACCCTTCCCCTCCTTACCCCTTTTCCCCTAGAGTTTTTAATGTGAAAGCCATCTTTTATGTCTCTGTGCAGTAATATACACTTCAGCTTTCAAGCCCATGTGTCATAGAATATAAGAAAAAAGCAACCAAATAATAGAGAGCTGTAATTCCGCTGATGATTTCTGGTGATAAGAAAAGCCGCAGTGGCAAGACTCAAAAGGGTTTGTCACCATAACTCCAGGATCAAATTTCCTCATATTACAGAAAGATGGCAGAAAGAGTCTGCAAAGGAGACTCAAGGAGACATGTAATAAATGCCATGAAAGGAGCAATTCTTTCTGATAGAAGAGCTTTAACACAGTCACAAAGTGCCTAATCGTGGAAGTGCTGAGTGACTTCACCCCTCCCTTGAACTTCAGCAGGACGTGTGGTGCTCAGCACCTCCTCAGCAGAGGCTCAGCACTTTAGAGAACTGGGTGCTGAAGCAGGAGGAAAAACTATTTTCAGAACTACATTTGGCACGACATAAATTCCTACCTAATAAGATAAATCAGGTTTTATTTAAGCATTGGCTTACAGAAGAAAGAGATCCCAGACAGGGCGATATATTTAAAACAATCCATTTGTTTTCTCCTCCAGAATAGAACACACTGAGAGAGCCATTTTGAGCGTTTGAGAGGGATTTAACTGGCTCTAGCTTGCACTAGCCTTCCACACAAGGGTGAATCACAACCTTGACAAAGTACTTCATACATGTGAAGAGCCACAAATCAGGGAAATTAAAGGTAAATAGAATCAGAGCATGTAAAAAACCCAGATTTTGCATAACAAAGACTATTTCTTGGCCGTAACATCAGCATCTACCAAATTGTTGCATGGTAAGACTTTTCTGCAATAAAAACACAAGTCGTTTTATAGTTTTTTTTAAAAACTTTTCTAAAGATCAAACCCAGACTAAGACAAAGATGACACCTGAAAGTGTAGCCTGTGGAAGAGAAGGAGGTAGCATATGGAGGAAATGATCCTAAAGATGTCAGATGCCTTTTCACTCTCCCCACACACAGCACACAAAATATATGCAAAATCCTTTAGTTGGGTAGGATGCTCCAGGGAAGTGCAGCCTGAGCAAAGCTTATCTTTTTCCCTATTTTCTTTGGAGTGTCAGAACAAGGGATATTTGGGCTTCCTTCAGTTCTGCAGTTTACTTTTCTAGCTGGTCTTTAGCTGGGTCAAGCACATTGTTTATAATTTAGCTGCTGTATCATGAAATTCAAGGCAGGATCCAGAGAAGGTTCAAAGCAACAGACTTGGAGGAAGTACGTACTTGGATCTTTCCTTTAAACTGCCCTGACATTCAAGATGTTTGCAAACACTTCATATTATTTTTGCAGCATTGCATTGCTTCAAGAAGCCATAATTGCAAGGCATCCTGATAACCAAATATAAACCCAAAAGGATTTGAAAAGGAAAAAAAAAATCACCAGTTCTGTCATGCTGAAATTTCAGTTGCAGAATCACAGTCAGTAAGTACTCCTAAATTGTTTTTGAAGAGCAGTCTTGGAAGCAGCCATAAACATTGAGATGCTCCAGGTTACTGAGACACTCATGAGTCACTCTTGGGCAGCCATCACAAATAAAACAAATTGATACTCATTACAGTTTCCTGACTATGCCATGAAATGATGTGACAAGGTTTTCACACTAACCTGGAAACAGTCTAGACTCACTCAAAATGTGTTCTAAGGAAACTCTGTATAAGTTAAGGAATATCAGAGAAGTTATAAACCATGTTGTAACGCCACAGCAGGGCAAGAGCTGGGCACTTCAATTCTCTCATTCTTGCACCCTTAGCAAGTTTGCAGATGATACTAAGCTGGGTGGAAGTGTCTATCTACTGGAGGGTCGGGAGGCACAGCAAAGGGATCTGAACAGACTGGGCTGCTGGGCAGAGTCCAGTGGGATGAGGTTTAACA
>WAAB01005859.1:52033-88831 GCA_013389865.1 Piaya cayana | reverse complement strand
GACAGGGGACAGGACAAGAGGGAATGGCCTCAAGCTCTGCCAGGGGAGATTTAGGCTGGACATTATGAAAAAAATTTTCACAGAAAGGGTCATTGGGCACTGGAACAGGTTTCCCAGGGAGGGGGTTGATTCACCTTCCCTGGAGGGGTTTAAGCCACAGGTGGACAAGGTGCTGAGGGACATGGTTTAGTGTTTGATAGGAACGGGTGGACTCGATGATCTGGTGGGTCTCTTCCAACCTGGTGATTCTATGATTCTATGATTCTCTAAATCATAAATCTGAATTGAGTCTTAATGCTGGTCGGTACAGCCAGAGCAGTCTCAGGTCTTAGTTCTCAAAATGATATGTCCAATAATAGGAAAGTTATATAAATGAATATTGACAAGCTTGATCAGGAGTACGAAATCAATCCAGAATCCTGTTTTACTCTGCAGAAAACTACATCATTCCTGCTGCCTGTCTGGGGTAGGCATGGGGAATTGCTTGAAGCTGGGATCACAGTCTGGGTCCAAGTACCTCTGGTTTCTTCACCATTCAAACTACATGAATGTTTCTGGTCTTTATTATGACACTCAGGGTATTGCCCCTTTTTTTCTCTTTCTCTTCCTCTTTCTCTTTTTCCTTCTCCTTCTCCAAGTTCCTTTGTTTCACCCCACTCATCATATACTGCATATTTCTCTGACTTATAGCAGCTCCTCATCATAGTCCTGTTACTCAAGCAAAGGCTGTACCTCAAGCTAAGCAAACTAGGCTATGACTCCCCCCTATCCTGAAATGCTAGCGTGACTTACAGATACTGGAAATCCATCTTCAGGAGTCACACCTCATTTTCTGCTAATGAGCTGTAGGGTCTCTGCACTGGACTGCCTCTCACTGATTGTTAAGGTGCTAACATTAAAAAAATCCTGTATGCCCTATAAAATCACAGTTGTAAATAGAGAACCTTTCCCACTGAGTTATCTTCATAAATGAAGTTGCTGTAGCAAGCTTTTCTGAGAACTCACAGTCCCACACGCTGCAGTTAAACTGGGATAATGATTTACAGTGTATGAAATAACCTCCTAAAGCTGAACTTTTGGGATTGCACCAGGGACTGTTCATCCACATTCCGGGTTTGATTGCTCAGAATTTATCTTAATTATAAGGAGTTCAATTAGAGTGAAGAGAGAGGGATGGAGAGGGAAAACAAGCAGTATTAGAGCTCCACGCTGGATGACTGACAGTGACATAATACCATCAAGCAACTAACGTGTTTTGGCACAGCATTTAAGTAGACCCCATTCTTCAGGCAGATCTGAAAGGTCTGCTTGGTTTTGCTGTCTCTTGCAGGTAGCACAATGGCTAAAGAAGCAGAGAGATGCTCTGCAGACACACAGCTTTATTGTTGCTTGAGTCACTACAGCTATTTAAGCAACAAGACTCCGCAAGGTAGAGTGACACAGTGCAATAAAAGCTTGCCTGTGGTGTGCTGTGAGAGAGGATTAGAAAAAGAAAAGCTCCCTTAACCATCCAGCTCAAACAGGTATAAAACACATCCTACCATGTTTTTATCAGATTCAGAAAATTCCCCCAAAAAAGGTCTAATGATGACACGGTCCCATCCAGCCTCTCCGTTGACTTATTTTCTTAGTAGTTCTTTGTTTTTCATGTTATTGATCTAAAAATATGTGATGCACCCAATATTGCAGGCACAAAGCGCAGATGCCAAAGAACCTACCAACATCCTGGACATAAAGCAGTGAAGTCACAGAGCAATAGATAGAGAAAAGGAAGGAAAGACACAGATGCAAGAGTGAGATTATTCAGTTACTCATCACAGGCACGTGCTCATGATGTCAGAAAACTTTTTAGAAAACATCACTAGGTGTAGCAGAAAAGCAGCTCTTCTACATTGTCATGATTTTTACACATATTTTGAGGCTTTCCTTAATCATAGGATCACACAGCCTTTATACCTCACCAACAGCATCACCTGAGCAGTGCGTACCAGCTGGCCTTCAACGGTGGCTCCAAAGTGTGTGGGACAGACTGGGAACAGCTGGTGCCATCCTCATTATTTCCATGGCAGCTGAGGATTCTCCTGCACTCCAAGAATCCTCAGCTGCTGCTTTTTACCCTCCCTCCCCTTTTCTGCAGGAGGGTGTATATTTCCTTTGAAGAAGTAATGGGGGCTCATAAATTGGACTTTTCCCCTGCAACTGTTTCTCTTCCATTTTTCTACATTAATTTACTCCTGTCGTATCTTCCAGTAGCAACTCATGAGAACAGCACTGCTGACTAGGGCTGTATTTGTTCTTCTACGTAAGAGGAAAATATCCCTTCTCACTGTAGTTCTGCAGAGTATATCGCAGAGGATTTGCTGCAGCCATAATAGGAGTCATGGCCACACTCAAGAGCAGGGAATCTTGATGGGATTCCATCCTTGTGTCTTGAACTAAACACGTACAGGAGAACATGTCTATGGTGAAGGAGAGAGGAACATGGGTTGTGACAGAGATTATCTCTTCTCCTCACACTAGCAAATAAAGCAATCAAAGCACCTAAACGCGATATGCTGCCCATGGCTTTGTGGGGGAAGCTGTACAATTGATTCAAGTCCCTCCAGCTAACAAAGCTCAGCCTCACAAAGAAATTTTCTAATAAACATCTGAAATTAAAGCTCCAATGCTGACAGGAAAATTACAATTTACAGTTTAAAGATGCATTCAATTATAGTTATCCAGAGACAAAGAATACAAGAAAAATAAATCTGGAAAGAAAAGGAAGTACTTCAAATTTGCATCCAATCTTAATCCAGTAATCTGCCTCTAATTAACCATAGTAGACTTTCTCCTAAAGTGATTGGTTTTGCCTCAGATCTTCAAATCTTATGGCCCAAAGCCAAATGGATAAGTGCCTTATCATTTGAGTTTGGGAGAGCACCCATGCCTGCAGGCTCAATGAGAACATTTATAGCTGGTGTGCTTGGCTGCCATTGTGGATTTTGCTTAATCCATTGAGAGTCTTTTTGCATCTTTGACTCTGTTTCATGCTTTGGACCAGAGGTAAGATATTACTGGATATCTGGGGACAGGAGGAGTATTATTCTTTCACCAGCTTCTAGAGTTCACACTTTAGCCTGTCTGCATTTTTCTTCTAATTGCAGACCCTTTGTCTGACTCTGGAAAACTCATCAGGGGTGAAAAATTTAACAAAGGCAAAACAGCAATATGAATGCCCATTTGGGGCATTTTTACTTAATATTTTAGATTTTTTTTTTTCCCAGCTACCTGACATATTCATTATGGTTAAAGACAAGGCAGGAGAAGAGCATTCTTAAAGGTGATCCCTTCAATGTCTTCTCTTTCATGGTAATCCAGACAGTGTTATTTTTTCTTGGCTCTCCTCACAACTCCCTGAACGTTGCCCCTGCTCTCCCTGCGCTTCTGCATAACTTATCTCTCTTCCTCAGCATCTCAAGACGTGATCATTTTCACTCCAAATAAAGTTTTCTCCTATATCCCAATGGTTGCCAGTGGTTGTCCTGCCACTGACAAGATCCTTCTCTTTAAAATGGCTCTTCTAGTTTGGACATGGAGCAAATGGCTCTGCCATACTTCACACCCAAGGGGACTAGAAGCAGAGAGATCTAGGGCCATTTTCTGGAGTGGTTCTGATGGTGTGAAGATAGCTCTGAAAAGTATCAGAGTGTGTGGTGTTTCCCATCCATGAGGACCTTGCCATAATTTAATGGGAAGCCTGTCCTTCCTTCCGAAATCAAGACAGACCCTGTGGGAAACAGCTTCAGAAGCCAGCTGATCATGCAAGGGAGATACAAAGTCTTTTCCTTTGTAAGACATAACTTAGGGAAAGAATCTGCAAGTGCTAACACTGCTTGGTGCTGGGAATCCTTGCAAGACACACTCAAACAGCAATCCCTGGTAAAAGTGTCACTCAAAAAGGTGCCAGAAACCCACATTTATTGGATCAAGTCACATACATCTGAATAACAATTCCAGCAATTACAGCTCTGTCCCGTCTCTCTGTGTTGACACCAGCAGTTGATGCTATAGGATGCTTCCTTTTCTTCTGTTGATAAATCAAAGAAACATAAAAACAGCTGTCAGCAAAAATGTAATTAGTAAACAAAACACAAAGTTAAAATAAGAATTAACTGAGCCCCAGGACAGACTGGGGCAGAGGACCATCCTTTAATATCTACTATCTCGGAATGGTCAATGCTTGTTTCTACAAACCCATTTCTATGGTTCCAGAACAGTTGCTGGCAACAGGCAATTAAGTGTGGTTGAAAAAAGAATTTGTAGAACTGAAAGAAAATAGTTTCTGCTCTCTATTGTGCTACTAACATCTTCTGCATTGCCTTCATTCAAGAGTTTCCTTTGCAAAAAAGAGAGTGAGAACAATTACCTATTTAACACAGGCAAACCTAACAAGCTTTATTTGCATGTATACGCTTTCTTAGTGTTTGTCATACCACCAGGAGAACCTTTAGTGGAAAAAGAAACCAGAATCAGTATTTGTGAAATACTGAGAACCCCAAACTCAGACCATACTATTACAGGAAAATCACAAACTTCTTTTACACTGTTATGTAGATATTGTTGACAACAATGGGTCAATCGCTCTTTCCCATTTCAAAATATTTATAAACCAACTGCTCATTTCTTGAGTTTTTCCATTTATAGAACACAGAACAAGCGCTAACAAAGCTTGTGTCTTTTAAAACCTTTGATAACATGTCAGGCAATTTCAGAACAGAGGTTGTTCATTCTTAACTTTAGCAAAGGAGGTCTTTATCCTTACTTCATATATTTGTTGGCCAAAAAAAGAGCCACTGACTGTAAACTGCCTCTTATTCTTAAATTTCTTCTCACTAGAAAAAGACTTTCTACCAGGAATCTGTGATGAAACAGCATATGCTCTAATTAAATCAAGGCAATCCCAAGCTTTTTCACCGAAATGGCTTTCACCTGCTGTTTTTGCTTTCCTTTGACCATTATTGTGCACACAATGTTTTCCACATCCAAATATGAAACCCATCAGCTACTGCACCTCCTGCCTATGTTGTTTCATCCAAGTTGTCCAAGTACCTCCCTTCTTTTCACTTCCCTTTTCCAGTACATCTGTGCACTATTGAATGCATTTGGCATTCAACTCCAAATTGCATTGCATTTTCAGGGTTGTTATTGCATTGCAGGTAAGGCGTATGTTCATATCCGACGTACTGAATGTCACTCCAATACTCAAGAAGCAGCGTGAGTTGCTCAGACCGTGCGTGGGTTGCGGGAGACAGTCTGAAGAGATCGTGCATCACAGAAGACATTTGAGACTCAGTTCTAATACAAATCAGTAGTAACAATTTTCTTAGTCAACAGATGCACACTGAAATAAGATCAATAAAGATGAGATCAGAATTGGGTCATGGTATCAGGCATGCAAGCTGCGGCACAGTTTCTTAAACCTTAGTGTTATTTGTCTCCCAGGTTAGAGGAGATTTCTGAGTATCCTGACTTGAGGGATTTTTTTTCTGAGAAAGGACACGGGTTATATTGCGAGCGCTGTGAAAAGAACTATAGCGTAAAGCACTGTAGCATGCAGCGGGTAGTACTAGAACATACTGTTATGGTTCGCTGTACCTGTAAAATTCATGAAATTATTGGCTTCTTTCTGCTGCAGTACAGTACTTTTTTCAGTAATTTGTCACTCTGTTTTCAGCAGGGATAATGGACCATGCCTTTTTCTAGGAGCACATTATTTGGCCACTGGCAGCTCTTTATATTTGCCACGAGATACCCAGTAGCTACGTGTTCCCCCCTCACCCTCCCTCCACAGGACGTTGCGGGCGATAATGGATCTTTGGGGTTAATATNGAAATCAAGACAGACCCTGTGGGAAACAGCTTCAGAAGCCAGCTGATCATGCAAGGGAGATACAAAGTCTTTTCCTTTGTAAGACATAACTTAGGGAAAGAATCTGCAAGTGCTAACACTGCTTGGTGCTGGGAATCCTTGCAAGACACACTCAAACAGCAATCCCTGGTAAAAGTGTCACTCAAAAAGGTGCCAGAAACCCACATTTATTGGATCAAGTCACATACATCTGAATAACAATTCCAGCAATTACAGCCCTGTCCCGTCTCTCTGTGTTGACACCAGCAGTTGATGCTATAGGATGCTTCCTTTTCTTCTGTTGATAAATCAAAGAAACATAAAAACAGTTGTCAGCAAAAATGTAATTAGTAAACAAAACACAAAGTTAAAATAAGAATTAACTGAGCCCCAGGACAGACTGGGGCAGAGGACCATCCTTTAATATCTACTATCTCGGAATGGTCAATGCTTGTTTCTACAAACCCATTTCTATGGTTCCAGAACAGTTGCTGGCAACAGGCAATTAAGTGTGGTTGAAAAAAGAATTTGTAGAACTGAAAGAAAATAGTTTCTGCTCTCTATTGTGCTACTAACATCTTCTGCATTGCCTTCATTCAAGAGTTTCCTTTGCAAAAAAGAGAGTGAGAACAATTACCTATTTAACACAGGCAAACCTAACAAGCTTTATTTGCATGTATACGCTTTCTTAGTGTTTGTCATACCACCAGGAGAACCTTTAGTGGAAAAAGAAACCAGAATCAGTATTTGTGAAATACTGAGAACCCCAAACTCAGACCATACTATTACAGGAAAATCACAAACTTCTTTTACACTGTTATGTAGATATTGTTGACAACAATGGGTCAATCGCTCTTTCCCATTTCAAAATATTTATAAACCAACTGCTCATTTCTTGAGTTTTTCCATTTATAGAACACAGAACAAGCGCTAACAAAGCTTGTGTCTTTTAAAACCTTTGATAACATGTCAGGCAATTTCAGAACAGAGGTTGTTCATTCTTAACTTTAGCAAAGGAGGTCTTTATCCTTACTTCATATATTTGTTGGCCAAAAAAAGAGCCACTGACTGTAAACTGCCTCTTATTCTTAAATTTCTTCTCACTAGAAAAAGACTTTCTACCAGGAATCTGTGATGAAACAGCATATGCTCTAATTAAATCAAGGCAATCCCAAGCTTTTTCACTGAAATGGCTTTCACCTGCTGTTTTTGCTTTCCTTTGACCATTATTGTGCATACAATGTCTTCCACATCCAAATATGAAACCCATCAGCTACTGCACCTCCTGCCTATGTTGTTTCATCCAAGTTGTCCAAGTACCTCCCTTCTTTTCACTTCCCTTTTCCTGTACATCTGTGCACTATCGAATGCATTTGGCATTCAACTCCAAATTGTATTGCATTTTCAGGGTTGTTATTGCGTTGCAGGTAAGGCGTATGTTCATATCCGACGTACTGAATGTCACTCCAATACTCAAGAAGCAGCGTGAGTTGCTCAGACCGTGCGTGGGTTGCGGGAGACAGTCTGAAGAGATCGTGCATCACAGAAGACATTTGAGACTCAGTTCTAATACAAATCAGTAGTAACAATTTTCTTAGTCAACAGATGCACACTGAAATAAGATCAATAAAGATGAGATCAGAATTGGGTCATGGTATCAGGCATGCAAGCTGCGGCACAGTTTCTTAAACCTTAGTGTTATTTGTCTCCCAGGTTAGAGGAGATTTCTGAGTATCCTGACTTGAGGGATTTTTTTTCTGAGAAAGGACACGGGTTATATTGCGAGCGCTGTGAAAAGAACTATAGCGTAAAGCACTGTAGCATGCAGCGGGTAGTACTAGAACATACTGTTATGGTTCGCTGTACCTGTAAAATTCATGAAATTATTGGCTTCTTTCTGCTGCAGTACAGTACTTTTTTCAGTAATTTGTCACTCTGTTTTCAGCAGGGATAATGGACCATGCCTTTTTCTAGGAGCACATTATTTGGCCACTGGCAGCTCTTTATATTTGCCACGAGATACCCAGTAGCTACGTGTTCCCCCCTCACCCTCCCTCCACAGGACGTTGCGGGCGATAATGGATCTTTGGGGTTAATATTTCTTTAGCAATAGTTAATGGCATCTGCGATGATTAGCGTTAATTGGCCTGGCTATGTCGAATGTGCCTGTACTGTTCTTTTCAGTACACTGTCCCTCCACTTCTGCCTGCGCACTCCACTGTGGCCAAAATCAGCTAGAAAAACATCAGAGCCATTGCTCCTCCCTATCTCACCTGACACTGCTTAATATTGTCATTTTTATATGGCTGGCATCTAGGAGCCCAGTAATAACCCTTTGCATGGCTGGAGATAAATGTGATGTAAAAATGAATGAAAAGGAAGATCAGGGAAAAAGCCCCCTCTGACCTGAGGGCTGATATTTTTCAGCTTTAATGTTTCTCTTCTACCTACACCATAACATCAGGGACGAAAATGCTCTTTTCCATCTTATTTGAAAACCTGAACATGCTATTGGCATTCTTTTCCATGAGAAATGGTAAGTCATTAGAATTGGGAAGGAAATTGTTTTCCCGTCTGATGACGCGTTGTGAGATTTTTTTAATTTTTCCTCTATTCTGCAGTGCAACAAATCCAAAATATTTCTACACGCCTCACGAGAAAAAAGCAGGGTGATTTTCCTTCAGAAAAAGCCAATGATCTGGAGACTGGACATTCTTCTAACATGCAGTAACATAGGCAGCAGGGAAAGAACCTCTTCATCTTACATCCCTTGTTAAAGTTATATTCTCTACATGATAGAGTCTTTCACTCTTTTCCATCTGGATTTTGACCACCTGTTTGGTCATCCTGATATTAAAAATGAGACAGCATCCCTCTCCTCAACAACCAAAGGGCATTTTTCTCAAAACATTTTAGATTTGCCTAATCATCACTTTTATAAGAATTCTTCTGTGAAGTATGATGAAATATAGCACTCCAGAGCCAGAAAGCACATGGTTGTTCTGGAAATGGTGTCTGATTTCAAGGCCAAGCTCTTTTCTCCCAAGGTAGATGTAATTTACCCGCTCTCCAGAACCAATGGAGATAAACATCAGTTTCAGAAGGAAAGGGCAAGATTGATTTAAAGCAACAATGAGGAATATTCCTAAATATAAATAACACCTTTACTTTACCTGCTTGATGTCCACCAAAAAATCCCAGTCAACATGTTTAAGNTCAGAAGGAAAGGGCAAGATTGATTTAAAGCAACAATGAGGAATATTCCTAAATAAAAATAACACCTTTACCAGCTTGTTGTCCACCAAAAAAATCCCAGTCAACGTGTTTAAACTTAGAAGATGGAAGAACTTGCCTCATTTTGTTTTGCCACACACCAAAGTACATCGCTACTTATAAATGCATGCAGTGTCTTTCAACCTGCTCTGGGTTATTTAGATGCTTAAAGATGAACATCCCCAAAGATAAAAGTCTCAAAACACTTTCCTGAAGTGAGATTTTCCCAGTTTGGGAAAGAGAAAGGATTTGCATCCATTAAGTGGTAAACTTTCCAGGCTCAGGTGCCAAATACAGCCAGGGAAAAGGGATGGGCTCTCCCAGAGCTCCTAATTTTATCTTCTGTACTGGAGGCATCTGTCTCTTTCTGTGATTTATACTGGGAGCTGTAGGAAAATGATACCTCATTTTGGTATCTGGATTATGCATCTAGCAGTGTGTTGTGCATGATCCCCTTGATCTTGTTTTACAAATTCCAATTGTTTCTCATACCTGCTAATTCCAGTAAAACTGGTCACACCTTCAGTACCTCGTTAGGTAAGTCTGCTCACATTTCTGGAAATAATACTTGTTAGCTGTTGTTGCATTAAAGAACAGACAAAATGAATAAAAATCTTGTCTGTCTGCAAGCACTAGGTTATCCAGCAGTTTGTATGCTCTAAAAATCCTCTTAAAAACATAACTTGGACCAAAATCTTCAACCATCACCTGCTGAATTTGGCAAATACATTCCCATTGCCAGCAATAGGCTTTTGCTGTATAGGTGGTTCCTCAACGTACCCTAGTCATTAGATGCATCCTCTCACTTCTGATATTTCACATGGAAAAGAAGTTCAGTTGGTTTACAGAAATACCAAGAAATGCAGAAGTAACCATTTAAGATACTACATTCATAAATATATCCTGTGGTTAGATATTCTCATTTATCTAATTTCAAGCTGAAATTTCCAAGAGTTGCACTTTGAGCCCTAGACACTGCCAAGGTGGTCACTGTCCGGAGGTAAATCTGCGCATTTGCATCTATCTGAGCTCTAAATTGAAATCCTGAATGAATAGAAGCTGGTAACATTGCCATAAAACTTTTTGGACTTTGAAGCCACTAAGTTTGAAGGAGAAAAGTAGAAATGGAGCAAAGAAGTGGGTTTCTTTGGGAAGCATGTAAGAGTGACTTGGTAAAATAAAAGCCCTGAAGCTGCAAAAGGTCACCCTTTGAAGACTGTAGGCTGTGAATGAGCTGCAGTTTTCCTCTTTTTCTCATTAAAAATTCCACACACAAGCAGAGTCGCCCTATTCAGACGTGTGTTGTGAAGAGGTATTTGCAATAAAAAGGAACTGAGGCAAAGGGCACCAAAATGTGTAATCGTATTTACTCTGCCATGTCTGTAGTGAAGTGATACCCCAAATAACCAGAAATTAGTCTTTCAGGTACCAGCTGCTGTGTAACCGTAGCAGAGAACTACGTCTGGGCATATTCTGCAGCTGGACAGCAGCAACGCTATCATCAGCAAGCTGCCAGCAGCACTGGATTTTATCTCACTTTTTTCCTTACCAGCCCTGAATTTCTTGGTCTGCTAACGAGACTATGCCATAAAGTCTTGCTGCTCTCGTAACTGTTTGGGGGAAAATCTTTATGCCTTGACTTTATTTAAAATCCTTGAGCCGTCCTGTGACTACATAAGAATACGGGCAACTTGTCATTTTAATTGTTAAGTGAAAAGTTGATAATCTGGTTTGTGGGGTTTATAACATTTCCACAGCCAGCGGTCTGCAACACTGAACACTGCAGTTTGTCTACGGGCATATTACCTTCCCATGGATATATAAAAAAAAAAAGTTACCTCATTCTTAAAGATGTTTCTGTGTGACCTTCTGCATGTGGTAAGTCTTGGACCCTCCCCCACCTATAAGAACTACTGGTGGCCCTGCTATAAGCCCTGCAGATGTTTCTACGGCATTATTGCAGCTTTATATTTGCAAGAGCCTCCTCAGAGCAGATGTTCTTTCTGTGTGTATGTGCCATCCTTCCCACTGCAAACACTTTTACAACACAAACAGCAGATTGCCTTGCTTCTGTCGTTCGGATCAAGAGAGAGTAAATGCCTCATTCTAATGATGTCGGTCTTCTTTCCAGCGTGTTTAATGTCTTCCCTTCCCTTCTTGCCGGCCCTGCCTGCTGCAGGTGTTTTGTCTCTGTTCTTTAGGCTCTCCATCACTTACCTTTACTCTGAAGGGTCTCCCTAAAAATATTCTCCTCCTGAATCTCCTTTACGATTTACACTCTCTTTTAGTCCCTTCTGCTGTGTTGTCCTCATTTTATAAAAGTTGCTCTGCCTTCTTTGGTTCTGCTCAGTAAGGAGCTAATTCAATGGATTTAAATGGGAATGTCTTTTCTCAGGTAACGCACAATATAGACTGGTGAATATAGTTCCTACAAATTGTGGAATAGGAGTCAATAACCCCACAATAATAACACAAAGATGATAGTTATTTGAGGAGCCAAATACATGTCTTGTCTTCAACAAAACAAAAGGATTTTGGAAGGTTTGTGTTGTCGTATTTCAAAAGCAGGTTTTGAACATCATCACCACAATGACCCAGCCCCCACCCCATTATTTAATCAGAAATCTGCCTTTCAAGTGGTATAATTAGCACAGGATCTTGTAAAATTATGACAGTATTACATAGATTTTTGGTCTCTTTCCCAGCAATCCTGATTACTTTCAGAGGACACTTAGTCCATGACTATTTCTTATCAAAATTTACCTAGTCTTCTGCTTTCAGCTGCTTCTTTTTTCATAAGACAGCTCTCAATATAAACAGCAATAATAATATACATTCCATAGCAATTAGAAAAAGTAATATCTGTCATTGAATAGTAATGCATCACAAAGAGGTAATGATGTGTATCTCTCTGCTGCCACAACTAGTTTGCTTTGCATATTTGAGCTGGACTCTTTAGAGGTACGTGCAGTGTCCTTATGGCACCTTAGAATCATAGAATCATAGAATCACCGGGTTGGAAGAGACGCATCGGATTATCAAGTCCAACCATTCCTATCAAACACTAAACCATGTCCCTCAGGACCTCCAGTACATGTGTGGCAGGATGCTGAGAACAGCTTCTCTCAACCTCACACTCATGGAAGTTGTCGCTCTTGTACTCTGCAATCTCCTGAAACACAAGTTCTGTCAGACTCCTAATATCTATGATGGAAATTCTGTCTTTTGCTCCCTTACAATACTTTACTCTTAACTTCTTTAAAATAATCCTACCTCTACTTTTTCATCTGTTCTATTTTCCTCACATTGTTTTCATCTGCATCCTTTCTGTTGTAGTTCTCTTCCCCATAAACACCATTCTACTGAAAAATACTCTTACACCTCCTTGTATTTGTTTCAATTTTCATATTACAACTTCCTAGTTAACTCCTTACATAGAAAGACTAAATAGTTATTTGGCCTACTCAGCTCCCAGTTCAGAGATCATAGAATCATAAAGTCACCAGGTTGGAAGAGACCCACTGGATCATCGAGTCCAACCATTCCTATCAAACACTAAACCATGTCCCTCAGCACCTCGTCCACCTGTGGCTTAAATCCCTCCAGGGAAGGTGAATCAACCCCCTCCCTGGGCAGCCTCTGCCAGTGCCCAGTGACCCTTTCTATGATTTTTTTTCCTAATGTCCAGCCAGAATGTTAACCCTAAACTTCCCCTGGGATGTAACATTAGGTGGCTGGTACCTACTGTGCAGGCAGTCTTTTCATCATTTGCAGGTAAAAACTGGACTTACAAATGGTGTCATACAGCCTAAATAGTAACTTAGGTTCCACAAACAGCGAAACAAGTTTACGGTCACATTGAATAAAAGAAAGAAATTATGATAGGTTGAAGCCACAGACCAAGATTTCCTGTAAATCTCAGTGAATCCTTCCTTTGCCCTTCTTTAACCACTGTAAAATTCATAATTAATTTCTATTTGTTTGGAAATCACTGGTTTCTCGTCTATGAAACTTTGTACAACTGCTCACAATTACTTTGGAAACGACAATCATGACACGAATAAGCTTTTCTCATTTTCAATCTTTCTTCTTGTTCACAAGTGAAATCTAGCCATTCTTTAGAAGTAGCTATATACCAGTGAAACAGTAATAAAGACTAGCTGTAAAATTTTCTCACTCAGAAATTTTTATAAACCAGTTCTATTACCTTTTATTAATGCATTACAAATACAATCCACACTACACCCATCTACTTTAAGATTATGACCTTGTAAAATGTGCACAGCCATTTAAAAAGTCTTTCTGTTTAAAAAGACCGGGTTACAGTCTTGTCAGGTCATGGATTTTTATCATGAATATTGTGGGGGTTTTTTGATGGTTTTCCTCAAAATTCTGAATAAAATTGAAAAAGGAAGAATCTCTGTGCCTACTTAAAAGGTGAGTAAATACCTTCAGGGAGGAATTATTGTCATGCATACAAGCTGAGGTATCTGAAAACAGTTAATTTATAAGATCATATGTTTCATAACTTAATTGTTCACATTCTGCAGACAAGATGAACTAATGAGATTTTTTGGGAGTTGTTATTTTGGTTTGTTTGTTTGGCTTTTCATGAAAGTGTTGAGGCTGACAGCAATGGCTTATCTAATGTTATCACTGACTTGTTATAATGCCTTGAAAAGTCACTCAACTTATTCTAAAGGCAGAATGAATCTGCGAGACACCTCATAAGAACTCCCAACATTATTCAATCTAACACACCTCTGAGCTAAGCATTAACACTAGTTAAAAATTCTTTTAAAAAATAGAAGTTAGGAAGAAGATGTGTGAAAATTGAGGAAAAAAAGGATTTCCACAGACATCCTCACTTCATTGTGCCTATCCAGCTCATGGAAATCCAGCACGGACCTGCTCAATTCCCTTCCAAGATGTTCTACACTGTCTTCTGTACTGAGGAGCAACACATGAGGGCAGATCTGCATTTACTACTCAGCTTGATCATGGCTTGAGATGGTTCTCTAATATTATAAAATATTAGTAAGTGTGCATTCACCGCCATGTAAGGCAGTTCTGCTGAGCTAGACACATAACAGATATTTCTTAATGTGAAAAGAAGTTCTTGGCAAACAAGAAATAGTTGCGAGATTTAGGTAAATGCAATGACATTCCATGAGAAGATCATCACGCTAATGTTAGCACATACCTATTATTTCTGAATACTCAGATTTTACCACTTGCTATCATTTAAGAGCAAAGACATAGTTGTCTGTAACCTCCTTCTCCCCATGAAGAAAAACGATTAAATAATCAGATGCCACAAGTGTGAAAGTTCACTGTATTCAAATCTAAACAATAGTTATATTTCAATGAATATAAAGGAAGACCCACCTAACTCAAAGGTAATTTGGAGTTGCCAAGGTGTTGCTGATGTCACCAACGTTACAGAGATTTCTACTGCTTCTTCAGAAAAATACACTTTCACAGAAGTCTGTGAAGGAAAGTGCACAAAATCCCACATTTTCTTAGCCAGTGCTGTTCCTGAGCCATCCTTATCCACTATCTCATTTCTGTCAACTAGAAGAGAATGAGCAACAGTTCTGTTTAGTGCTTCCTATTCTGTCTCATATTTTTCAGCACCTGTTTCACTCAGAGATGGGTGTTCTTGTATTTTTCAGAATGTTGACATTAGATCACATTATATTTGTTGTCTGCCATACCCACCTAAGTCATACTTATATGGAATGTAACAGTATTAACTCAATAAACAAAACAGCAGGACCTACTACATATCAAGAGCTTTAATTTGATGGAATACTATAATGGCATTGATGAATTGGAAAAATTTCTTCTTCATGGCCAGCATCTAGGGCAGTTAAAGTTCTCAGGTGTCACCATGTCAACTTAGTCCCCAACTTTTGAAAGTACTACATGAAGACAATCATAGAATCATAGAATCACCAGGTTGGAAGAGATCCACCAGATCATTGAGTCCAACCATTCCCACCAATCTCTAAACCATGCCCCTCAGCACCTCATCCACATGTGCCTTAAACACCTCCAGGGAAGGTGAATCAACCACCTCCCTGGGCAGCCTCTGCCAGTGCCTAACGACCCTTTCTGTGAAGATTTTTTTCTTTATGTCCAGCCTGAACCTCCCCTGGTGGAGCTTGAGGCCATTCCCTCTTGTCCTGTCAATATACCTATTGAAATACCAGTACAAGAAAGTGCAGCATACCTACAATATCACTGTGGTTAAGTTGCTTAATAATTTAGGAGAATTTAGGTTTCAGGGATGGAAAACATACTGCAAGGAACTACCTAATCTAGGAACCTGCTTTATCTGGATAAAGATTTTTTTTTTAGCTCTTTTTTTTTCACTTTTAAGTGAGAAGGATATGGAGCANTCCACATCTCTTTTCCTCTTGCTCAAATTATCTCTGACTTTGGACTGCTGTTTGGTGCCTTTTAGAAAGTCCATGGCAGAACAACTGAACGAGAATGATTCCTGCAATAAAAGACTGGGATCTTTATATTTTCCCCCCAGCTACTGGAAATGCTTCCTTTGTAACCCTTTGCTAAAGCAGGAGACCAAATACTTTAATGTCTCGTATTCCACCCAGTTATTTAGATCTGCATGAAAAGGCTCCAGTCCTTTCCTGCAGTCAAGGAATTCAGAGCGTGGCTAAACAGGGAAACTTGAGATACCCTCAAGGCACATTTTTAAGCAACTCATTTTATGGTGGGTGCCAGCTGCAGGGGTCCGAATGATCCACAGTGTAGAAATGGCAGGATGGCTCAGTAGAACAGTGAGAAGTCTTGCTCCTGTTCTCTTTTCTTATATGGCAGGGACTGGGTAAAAATTGAAGGCCTTTTTAGGAGACCAGACCAATAACCTAATTCCTCCTCGTGCCCTGCAGTTCTCTGAGACCTCTAGCAACTCCCTTGCTCTCAGTGTTGCAGGACTTTGAGAACTTTCTGCAATAAATCACAGGAGGGACTTTACATCCTCTTCGATACATGGATGAACTGTAAAAAGGTATTGGAATATTTGCATAATTTCATGTGTTGGTCTTTTTCTTTCCTGGAAAGTGGGTTGGCTATAACACTATATGAAGGTAACGTCTGAGCTTTAGCATCTTGCTCAGTCAGAAGCCCTGCAACACTTCCAAGCTAGAATCTTTGTGTGTGATCAGGAAGATGAGTGGAGATAACCCTTGAATTAGAGCTTACAACTTAATCTGCAGTACAGATGTACTCCCAAAGTCTTTCACTCGCTTTCATCACCCTCTTAATAAGAATTGCATAGGCAAGCAATCAACATTTTCTCAATTAAAGGGATTTTATTTTAATTTGGAAATGGCTATTCATAAAAAAAAGGGAGTTCTTTGGATTCATTTTCTACTGTTTGAGCAAAAAGCTGAGGAGAAAATTTGGTTTTCAAGAAACTAAGTTAGGAAACCCAATCTAGTTCCAGACTAGCAACAGTTGAGTGCCTAAAGGCAGCCTCACAATACACCATCTGATTAATTTGGAACCAATCTGGACAGCTTTCAGAGGATATACACTGAACTATCCTCAGCCATGGGAACAGAAAAGTAAAACAGAGGATGCATTCAAGGAAAATAGTTAGTGAAAGAAATTAATCAGAGAATCTCTAATCATAAAAGAATTCCCTTTGTAAAATGGTGAATCATCAAAATGATGAAAAATCAAAAATGCTGAATAATCAGATGTTGGCCAAAGTTATGTCCATTTACAAGACAGGTCAGAGGGAAGATCTGGGGAACTACAGGCCTGTCAGTCTGGTTTCAGTGCCAGGGAGAGTCATGGAGAAGGTCATCTTGAGTTCTATCACGTAACACACACCAGACAACCAGATGATCAGGCCCAGTCAACACGGGTTGATGAAAGGCAGGTCCTGCCAAACTTACCTGATCTCCTTCTATGACAACATTACCTGCTTTATGGATGAGGGAAAGGCTGTGGATATAGCGTACCTGGACTTCACCAAAGCATTTTACACTGTTTCTCATAGTATTCTGCTTAAGAAACTGTCTGCCACTGGCCTGGACAAGTGCACACTCTGCTGGGTAAAAAAGTGTTTGGATAGCTGGGCTCAAAGAGTCGTGGTGAATGGAGTTAAATCCAGTTGGAGGTCAGTCACAAGTGGTGTCCCCAGGGCTCGGTGCTGGGTCCAGTCCCGCTCAATATCTTTATTGATGATCTGTGTGAGAGGGTGAGTGTATCCTTAGTAACTCTGCAGATGATACTAAGCTGGGTGGAAATATTGATCTGCTTGAGGGTAGGCAGGTTCTACAGAGGGATCTGAACAGGCTGGAACGCTGGGCTGAGATGAATGGTACGATGTTCAACAAGGCCAAGTACCAAGTCCTGCACTTGGGACAAAACAACCCCGTGCAGCACTACAGGCTTGGGGAAGAGTGGCTAGAAATCTGCCTGGAGGAGAAGGACCTGGGAGTGTTGGTTGACTGTGACTGAACATGAGCCAGCAGTGTGCCCAGGTGGCCAAGAAGGCCAATGGCATCTTGGCTTGCATCAGAAACGGTGTGACTGACAGGTCCAGGGAGGTTCTTCTCCCTCTGTACTCAGCACTGGTAAGAATGCACCTCAAATCTTGTGTTTCAGGCACTTCGCTGCAGGAATGACATTGAGGCCCTGGAGAGCATCCAGAGGAGGGCAACAAAAATGGTGAAGGGGCTGGAGAACAAGTCTTATGAAGAGCAGCTGAGAGAATTAGGGTTGTTTAACCTAGAGAAAAGGAAGCTGAGGGGACATTTTATAATTGTTTACAACTACCTGACAGGAGGTTGTAGTAAGGTGGGTCATCAGTCTTTTCTCCCAAGTGACATGCAATAGGATGAGAGGAAGTGGCCCCAAGTTGCATCGGGGAGGTTCAGATTAGACATCAGGAAAAATTTCTTAACCAAAAGGGTTATTTGGCACAGGAACAGGCTGCCCAGGGAGACTGCTGAGTTACCATCCCTGGAGGTATTTAAAAGGCAGGTAGGTGAATTGCTTAGGGATATGGTTCATTAGTGGATGTGTATGGTTGGACTTGATGACCTCAAAGGTCTTTCCCAACCAAGTGATTCTATGGTTCTATGATTCTAAAACAAAAAAAATAGCCTGCAAAATGGAAAAAAAAAATTATTTTAACAAATGTCAGAAAATATTATTTTAAAATCTTCCAAAAATTTTCTTTTTTTTTCATTTTAACTGGTATCAGGTTAGGAAAAACTTCTCAAAACTCTCATTTGCCACCACTGGTTCAGGGCTGCATTACCCTGAGAAACACATACCAAGAATAACAACAAAAATATACAAGTTTCTCTGAAGGTAATTTTTACATTTGTTTTACTACACTTCTTTGCATCATTGTGAGGAGTAAAGCACCCTCCTAACATGAAGCATTTACATTAATTGACTAGTAGAGACTGCTTGCATCCACAAAGGTAGCACCAAATGAGGCAACGGCAGCACGAGGTTCCAGGCACCTTGTGCTCAAAGATCTACCACTCACCACTGTCAGCAGGGAAACCATAGGTTAGATGAATACTTTCATGTAGCAGAGACACTCAAACATTTGAGAGAATTTTTTTTCCTGACAAAAGTTTTCCTTCCATTCTTGTGGAAGACGTTGACGAGGTTTTTCTTTAAATAAAGGAAGATATTGGCCCCTCTCTGCTTCTCATTAAGAACCAGAGAATCTGCTTCAGAAGCAGTGCTAAACCATCTCTGCCAGGTAGCATTCCTGGAGTTTATTGTCATAATGCTAAAAATCATATTTTAGTACAGATTGCACCAAAGCAAGATGGCAGATTTTTTATTAGTTTTCCTGCAAAAGAGCCTGTATGCATAATCTCTTCTTTTTCCTCACTGTCAGTCTGCAAAAACTATGCTGTATTCCATAATATCAATAAACCGGTGCGTCACTGGAAAGCCACAGTTCCCAATCTTTGTTTCATATACCACACACTGCTCACAAGACTTTCTGATACAGCTTGTGGATACAGTGAGTTAAAAAGTTTAAACCAAGGCCAACAGAGACAGCAAACCTGTGCACAAAATGCAAGTTGCTCAGTACTGTTGCTCCCGAGACCACTGTTCTAGAGCAACATGCAAATGCTCCCAGCAAATCATAGCTCGAATATCAGTTTGTTTGCCAAGAGATTCTCCCAATTCCCTGCTCAAAACCATAAGAAAACATTTTATTTATTAATTATTATTTGTAATTTGGGAAAACAAATGGCTATATTCCCAGTCAGGCAACTCTCCTATCCACATATGCGCATTCCAGAAGCAAAGCTTTACTGCTAGCTTAGAGAGGCATTTTTTTCCCTGGGATCCTTCATTAAAACATTAGTAGCACATTATTGCTTAGCAGGTGCACAGGCCCCATAGCCAAATGTTACTTGTTAACCATCGTGCGACACTACATGGCCATAAATGTCTAAGTATTAATCACATGTTTTGATTTGTATCCAAGATATGATTTGTGACTGTGATTTCTAAGACTGTATGTTAAACCAACAAGGAAGATTGAAGGAATTTGGTTCGCTCAGGCAGTTGAATGAGTCTCTGCCACAAAGCAGATACAGCTGTGAGCAGACAGGGCAGTCTTGGAAGAGCAATGGGAATCAACCAGTTTGGCAGTACCGGAGGGAAGGGAAACAGAAGCCATCTTTGACAAATCCAAATAAATCCCTTCCTATACCAAGAGAAGAAAAACAACAGAAGTTCACAGCAGGGTCCTGAGAGTGAGGGAAAATACTAGCAAATAACCCTCCAATCTCTTTTTAAGGGAAAGGATGTGTTCCTACTAGAAGTAGAGATCTTCCATTTTATTCAAGGCAGGGTTTGTCAACAATATATCTGTCTGTTGATAATTATATGCTGATTTATATATGATCCCAAGAGGAGATAGAGCAAAGACTGGTAGAAGGTCTGTAGTCTAGTAGCACTCAGTCTTTCTGCATTACTATTTATTCTGCTAAGAAAACCCTGTGCTGCCATGGGGGTCAGCACTAAAAATTTTGTTGTCATTGCTTCACCACCTGATGAAGTGGTGACCTCTTGACACTCAGTAGTTATTTATCTATGTTGATGAAAACATATCGCGTAGATCATGCTTCGAGCATAACACCTCCTATAGAACCTTCACACATATGAGAAGAGTGCTAAGCAGATCTACAGAAAAGGCAGAAGGGAAAGCCCATAGAAGGATGTTGGTTTTCCAAGCAACTGCAATTTGCTTGTCTTCTCTTACTTTTGGAGAAAGTCCCATGTAATGTGGCCTGAAGCAAATCAATAGAGGGAAAAAAAGCGTAGGATTCCATCCCAGAAGAAATAAGTCAGACAACAGACTTCGAAACACCTGATACGGGATGAAAGTGAATCCGGTCTATCACAGACATATCCATCTCATTCTATAATGTCTTCTAACTTTCCAAAGCTGCCAGTATGTTCATTATCTTCCTCTGGGATGCAGAATCCTATTTACTGGTACCTGTTCTACCTTCATCTCACATTCTAATTACATATCTAGCTTTCTTACACAAGAAAGGAACATTGTCACTGGTCTCAGACATTAGCGAGGAGAAGCATAACACACAGGCTATGCTATATCCTTCAGCCTTGACTTCTGCGTACCTCCCCATGACATTCACTTTGTCACATAATTTCCTAGTCCAGTTAAGCAAATCACAATAATCAGTTACAGTGTATGATTCTTCTTTATCTGTGACCTCTCTTTGTATGTGTGTTGCTTCTTATTAGCTAATGCCACACAATTAATTTCTTCTCAATATTCTTTGCGTGTTCAACAAGCGGTCATAGTTGTGGCCAACCCATTTTTTCAATGTAAACTTTCTTGCTCTAACATGGGAATGAAATCACTATAGATCTATTATTTCTCGGAACAGAATATCGCATTTGCATAAAATATTCCGCGCTTGACACAGTGCCAGGAAGAAACACCTAATGTCCATTCTTCATTGCGCTCCTGCTGTGGCCTTAGGAACAGAAGGAATCACCATGTTAGACACAAACCTATTACTCCTGAGTTCCTCACTTCTTAGTCCCGTCTCTAATTTACACTCCCATGACTCTTTGAGAGCCCTGTCATGGCAGTGACCAAGATAATGGACAAAAGAGAAATTCTTACATGATGTAATTTCACATTAAACAGGATGGTTCACAAGTTATAATAGAGGGTCAACAGCAGATATTATAACCCCTAAATTGGTTGGAAAAAAATGGATATTTGAATCAAAATTTAAATAAAGCTTTATATGAGCCAAGGTAGCTGAAGGGAAGTGTCTCCCTGTGTGTCAGTGACATACCTGAAAGGAAGGCAGATTGCATCCTTGTTCATTTTCATAGCACTGGGATTAACAGGCAGGGAATGGCGCTAACACTGTCTTCAAATGCACGATATCTCTTTTTACTTTTTAAGTTGGATGGCCGCATTCCAAGGTAAAGAAATTATCTAAATGTCATTAGACAAATGGGAATGCAGAAAATGTACATTTTGGAGACAGATCAACCTGTTAAGCAAGAAAAGGAGACCGAGAAGAAATTAATTAATTGAATGGATTCATGAGTCCCTCATTTGTTATTAATAAAGCACCGAAGAACAAAGTGTTGATGAGACACTGTCATTCACCTTGGGTCAGCACACAAAAGGAAAATCCACCCCACTGCAGACAGCTATCAGGGCCATATGCATAGCTTTATGTACTGAGTTAGAGATCTTATAATAAATGGAAGATTTAACACCATCTATGTGTACTTTGTCTAGGGATCAATTTCACCCTAAAAAAAACAATGAGGCAGATTTGAGAGGAAAAGAGAGCTGATTTAATACATGTAGAGACTAATGGACTTTTAGTTATTCCCAAAGATAACCATCCCCATAAAGGGTTTTAAGTCATTCCTAACACTATTTTCATATACTTCAAAGGCAATCAGTCTTTAGTTCTATATTCCTCCATATTACAGAGCTGCATACATCTTTGATTATAGCACAGTTACATATGCATGTTGCCTTCTGCTTTCATGGGCAGAAGTGCCCTATGATAGTGACAACAACAGTGTTATCCCTCCTCTTGCAGAAGTTAAATAACTTCTGAGTCCACTCTTAGTTCTCCATTTTATTTTTGTTGTGCTTTACAGATACCTTGTTATTTATAGCACCCTGCCTGTTGTTTTCTTGCTAGCAAGTATTCCCAAAATGAATTTGAGTTAAGCCACTGTATGGTGTAGTCAAAGCCTGCTCCTACACACCGGTGTCCGTCTACAAGATCTGCTACAATACTTTCTCTGAGAAAAAAAAAGAGAAGTTATAATTTATTGGTCTGCTAAAAAGTACTTTGGTTGCTCAAAACTGCTAGGGGGTGAAATCCAGTCTTGAATACAAGGCCAGAAATAGGTTTTAAGAAGTGCTTAAGCTCGTTTTGAGGATGTAATTGCAATTGAAGTGGTTGCACGGGACCGTTGCTAGTGCTCCACGCAGGAGAGAAGCTGACCGCGTGCACGCACTTCAGGAAATCACACCAGGTTCTGATTTTCCCCCAACTTTCATCAACTACGCTAATAATTCTACCAGGCCTTTGCAGTCACGCTACAGTTCAGGACTGTTCCACTTTGTTGAGGTAATCACCGAGGAGTAAAACCACTCTAGGTAATGGTCGAAGCTCAACTCATCAGAAATACCTCTTAATAATGTTAGGGTCATGATTGTTCAAAAGGAAACAAACCCTCAAGGCCATTTTAGAGAAAGGAAAGAAGGGGTAGATTCATCTAATCCACTTCTACTAAAGCTATAAAGACTTCTATGCTTTTTGCCTTTGCTTGAAACCAGATCTCCCAAATATCCCCACACTGACATGCGTTATGAGTGGTTAGGACCAAACATGCTGCTTTAGAAAACTACTTTTGTTGCTCTGTAAGTCAGTCCTGGCAGTGTTAATTCACCCTAGGCAGAGAGAGAAGGGGGTGAAGAAGTTTTTTTCCCAGGATGGAAAAACCTCAGAAGCTTCATTTCATCTGTTTACTGCTTTATTTCTGAATTTCTGGGGAAAAAATGGCTGATTTAAAGAAGGGCCAGATAGTGTTGGAAAAGCTCCTGGATAGTCAGTACTAGTTTAGTGAGATCAGTCAGGCCACAGAGCCTTGCCAGGGTTGCTCCTCCCTCAGAAATTGTTGAGTCTATAGTTAAACATCCTTGATGTGGCCATAAGAGACAAGATAGGGCAGACAGCAAAGGAAAAGGGGTGAAGAGTAAATTAGGGCTTCAAACAGAAGGGGGGGTGGGGCAGCATTTCTAGAAAATCTGGGCTCTTTGGACATCATAATTGTCTGGCAGCGCGTAGGTATTACTAAAACTCAGGATTATTTCCAACACTACATCATATCCACTACTGCTGCCTGCCAGTGTGTTAGTAGTAAATCTGAAGAGCCAGGAAAATAAGTGGAGCCTGTCTGCCTGCAATGAGGGTCTGGCCCGCACTCTACAGCAGTCAATGCCTTTCTCAGAGAATCAAATTGTCTGCTAAATACCTAAAATATTCCTGGGAGAATAAAGGCTCTTTGCTTAATTTCTGGGGGTGGAAGGTGGGCGAAGACTGGGATTTGAAGAGGAGAACAGCTAGAGGTATAAATGGAAGGTAGAGTGCTCCTGGAAACAAGAGTCCTCGTTGGCATCGTTACGCTGGCTTCATCAGCAGCCAGTCCTAACCTGGCAGTGATGCACATTTGGGGCTTTTCTTTCTTCCCTGGCACAATAAAACCTGTGTGAGACCTGGTGGAAATGCTTTCTGCTTGATTCCCTCTGGGGTTGTCATATAGCATGTGCTGAGCAGACCTCAGAGGTGGGAAAACTAGTTCTCTTTGCTCAGCTCTAGAAAGAATTTCCTGTAGGAAGCTCGCTCAAGAAGAGGATGAAAGAACACAGAAATAGAAAACATGGATTATTTTGGTAAAGGAGTGAAAACAGAACTCAGAAAGGCTTGTGAGTTTTAAGAGGAGATCCATGAGGTTCTGAAGTCCAGTTTATGAGCAAACAACTCCTTTGCATTTTTTATGAGAAGGCATTTTGCCATCTGATCACAAGCTCTCTCTTACATATTAACAGCATAAGTGGAAAGGTCGATTGGGACAAACTTAACCCAAAGTGAGTCTATTCTTGGCATTTTGGCTGACTAGTCAGTACAAACTGCTAATTCAGTGTTGGATAAAAGTTAGTTCCCTTTGTTTTTCTTTTTTTTTAGTTCGGTTTTTTTGGTTTGGTTTGGTTTGATTTGGTATTTTTTAGCCATCTTTGCACCTCTATTTTCCAGATGAGGTTAAAGAGTTCCCAAATACAACAGAGTACAAGTACTGTTTATAGCACGACCGACCCAAGCAGTAAGAGGAATTATCTTGGAGAGAAAAACTGATGCATTTTAACATCTACTAATATACAGAGAACATAAACTACTGCTGTGATGAGCAGGATGGGAAGTTCACTAGAGCCCTGCAAAAGGCTCTTCTACTGGGCAAACGGGGCCATATTGTGTCATCAGTTTTAACCACAACTTCCCACTGATTGCAGTGGGAGGTTTTGTTTTAAAATGAATGCCACGTGATTGTGCTTTCAAAGCGCAGTTTGAAGTACTAAGGTAGGTACTAAATTGGACGCCAGCTGCCATCATGGAAAACACTTGACAAAACAGCAAATTGGAACATACTAGATGTAGAATGATGTTAACTGCAGATGTCACGTTGTCCATCCACATCATTACCTTCCCAGAGTTCAGTTAACAGGAGAAAGTCTTATCTTTTCAAATTATCCACCTGTGATGCATTGGGTTTGGCTGGGATTGTGTTAAATGGTTGGACTCGATGATCCGGCGGGTCTCTTCCAACCTGGTGATTCTATGATTCTATGATTCTATGAAATTTCTATATACTGCCTGGTGAGGTGCTTCTTTTGGTTGTGTAATGAAGACAGTGTTCATGATATTGATGTGTAAGGAATCGCTGACTACTTCTGGCACAGCATCAAGGTCTTTTCAGCTTCTCACCTCACCTCACCAGAGAATAGGCTGCAGGGGATGCAGGAGAAGCTAGGAGTGGACACAACCTGGACAGCTGGCCCCTATTGACCAAAGGTATATCCCACGCCATATGACATTATGCTCAGCAATAAAAGCTGGAGGAGAAGTTTGCCAGGGCTGTTGTTGCTCAGGGACTGCCTGGGCATCAGTCAGCAATTGTGGCTGGTTTTGCATGCCTTGTTTTCTTGGTTTTGTTTTTCTTGGTTTCTTTTTTTTTTTCTTCTGATTTTGTTTTTTTAAAAAACCTTTTTACACTGTCTTAATCTTAGCCCACAAAAGTAAATGGCCTCAAGCTCCGACAGGGGAGATTTAGGCTAGATATTAGGAAAACAAATTTCACGGAAAGGGTCATTGGGCACTGGCAGAGGCTGCCCAGGGAGGTGGTTGAGTCACCTTCCCTGGAGGCGTTTAAGGGACAAGTGGATGAGGTGCTGAGGGACATGGTTTAGTGTTTGATAGGAATGGTTGGACTCAATGATCCGGTGGTTTCCTTCTCTATGAGAAGGCCAAGGAAGCTGAGCTCTAGCTTTCTCTCATTTCATATGATCTGCATGCTCCTTATCATCCTGGTAGCCACCCTCTGAACTCTATATTCACCTTTCTTGAACACAGAAGACCACAAATGCATGCAAGCGTCTGGATGAAGTTATCTGTCTACCTAGTCCTATTAAAGCCAATAAAATTATGCGTGCGGGAATTTTTACCGCACTAAACACTATACCCATAAAAAGCAATTCTTTTACTTCTCTTCCTCTTAGTATGGCTGATTTTTAATAAGTGAATGATGGGAGGCATGTGGAAAAAAAACCAAACAGGTGACTGAAGCTTGGAACCACAAGGAAGGTTTTTAATAAGTATTTTTCTTGGTATGATTGCAGTGGATAATAACCAGCAGTTATATTTCCTTCCTCCTCCATCCTCCCACCCCAGAAGAAAACAATTTTTGAATAAGTTTAAAATGGAACTTGCCACTGAGAATGTGTTAGTCGTGGAACTGAGCAGGATTCTTGGGAATTCTGTAGGTCATGAGAGATGAAGCTCCCGGGAAAGCTACAAGATAAATGACTTTTGGAGAATAAGAAATCCATGCCAGTTCCACACAATTGAAGACTAACATAGCCCCTTTTGAGCAGCTGTGTGAATACACCTAAAGATAAATTCCACTTTCAGAGAAAAACACTACCACAGCTCATAGATGTCTGGATACTTTCTTCATCACCTTAACATATCACAGTACCACTCATCAGAATGTTGCAATAAGAATTGAACAGGAAAATTTTCTCATCTCTTACAAAAAAAGCCCTCATATTTGGAGAATGTTTCAGTTTCACTGTGAGAACAAGACCAAGAAATTCTGAAGACTTGTATTTAAAAAATGCACCCTTACAACAAGTTCTAACAAAAACCTTCACTCACTCACTCACTCACCCACCTGGAGAATTCATGCAAGAGATGGCTGATGTATTTCTAGCTCATTCTCTCTCTTACCATACTGCAAGAGCAAGGAATTGCTGCACAACTTCTCCAAGGAGGCTTCACAACACCTTTTCCTAACTACATCTTCTTGAAACAGCTATACTTTCTGCCCCCAGAGCGTATTTTCAGTGAAACTGCATTTTTTTCAGTAAAACTGTTGTTATTGAATGAGCTCCCAGCTAGCTATGATGAGCACATTGTATCATGGAGGGTGTCTCCTGTATAGAAGCTAAAGATTTCATGCACACAAACTGAAATTTCCAGCCACATTTTACTCTACTTTCAGGAACTCTTTCATTCCTTGCTGCCTTGTCCAGCAAGGCCTTCTCCACTAAAATCACTGACTCTAGCAGAAGCCAAGGAAATTGTCACAGATCTTGGTGCCAGATTTCACTACCTTAACACAAGCTGGCAGACCCTTGCTCTAGACAAAGTCCTGTTGTTTTTAAGGGCTGGGCTCCCTCTGCTACCCCTTTTCATGTGGGACAGCCCTGGATCTCCTCCAGCTGGCCAGTTTTCCTGTCTGGTTTATGCAGGAAGAGAGACTATGGCCTTGCCTGCTCCTTTCCCCATTTAAGGATCCTTTCTCCCCAAGAACAATTCCGCCTGGCTCTTACATGAGCTTTATCAGGTTGCAGTTACCGTGAGAAGCCCTGGCCACCACAACCATCTTTATTTTCTGTTCATGCACTTGTTGCAAACATTATTCCTAAATTCTTATTTATTTCAGCAGTCCACAAGCTTGTGTTGATAGAAATAACACTGGCATATTTTCCATTTCAATACATTTTCAGAATGAACCGTTTCTCTGTAGAAAAAGTGACTCTTACAACCCTTCGAGGATGTACTTGATGCCTAATACTAATGCTTAGGGGTTAAGACTTCGTGGCAAACACCTGCCAAGTCAGCTCCCAGTGCTACTTACATAAATATGCTTTTGTTCTCAGAATACTTTACACCGGGTTTCATAAAAGCGCCCGTGTACGGCTATAAAAGATTTAAAAGATATAAATAATAACCTAGGAGTCATTTAAAGTTAGGATCAGCAAATTTCAAGGAAGGGATCAACCAACTTTGGTAATTTAACAACTGTTTAAAATACATTAGCAATATCTGGTTTAATCTTATTGTAATTTATAAGCTATGAGGTTTTGTAAGAAAAAAGTCACAGTAGTATAGGAACATGAAGAATTAAGTAAAAGTCCACAAGTGAGTTTTTTTAAAGAAAAAGCCACCATTTCACAGAAATGTCTAAGATATCTGAGCATACACATAAACAAATGAATAAGCATCATAAATAAGTATAAAAATTTTCAAATAACTGCAGAGGGTTGGTTTGAAAAGGAGCAGATATTTTTAATTTGTCCCTTCCTTTGCTATTCTCTGCAAGAGTATTAAAGAAGAGCAGGTACTCAGAGCTAGAACACAGATATTTTGCATGCTTGAAAAAGAATTGGGTGAGCCCATAGGACCCCCAGTCAAGAAAAACATGTATGGAAGTGATTCATTGTATGCACACTTACTGTCTACTTTCATATGTACCTCTTGTGGTGCCTGGGATTTCAGCACTTTTTTCAGCATTTCTTATAGGCTTTATCACCAGAAAGACTTTGGTGTGTGTAGTGTTGTGTCTCTGCAAGAAACCAAAGTGAGAACTGTTCAGTCTTCTACCTGAACTCAAGCAGAATCAGTTGTTCGGTGCAGATGAAACTGTTTAGCATAGAAAATACAGAGTAATAAGCTTCTGAAAACAAAGGAAGATGGCCATACATCAGGTGTTCCCCACTGAGGTGAATTTTCAACCTAACTAGCTCCCCTAGAAGTTAAAGGTCTCATCAGGAATGTGGTTCAGGGCATTCCTGTCTGCACAACAGAGAGCAGAGCTGGTATTTTGCTCGAGGAAGTACTCACCTGCATCAGCAGCTGGGAGTACAAAAGTCGTATGAGACTGAACCTGTACTGGAGAGGAAGACTTAGAGAGATCCAGTAGGCACTACAATTTCACATGCTGCAAGGTGCATTGGGCTGGTATGTCCAGTTAGAATCACAGAATCATAGAATGGTTTGGATTGGAAGGGACCATAAAGATCATCTAGTACCAACCCTCCAAGGGCAGGGACACCTCCCATTAGACAAGGTTGTTCAAGGCCCCATCCAACCTGGCCTTGAGCACCTCCAGGGATGGGGCAGCCGCAGCTTCCCTGGGCAACCTGTTCCAGGGCCTCATCACCATCATTGTGAATGTCTATCCTGATGCCTAATCTAAATCTTCCCCCTTCCAGTTTAAAGTGATTCCCACTCATCGTATCACTGTATGTCCTCGTAAAAATTCCAGCTTTCTTGTAGGCTCCCTTCAAGTACTGGAAGGATGCTATCTTACCCTCAGTCAGAGCAATAAAACTATTTGAAATCTTAAGTACGCAAGACATTCGTAATGGAAATCATAATCTTCATTTTCAAATTCTGTTTTAAAGACACTTTCCATTCTTGCAGGGCTTTGTCTTACAAATAATGCTGAAACAAAATCTATTCTTTTAATATTGTGTTTATGATTTCGGTAGTCAAACGGAATCCTTAGCATTGGCAACCATGAAATCTAGACCTGCTTCGGCTGTGTGACTTTGAACAAATAATTTGTTTTCATCTTTGAGCGCCTTCCCTATTTTACCCTTCATCTGTTTAGACAAAGTTCCTTATGGTAGGGAGACTTTCTAGGCCCTGTTGTCCCAGTCTTGACTATGGTTACCAAGTCTTATCGCAACACAAGATATTAATTTTTATTCTGTGGGTAGTAAACAGCAAGCAAGCTAACGCAAAGCTGCCATTATACAAATGAGCTTGAGGTTTCACAAGAGGAATATCAGTATTATTAAAGGAAGGACTTGCCTTGTATTCTATGTTTCCCATTAAAAAAATTCCCTCATAGAATTCTACTGAGCTCTAGTGCTGTGGCAATATAAAACATCTTTCCTTTCATTAAAAAAAAAAGAATTAAAGAGAGGCAGCAGTGAAACTGTTATTAACAAAGTCATGCAATGTCGATAAGAATAGAAGATAGTAAAGGAAGCAATAAAGGATGCAAATCTAGCAGTGCACATATTTTTAAATATAGAGATTTGCAAGGGATTACAACATTCATGAAAGGAGGACACTAATAGTTCTGGCTTTTGTGGGCCTCGGACTGCTGAGAACATCTCAGGATTGGCCCCTAGAGTTCAGAAAGACACTGAACAATTTGCCTAGCACAGCTCTGTCACAGTACGACAAACTTGACCTGGAAAATAATATTAGAGTTTTTGCCCTGAATCTCTCTGGAGTCTGCTAAGTTGTACCAGACTGCAAGCTGGTTTAATGATGTGGACAAGAGGGTATTTTATTTTGCCTCTGCTCATCTGAGTAAATTTGGGAACTATACATTATAGTACCTTTCAGTGTTCCCGTGAACCGAATAGAGACCTTTCCAGGGTGTACAATAAGTTTCTCTTCCAGAAGTTCAGCAACAACACAGCCTGTTGTAGCTTGTTACTGATAGTTTGCCCACACATATCCTTCATAAATGTATTTGAAAATTCATTANCTCCCTCCTCTCCACAACCTCCTTTCAGCAGAGGTATTCATAGAAGAAAAGGACTGCAACTGAAAGAAAGAACTTATTTCAGCTCATAGAGATTGAAATCCTTCAATCAGAATATTGAGAAATTTCAAAAAGAGTTAGAACTCTTCTCTCTCACTCACTCATCCACTGCCTTCTGCATTTGTACATATATCACTTGATTACCATCATCATTCCCAGAGACTACAAAGTATTATTTTCCAAATTAAATTTACACTAAACAAGAAATAGAGAAAGGCAGGATCTTACACCTTTCATAAACAGTCTTTTACAAAAGAAGAGATCCTATGAACTGCAAAGAGGATACTGTCTATTTCTGAGCATAGCTTTCTGGTCAGTAGCATTTTACACGCCAGCTTCTTGTAATGGATAGTTCTCTCACCAAATAATCATCCCAAATTTTGCTTGGTTTTCCAGATTGCAAATTACTTTGTAAATCTATGTCTCTGTTGTAAGGAGAGCTGTCCCTAATCCTCTTTGTAGTCAATAGTCACAGTTCGCATTAAAAGTTATATTTTCTAAAGAACATACTCATAGGACAAATATGCACCAGGTGGTTCAGATCTATCCTCACAACCTGAACGATCCCTGCTGTTCATAACAGTGAGAATTTTCTTATTGGATGTCAACTCATGTCCCTTGCCATTCAACAACCACGTGGGCAGATCACAGGAATGGGAACTCAGCATATTCAAACTTCAAGTATTCTATTCCCTTAAGCCTTATTTCTTAAATTTTAATGTTAGTTTTGTTTTATGGATAGGAACTAAGAATGACACGTTCTTGTCTGTCTCCTCTCTATTCTGGCTCTTCCACTGCATGGAATTATGTTAGAGAAATACTTCCCTGGCTAGAAGATGGGTTCAGAGATTCAGTAACATTTTCCAAGTCATATCTTGTTTGAGTTCACACATACAAAATGTATTTTAATGTATATATATTTCATCTATCTTCACATTTTTAAGATACCCAGATGTGGCCACTGTAACATCTCCCTATTTGTTTGAGCAGTGACTTCCACTGATGGCTCAACTTCAAATGTCTTGTTGGTTCTACCATGACCTCAGCCACACTACTGGTGCGTTGCGCTGCTTTACCTGCTCACTCCATGAAGCAGAAAGACTGCGACAATGGCACTGATGAGACTGCACCTCGAATCCTGTGTTCAGTCTTGAGCCCCTCACCACAAGAAGGATGTTGAGGCTCTGGAGCGAGTCCAGAGAAGAGCAACGAAGATTGTGGAGAGGAGGGTGCTGGACTCTTCTCCCAAGGGACAGGGGACAGAACCAGAGATAATGGCCTCAAGTTCTGCCAGGGCAGTTATAGGCTGGGCATGAGGAAAAAAATTTTCACAGAAAGGGTCATTGGGCACTGGCAGAGGCTGCCCAGGGAGGTGGTTGATTCACCTTCCCTGGAGGTGTTTAAGGGACAGGGGGACAAGGTCCTGAGAGACATGGTTTAGTGTTTGATGGGAATGGTTGGACTCAATGATCCAGTGTGTATCTTCCAACCTGGTGATTCTATGACTCTATTTTTGGATCTCTGTCTTTGCTCCCTATTTCCTCTTCTCAAGCCCAGAATTCCTCATCACTGGAGCAGCAAAATTCTTGCTTTGCTGAGAAGCTTTGACTGGACTCTGTGTAAAAACTTCTGCTTTGCAAATCAAAGATACAAACCCCCTTTTGCTATTAGTTCTGTCGATTTCCTTGAGACCATCTTGAAACTGGACTGAGAAATGTGCAGAGGGATTCATATATGATAATGCTGACATTCAGCTCTACAACTGAACTGTCTAAAGACAATCTTCAAACACTAACTCCAAGGATTAATCTGCTGTACATTCACACAGAAATATTTGACATACTGCTTTACTCATGAAACTCTTATATTGTACGGTCAAAGGTTATTTGGCATTTATGTGTCCCAACCAAGCGGGAACTCAGTACTGTTAAACAAAACTCAACCTAGAGGGCAGGGAGTCTATGCAAAGATTATGGAGCGCTTTGATTAAAAAAAAAAAATACTGTAAAGTATGTCTGGGACATAAATTTAGGGAAGATCATGTCTATCATATAAATTAGCACACACACCCCACCCCAGTCACAAGCCTTCAGGATGTGTGTAGTCCAGTAAGGTCACAAAATCATCTATCCCTCCTGTCTCTATATGCTATCTATCTTAAGGGACAGGTGGATGAGGTGCTGAGGGACATGGTTTAGTGTTTGATAGGAATGGTTGGACTCGATGATCTGATGGGTCTCTTCCAACCCCGTGATTCTATGATTCTATGAAACACCTAAAAAAAGGCTGTAAGTCACAGCTCTAAATTACCATGGCAATGTTGCCATTGTGAAGGGTCCCTGTGATAGCACGAAAGTTTCTTATACTCTTCTTCAGATGGACAGTTGCTTTAAAACTTAAGCATACATCTTCAGCTCATAGAAGGAAAGAAATGGAAGTCAGACAAATACTGGGGCTGCACTGTCAAGTTAGACTCAAAAAAACTGTCTTCCACTAAGATTCAGAATTTCTGTTGCCTCTTTTTTTTTGTAGAACATTCCTTTTTGTTTCTTAGTATTTATTAAATATGTCTCACAGGAGAAAAAATGCACTCTTAATGGAAAATACACATTTCGGAAATATTACAGTTAACTCCCCTTATTGATCTCTGAAAGGAAGTTACAAGTACACCTGTTACTATGACTATACACCGCGTATCTCGAATGATTTCTGAAATAAAGCGCAATGGCTGTTTACTCACTGAATTCACAGTCCAGGTCCCCTTGGCACCCAGAGGTAACACCACACTCCAGTTCTTACCACACTTTTGCACCCGTGTCTCTTTCCCAAAATAACTGGGAAACACACACCAGCTGTCAGTGCTCTGGTTCAGTGTTGAGTGAATTGCCCTGCAGGTTGCACACAGTCAAGAAGTCTTACAAATCCATTAAAGTGTTGATTTTCTGAAGACCCAGATAGTGTCTGAAGCTAATTGTTTGTGTTGTTTCTCACCTCTTTAGGCTTATACAGTGTCCCAAGCTGCAGTTATGCAACAGAATATTTTTGATGACACAAGAAAATGTCACTGCCATAAAATGAGAGCAATTAACATCGTGGTTTTTCATTCTCAACGTAAATGAGACTAGAAATAAATAAAACACAAATGTTTCAGTGACTTCATACATAACCGGTTACCTAAATGGTAAAACTTACCTAGACTTCAAAAACCTCTGCAGTGACAACCGGTATTCTGTAGCTTCCAAAGACTTGATATTGAAATCCGCTCCAAGGCAGATAATTTAGAACCACAAGAAATTAATCTTCAAACCACCAGTTCAAACCACGCTGACAATGATGAGCTGAAAAATCCTATAGGAAATAAAACACTTGTCTTACTCATTTTCTAATATGTGAACTATTTTACATCATAAAACCATTAGGAAAATCCATATTAATTTAACATACTAACGATGCTCTTGAATAAATGCTGAAGATTAGGAATTCTTTAGCCACCTGGAAATTGCCTCTAGAAAAGAGGTGAGACAGTGACAAAAATGTTTCTGTTACTGAGAGTATTTCAAGCTCAAGAACTAGAATGAGTCAGTAGTCAGACACATCATGCCCACCTGTCTGTTTCTACAAAAAGTATCTTGTCTTTTCTCAAAATGAAAGAAAATTTTGGCTTTATAGTATTTGAATACAAATGGCCTAGTGATTTCCCATCAGGAAATATGTACTTCTACTGTAACACTTAATACATTAATTCTAAGAATCATAGACTATTAATTTAGCAATAATAATTCTGTATTTTTCCACTTTAGCTAAAAAAGCATTTTGGGGTGTGCAGTTTTGAAATGCCAGAGTTCTTTTAATAGCTTCCCTCTAAATTCTTTCAGCTTCTCTTCTGTATGTATTGTAGTTGGTGATCCACAAGTTCCCAAAACAAAAATACTTCAGAGAATAAATATGTATATATAGGGTTGTAGAACCAAGACAGCTCAACTATGTTTAGTTAGCAACCATTTTACCTTCACCATGGGGAGATCGTTGGTATTAAAAGCTAATAACGCAGAGGTTATTTCCACGGACAGCTTGCTAGGACCAAGAAAACTGCACTTACATTAAAAGTTTGTTTTTCCTAAGGTCTAACATTAAAGCACAGTTCTTTTTTCTTATCTCTGCCCTGCCCACCTTTCCCTTAGACTGCAGTGAAAAATATGCTTTTACTGTGAAAGTCACCCAAAGAGATACCTTCAAAATCTTCATAGGCAAAGTGGATTGACCTCAGTTCATGTTAGAATCATAGAATTGCCAGGTTGGAAGAGACCCACCGGATCATCGAGTCCAACCATTCCTATCAAACGCTAAACCATGTCCCTCAGCACCTCGTCTACCTGTGCCTTAAACACCTCCAGGGAAGGTGTGTTGAATAGCATAAGGACAAGAAGCTAATACTGTCTTTCTGTTTCATAAAACCAGGGTTTGGGCAGATACCTTATAGGAACTGCATGTTTCACTCGGATTGTACCATGATAGCAGGATTTCTTTTTAACAGAAGTCCAATGGCATCTGCACTCATCTGCCAAAGGTTTTTTTTTAAAAAATAAGCAGGCTGTACCCACACGCTGAATCAGATTTGGAGAACACTTCGCACACAACAAAAAAAGTTAAATCAGACAACATCTACAATGTAGGGGATTGAATTTTTGTCTAGTAGAATTTTAAGATGGGAAACACCTTCCTAGCTAAGCAATCTTCACAGAGATTAGGAAAAATCAGTCAATTTACTTCCTAAATAATCACCGTTTGAATGTTGATTTTTACCTTCCTAAGATTAGCACGTTAAAAAGCCTATATTCAGGAATGCTAATCTAATGCATTTCTGCACAGACTCATTAGAAACCCAATGTATTCTTTATATAGACAAGTTTCAACTGGTTGTGGTAATGAGGATTTGCTTATTATTTTGGTAAAGAATTAAATAAAAAAATTAAAAATTATAAATAAAACAGAGAAAAGGATATGGATATGGATATGGATATGGATATGGATATGGATATGGAAAGGCTTTACTTAGCCTTCAAGTTTTTGAGGTTATGCATTAAGATTCTATGGCTGCAACAACTGCGTTCCAAACTTTATCTGTTCTGAACATGCTCAAGTAAGAAATAAGGCAAGAAAGGATTCATGCGTCAGAGGAGGCATCTAAAATGGGAAAATTAGAACGCCATCTGATTATTTCATAAAGGTTGAAAGTTGCCTAGTAAGACTCCAATAAAATATATTGATTGAGCAATAAATTTGGAAGTTTACTTGTCATAAATGGCAATTCTGATTCTCCAAATGAGCCAAACATTGTGGTAGGGAACACTCCTGGGTATATAACTGTTCATTTCACTGAATGTTGGTGTAACTTAGCTGATATGGTTGAAGTTTTCTAGCTGAATGAAGACTCAGTAGTCCAAACACTTAACCGGACATAGATACGCTCCATTCCCATAATCACCCTTCCTGACAATAATTTTCTTTGTTTGGAAAAGCTTTCTTGGTGCAGTGGGTGCTGGCAGATGTCCCTCAGCATCTTAGAGGAGCAGAAGAATTTGCTCTGGATTGGCATCAGCTAGAGCATCTGTTCCTCTGAATGCACAATAAATACGCAAAGTTAAAATTATGTATCTCAATTTAATGAGGAAATTCTCATTTGTCTTCTGCATCCTTCTGTCAATTTCTCCCTTTTCTTCTGGTACTAGGAGTTTTCCATTATTTTTAACAACATTTTGCGTTCTGATTCCTCTCCATGAATGTTACCAACATGAGTGTTGTTTATATCTCCCTGTTCAGCATTTCTTGGCATTTGTCTCTCCTGGAATTTCTCCATGACAACTTTAGTATCAGTTGCTTTTTTTGTACTCTTGTTCATAAGGAAGCTTTAATCTTTCTATGCTGATTCTTAAATGTTAGTGAGTTCTGATTCCAATACATCACCCAGAAGCCTGTTTTTTCCCTGTCTGGAACAAATACAAGGTCTGAGGGGACCCTCAAAATCAGGACAATCTGATGAATTCTGTTTAGAGTCAGTCACTGCAAGATGGGTTTTTAACTGTCCTTTGTTGTGAATTTTATAGAGTTCCCATAGATGGATTACAGAGATGATGGCTGGACTTGCCATAAAACTCGTCGATGAGTTATGCCCATATAGGGTCACTTGCCTTCTCAGATTTGCAAAGAAAGCTGGAGAAATATTGTTAATTGTTTTAAAAGAAATTGTGTTTAAATGAGAAAGGGAACTGGCTACCCTCAATCCCTTCTCATAGCTATAGTGCCCAAAGTTGAAGGGACTGGAGAACAGGCCTTATGAGGAGTGGCAGAGAGAGCTGGGGGGGTTTAGCCTGGAGAAGAGGAGTTTGAGGGGAGACCTAATTGCTCTCT
>WAAB01005859.1:21457-51996 GCA_013389865.1 Piaya cayana | reverse complement strand
CCGTGATTCTGTGATTCTATGAGTTGAGACGCTTTGTGGTGCCTGTCTAGGCTTTAGGAGACAAATTCCCATGTTACAAAACCCCACTAAATATAACATTAACGAATGTTTTATCAGACTAAAGTCTGAACAGACATGGAGATTGAACTAGCCTCTAGAGTTATCCTTCCAGGTTAGAAAAAAAAAGGCTGTAGCATGGAAAAGCTGAGGGGGTAACTAGCCTTGCTAAAGCTATTAGTTGCATTAAAGAACTTCTGAGGACTCCAGTCTTTGGTGTTTTTGCCCTAACTTCTTTTCACAATTAATTTTACTATGAAAAAAAATCACTAGGGAAAGGTACACTAAGCATTTACAGTCTGATGGTTTGCTATAAGCACTGCTATATTCCGTGCACATGTGCATGTATTTTGTGTAAATGGCTTTGTTCTTTCATTTTCAATTACCAAAGGCATCTTCCTTGTCTGGATTGCCCTCTCCCTTTTGTATTTTCAGTACTATTAGACTTTATATAGCGTAATACACTATTTATTATCTGAAAGTACCTATCATGCATTAAAAATGAACAGAACTAACAGGTTACTGCTAAAGAATTTTATATACTCTGATTTGTTAGTTAACTGAAATGCCTTGTGCCTGAAATAATTCATGAAGAATGTATAGAAAAGTTATTACAATTTAGGCAGGGTGTTAATTTAATTAGTAATAAGATTAATGAAAGCCTTACAACATATATTTGTAGATAATCTGAGTTAGTGCAATATGTATATTACAACTCAAATAGTTTAAAAAAGCTATTTTATTATGGCCCATCACAAAATTTCAAAGTTACTGTCTCAAATACTTCAGTTTGGCACAGGATTCGGTGTGACTGGTGCACTTCAATCCACCACTCCAGGGAATGCGATCCAAGGACGTTACCAAGGATCCAAGGATCCAAGGATCGTTCACCAAATGAACAATCTGCAAAGTGATTCCAAGCTTAATCATTTTTCAGCCCAGGTTTCTCTGAGGATGCTAAGGGAAGAGAAAAACTAAAGATTCTAGTCAGGCACGTATTTCCATCAACTGTTTGGCAGGTGTTCTGGGGACATCTAACTTTTCCTGTGTCTTTAGTCATCCACTCACAGAGAGTTCCCTAATAATTATATCTACAAACATAAAATTGTCGTGGTATAACCATGAAACTACCATATAGAAAGTGACGCAACAAACAGCTGAACATATCACATCAAGTGAGTTCATTTTAATCTTGCTTCATTTATACTATTGAGACTTCTTATAAGGTACAATTTTATATAGCCAAGCCTGCTCTGCGTGTAGAAAATGCACAGAATTTGGAGCAGATAGTTTGGTTTTAGTACTAAGAAGTATTATACTGTGTGAAAAATGTTGAGAACCATTGATTTAGACCAAGAGATTCCAAAGTGACGTCTGTATTTTGCTATCATTACTATAAATACTTTGTCTTTTTTAGGGAAAGCTTTTCCTGGATCTTTTTCTAAGAGGATCGGTCACAGTGCTTTTGACCTTTTATTGCACGCTACCCCACTAACATCCTGTGGAGAAATTCTCCCGATATATGTAACTGATGCATTTTATGAGACTCAAATCAAAATGGATAGTCAAAAAATAGATAGTATGGAACTCNCAGAGAGTTCCCTAATAATTATATCTACAAACATAAAATTGTCGTGGTATAACCATGAAACTACCATATAGAAAGTGACGCAACAAACAGCTGAACATATCACATCAAGTGAGTTCATTTTAATCTTGCTTCATTTATACTATTGAGACTTCTTATAAGGTACAATTTTATATAGCCAAGCCTGCTCTGCATGTAGAAAATGCACAGAATTTGGAGCAGATAGTTTGATTTTAGTACTAAGAAGTAATATAGTGTGTGAAAAATGTTGAGAACTGTTGATTTAGACAAATACATTCCAAAGCGACGTCTGTATTTTGCTGNCAAAAAATAGATAGTATGGAACTCAGGAAGAGCTGCCTGCCCGAGTATTTCGTTGGCATATTGCCTATGGTTGATAGTGTCAACTCAACATATGGCCCTTCAAATGCACTGATGAATACTCTTGTGGGAATAGAGTAAGACTTATCTGTGACGTGTTCAAAGTTTCAAAGCAGCCCAAGAAATAATGAAAGTTGTAACTCCAGTGCAGAGGAGACCTTGCGGTCTTTCTGCAAACAGCGCAGCTTTTCCACCACAACTATTTTCGCGTTTCCACAGGGCCAGTTAGAATAGCTTCGCACAAGACCAGATTGATTGTTAAAATAGTTATTACTCGAACCCAGCCAAGCTACGTTACAAGTTGATTTAGCTGGATGAGTACTAAACTTGAAAAGAGACAGTTGTTAAACTTGTTCTGAAGCCGCAAATGTACTCTCAAATTAGGGAGATCTTGAAACAGCGCAGAGGAGAAAGGATGGCAGAATTGTGCAATTAAAATTCTCATCTAACCTCCTGAACAACATCCAACAACGACAGAGTGTCGGAAATTATATATTCAGTGTTCATATGTGGCAGTGATAGAGTAAAAGAATTTGTACTAGTTTGGCTTTTCACATAGACATGCAAAACAAACACAGTTTCTGTGCCAAGAAGTGAAATGTTATATGGCAGAGGATTAGGAGGACAGAGGCAGCCCTGCTGCCTGGTCATTATAATGAAGTAAAGGGATGGGTATCTGACCTAAAAGACATAAAAAAGTCTGAAATACTGACCCGATCTCCTTTTTTTAGTGTTGCTATTGTTAAAATGAAGCAAACACTGCTGTAAAAGGATTTTCTCTCCATTATTTTTTGCCACTACTTCTAGTAGTCCCCTCATGCACTGAATAAACTTTAAAAAAAAGGGCAGTCTGGTGCACAAATGTTCTCGTTATCCTAAAGGGGTCAATAGTCAAAGGTGAAAAAAATTCATAGAGTAGTTATGATTAAAGGTAAGTTTTTAAACGCTTTTGATAAAGGCTTGTAAAACAGCCAAAAGAGATCCTGCAATTTTAATGTTAAGTGGCTTTGGTATTGGAGAAATGCCCAAGGGCCATGTCTAGCATGGTCACTTACAAATGACTGATGGGAGATCAATACAGACAGAGTGGGGATGCCGCTTTGTCACTGGGATAAGTAGTTAGTGTGTGATTAGCCTTAAGTAGCATTGACTTGGATGGAGATGGGCAGTAAAGTGCTTAGTATCCAGTCAGCATGATGGCTGCTTGTATACAAAAGTTAATTAGAGAGGAAAACCACATTATCATGAGCCATCCAAAGGGGCTTCCCACACCCATTCAGGGATTTTAGGAGAATGAGGTGTGTAGAGTTGCCAGTTCCACCAGCATTACTCTGAATTTGGTTTTCCTCTATGAAGAGCAATCCCTCTAGGACATAGTAGCCACCTAGTTAAGTTCTATATGCAAATGTATTATTGGGAAACAAGGAGGTCACTTTGCCTTTCTTAGAGGCAGAAAATATTGTAAAATAAGCAAAAAAACCCTAAAAAATGGAGGGAGGAAAGGATTGGGAACACTGAGGAAGATCTTTTAGCACTGATAATGCGTTGCACTAAATCTACTCTATTCCTTAATGTGGGATCATTATATTTAATCAGATCAAGAATATCTCACAAGGCTTTTCACTTTTCTTCTCCTATTGTTCAGATGCACTATTGGCAATCAGAGATTTTAAAATGCATTTGATTGCATTCTCAATACGTAATTCTAAGCCAGAGATGTGGTAGAGTTCCCATGACTGGAGATTTTCAAGATGCAATTGGACATGGTGCTAGACATCTCCTCTACGCTTCCTTTCCCACAGAATACTGGACAGACAATCTTTCAATGTCCCTTCCAGCCAGGGTTGTTTCATGATTCTGTGATTTTGCTACGCAAAGAAATAGCAGCTTTTTATTTCACAAACACACACACGTATGCTCTCTCTCTATTTTCAAAACACAGACTTTGTGAGGCACCCATAGTTTTAACTTGCACATCTAAGACGTTCCCCAATTTGACTTTCTGGAGGGGTTTGTGTCTCTTTTTTCCTTCTGCAGGGAACTCTGTGTTGTCCTTCTGCTAAACAGAAAAATACCCTGAATTAGATGTTATGGGATTCATTGATATCAAATTATAAACTTCTTTGTTTGTTGCTCAAAAGAATAGACCGTCACGCTACTGAAGAGAGCATACCTGTGAAACAGAAAACAAGAAGTTAGTCATTTCAAGCGTTCTGATTAATATTTACTCCTTTTCTTGCTTCATAAAAAGGAATAAATCACTCTCTGAAAAAGCATCACCTATGCTATCTTCTGTGGCCTCCTGCCCTGCTACTCACAGTATTAAAAGGCTTGCCTCAATTTAAGTTCACATGGTGTAAACTGAAATTATTTCAAGGCTAACCTGATATTTCCAGGGCCATGGTGAAGCCAGAAATCTGTGGCCTAGGGCCATCACATGCCTTTCTAATGGATCCTCCATACGCAGATAATTACAGAGAGGACTTGGGTATCCAGCTGTCAAAAGCCACGGAAACACAGCACGAGTCAGAAATCCTACTCCCTCAGCATCTCTGCTGCATTCAAACCTGGACAACCTTGCAGGAGTCCCACTAGAAGTGGAGGTGACCCAGAAGAGCCCAGAAGGCTTAATGTTGGACAGAGCGTGTATAAAATTTGGGGGCTTTATAACAACATGCATCTGAAATCATCACACCTCTTATTAGCAAACGATAGTGCACACATCATCAGTTAATTAAAACTGGACCAAACTACTAATGGAGCCATAACCTGGGTCACTGATTCCCAAAGCATTTGTTCTTTTACTAAGCCAAAAGAGAAGCTCTGTAGTTCAAAAAAGGAAAAATCCCTGCTATACTTAGTCTATCTTTTTTAACTGCCTGAACTCACTGTTGACTAACGCTCTTCTGAGGGCATTGAACTGAGTTAGTAGTTCAGTCTTTACAGTTGTGATTATTTCTTGCCTGTTTCATTCCTCCTAAGTGAAATGTAAAAACATTATTTATTAGCATTTACAAGAAGGAGATGCAGTGTCTTCTCCAAAGAATCTATATAAGCATGCTCAGAAGACAAAACAATCTATTTTTCAAATTACATGGTGCAATTTATCATAACAGAATAATTTGCCCAGGCAAAATTCAGCTACTTATCAAAAGAAGCGTGGTTGTCCAGTCATTTTCCAATATGAACAGTAACATATTTATGTCTTTTGGAGTGTTTTGTTAAATGTGCAGTCAGCTAACACTCAAGAGTAAATACACAGCCACAGCTGAGGCCTTCATCTCGACATTTCCAAGTTCACAAGTCCCAGACCTGTCACACATTTCCTTTTTGACCCTGGACAAGATATTTAATCTCCCGGTTCTCCATCTATGTAACAGCTAATATATTAGCTGTCTTTATGGCTTTAGATTGCAGAACAAGAGTAGTGTACAGTTACAGATATGTTCAGTGCTGGATATGATGGAGATGTGTTGATAGCTGAGGCCTCAGAAAGCCACTCTAACAAAAAAAAATCAGAAATTACAAATGGTGGTTTTGGCATGTGGCTTTCTATGAAACACATGACTGTGTTTCTATAGTTTTCTTACCAGACCCACCTTAAATGTGAAATCTGCTAGACCCTGCAAGGCTAAGAGGGCAGGTGAGGTTTGACCAAAGACTGTTTCCCTCTCCAGGGGTCTCTCTGGGTGTATTTGAGACATTCTAGAGATTCATAGCTTTTGGAATAATCCTCCAACTTTATACCTTTAACACAATGAAGAAGAACTGTTAATTTGGCCCCCAACTTCCATGGACAGTATTCCATTTGTTTGCATCTTCATGTATTTACCAGAGCAAGACTTTGCCTCCAAGAAATACAACGCTTGCCGGTGAGTTGTTTCTCATGACCTGAGAAGCTAAGTGATGTCTAATATTGATCAGTGGTTCATACATTAATGGAAATAGCTAAATTGAAAAAGATCCTCTTTATACACACTGTGGCAAATTGTATCTGTTTGACTGGAGAGGGCAACCTTTTATTGAACTGCATAGTGGTTTGCTTTTAGTTGAGTTTATTCCTTTCTACAAAGGATTTTACCCTTTCCGAATCGTTCCACAAAAGAAGTGGGTTTTTTTCTCTCTCTGCTGACCACATTTAGTACATGCCGATCTTAATAATGACTCTCAATCTCCCTTCAATCACCCCCTTGGCATAGGAAAAGCCAATCCGAGTTTCCTATGTCAATGAAGCACACTGCAATAAGGGACTAATTTATTCCTACTGACAAGAGTCAGGACATCATTACATTCCATCCTAGACCTTCTGCGAGGGCTGGGGCCACAGCAAGTTTATCTATAACTCTTCTCATCAGGTTATACCCACTTCTGAAGTAGTGTTGCCTTCTTCAGGCATAGGAGATGCTGCCACGTGTTTTGCCATAACCATCCCTCTTCTGGAAGATTTGTACAAATCAGAAAATATTGCATCAGAATCTCAGCTGGTTCTTTACGTCCAGATCCATTATCAGTGTCTGATTATTTTACATCAGCGTGCCTTCATCACCTCTGTCTTTGCTCTACTTCCTTCTGCTATGCTGTTATGGTTTAATCCCAGACTGCAACTAAGCACCATGCAGCCACTTTCTCACCTCCATCCTCAGCAGGGTGGGGAAGAGAATCAGAAGAGTATAAAGGAGAATATCCGTGAGTTGAGATAAAGGCAGTTCTATAGGGAAAGCAAAAGCCATGCACGCAAGCAAAGTAAAATAAGGAATTTGTTCCCTCCCCAAGGTTCAGCCGTGTCTAGGAAAGCAGGGCTCCATCACACCTAACAATTACTTGGAAGGCAAACACCATCACTTTGAACATCCTTCCCTTTCTTCTTCTTCCCTAGCCTTATACATTGAGTAGGACATAATATGGAGTAAGATCCCCTTTTGGTCAGTTGGGGTCAGCTGTGTAAGTTGTATCCCCTCCCATTTTCTTGTGCACCCCCAGCCTCCTCCTCCAAGAGGAAATGGCCTCAAGCTCCACCAGGGGAGGTTCAGGCTCAACATAAGGAAAAAAAATCTTCACAGAAAGGTTTCTTAGGTACTGAAACAGGCTGCCCGGGGAGGTGGTTGGCTTGCCTTCCCTGGGAGTGTTGAAGGGACGGGTGGATGAGGTACTGAGGGACATGGTTTAGTGTTTGATAGGAATGGTTGGACTCGGTGATCCGGTGGCTCTCTTCCAACCTGGTGATTCTGTGATTCTGTGTGATTGGTACTATGATGTAGGAAGCAGAAAAGGCCTTGTCTCCTTGTAAGAACTGCTCAACCAAAACTAAAACATTTCTGGATTATGAACACTGATTTTAGCTCAAATCCAAACCATAGGACTATATTAGCCACCAGNCCATCACTTTGAACATCCTTCCCTTTCTTCTTCTTCCCTAGCCTTATACATTGAGTAGGACATAATATGGAGTAAGATCCCCTTTTGGTCAGTTGGGGTCAGCTGTGTAAGTTGTATCCCCTCCCATTTTCTTGTGCACCCCCAGCCTCCTCCTCCAAGAGGAAATGGCCTCAAGCTCCACCAGGGGAGGTTCAGGCTCAACATAAGGAAAAAAAATCTTCACAGAAAGGTTTCTTAGGTACTGAAACAGGCTGCCCGGGGAGGTGGTTGGCTTGCCTTCCCTGGGAGTGTTGAAGGGACGGGTGGATGAGGTACTGAGGGACATGGTTTAGTGTTTGATAGGAATGGTTGGACTCGGTGATCCGGTGGCTCTCTTCCAACCTGGTGATTCTGTGATTCTGTGTGATTGGTACTATGATGTAGGAAGCAGAAAAGGCCTTGTCTCCTTGTAAGAACTGCTCAACCAAAACTAAAACATTTCTGGATTATGAACACTGATTTTAGCTCAAATCCAAACCATAGGACTATATTAGCCACCAGGAAGAAAACTAACTCTATCCTAGCCAAAAGCAGCACATATATTAACCAGAGTCAGTAAGCTGGTTGACCAGAAGATAAAAACCAAGCCTTATGGGGCAGTGCTAATGAAAGCCCTGTATTCAGGTGAGGTGAGGAGGAGACACTTAAACCTGACGTTGCACAATAGCCATAGCAGATTTTTTTAGTTTAACGTCTGCCTATGAAGGGATACAACACATGGGTCTTGTGCAAATTAAGCTGAAGGTGTGCTGATAGAGCAGTTTTACTGCTCAGGAAACGACTGCACTCTGCTTGGCAGAAGTCATTGCCTCCCTATCCCATCTTTGAAAGATCTCAACATTTTATATTTATTTACCAACACAAATTGCATTGGCAGCCAGTCACTTCAAGCAATCTGCCTGGTCTGCTACAGCCAAGCATACAAGGTTTAACAAAGAAAAATAAAAGATCTGTTCCTCCTGTTCGTAGAGTGACATATACAGCCTATCCCAGGCTCTTGGTCAGCCAGCTGGCATTGAATTACATCACACTTCATAAAAAAACCCTCCTTATTTCATTACTACTTTCAATGAGACTAACTATTACAGAAAACAATTACTGTCAGTGCAGGATCTTTACTTCAGCGAGACTGAATCTATTTCTGTCTCTAACACATTTCTGACACAGCGCTGAAATATGATGAACTGAACTCCAGACACATCTCTGCTGCGGTCAAACTGTGTCATCCTCATTTTGTTTTGATTCTAAACAAAAGAAGCAGCAGAGAAAAAGTCCTATTGTGGATCTGGGCAAGAATAAAGCAGCACAAGCAAGCAGAAAGATCTTCTTTGTTCTATAGGGCCTCTCATTTCCATAAATTGTTCATTTGGTATAGTTAATAAATTCCCATTAACACTCATTTGTTCTGTCCTATGCAGAATTGTTGCCTAGTCATCCCACAAAATAAATAAATAAGGAAGAACCATCATGGTTCATAAAGCAGATTTGTTTAAGAAAACAGGCAATTGTCAGTTTTCAAGGACATCTGATTTGTAAAAAAAAGGAGAAGTATCTAGGGGCAATATGGTGCAAGGGATTCAGCTTAGGGCAAGGACACCTTAAGCGAGTTACTTTAAATGTTGGCCTTCGGTTTCCCTATCAGTAAAATGTGTTAATGATATGTACCAAATGAGGGTTAGTCAAGGAGCCGGTTTCTCACCTTTGCATTTGCTGAGTGGCCCTGTGGACACCGTCAGAACTTTTTTCCCTTTAAAAGAAAGATTTCGCTCAACACGCACACAGTGGCTAAAATCCTCGGAGCACCAACCTTCATGCAGATCAAAATGACAGCCACTTCTTAGCATGAAATGTGAGATTTGTTGTACGTTGTCAAGAAATGCTCATCTCACAGTCACATTTCATTACTCCCAAAGCCTCTTTCTCAAAGCACTTTACCCTCTCCGGCTAGTAGGTACTGGCTGAGTTCAAAAGGTTAAACTCTTGTTTCCAAAGGATCCAGAAGAACAAGTCTTGACAAGGAAGAGAGCTGCAGCTCCCTGATAAATCATGCACATCATTCAGTCATGGGACTTGAGAAGTACAAAATTAAATTGTGTTCACATTGGCCTCTGCTGACTCATAGAAATGCAATATGGGAATCGTTGTTTTAATCAAGTCGCACATGTTAGGGGTTCTTTTTTGTAAAATAAAAACTAGGGTGATTTGTACAGACTAGGAGTAAATATTAACGAAAAGAAAGTGGTCTGTGGAAATCAATCTCTCCCTTATATACTCCCAAATTATACTCATAAAGAGGATGCCTCCAGCAGCTCTGCCAGTCATGATAAAGCTATCACTCTGAGATTTATTACAGGTTTTCTCCTTGTGTTTTCAATGGAAAACATCCTACAGGTGTGTTTGCGTTACTACCAGAGATATATGAAGATTAATTACACGTCTGATTGCTGAAATTCATTGACGTATTTTCAAAGGTTTCACTTGCATTGAAAATCATGCTCTAAAAGAGGGAGACTAGGTGGAAAAGTCCAAATGTGAACAAAATACTTAAGAGAATCAAAGAGAATGTAGCCAGGAATGTAGCCTGAGCTTTCTCCCTGGTGCTTTAAGTAAGGTCTGTGCTTTGTGTTTGGTCTCTTTTGACAAAATCCAAATTATATTTCTTTGTTTCACTTTGATTCCTCTCAGAAAGATCTGTATGGGTTCCAAAACCCACATTTCTTAAGTTCTTAGTGGTCCTTACCTGGGAAAGGTATAGTCCCTTGCTACTCAATCTACACAGAGATGCAAAATAAATGTTTTAGGCAAGGTAACTCGATTGTGTTTGTGATCTGACTAACCCATTGACTTTTCATCATAGGGGGACCACAACAGTGGACATGGGGAAAGCAATGGATGTAATCTATCTGGATTTCTGTAAAGCCTTTGACATGGCCCCCACGACAACTTTCTCTCTAAATTGGAGAGAGATGGATTTGATGGGTGGACTTTTCAGTGAATAAGGAATTGGTTGGATGGTCACATTCAGAGAATAATTGTCAATGGTTCAATGTCCAGATGGAGATCCATTACAAGAGGTGTCCCTCAGGGGTCCGTACTGGGACCAACGCAGTTTAATATTTTCATTGATGATATAGACAGCAAGATCGAGTATGCACCCTCAGTAAGTTTGCAGATGACACCAACCTGAGTGATGCTGTTGTCACACCATAAGGATGGGATGTCATCCAGAGGGACATGGACAAGCTGGAGAAGTGGGCTTGTCTGAGTCTTATTAGGTTCAACATGGCCAAGTGCAAGGTTGCGGCAATCCACGGTTTCAGCACAGGATGGAGGATGATGTGAATGGGAGCAGCCCCGTGGTTAAGGACTCGGGCTACTGATTGATGAGGAGCTTGACATGAGCTGACAAAGTGTGCTTGCGGCTCAGAAGGCCAATCGTATCCTGGGCTGCATCAAAAGAAGAGTGACCACCAGGTCAGTGTAGGTGATTCTCTCCCTCTACTCTGTTCTCATGAGTCCCTACTCAGAGTATTTTCTCCATTTCTGCAGCCCCAACACAAGAAGGATATGGAACTGTTGGAATGGGACTAGAGGAGGGCCACAATGATGATCAGAAGTCTGGAGTACCTCTGCTATTAGGACAGGCTGAAAGAGTTGGGGCTGTTCAGTCTGGAGAATGGAAAGCTCCAAGCAGAACTTATAGCATCCTTCCAGCTCTTGAAGGGAACCTACAAGAAAGATAGAATTTTAACAAGGAATGGCTTTAAATTGGAAGGGGGAGATTTAGCTTAGACATTAGGAAGAAATTCTTCATGATGAGGGTGGTGAGGCACTGGCACAGGTTGGATGGGGATGTTGTGGATGTCCCCTGCCTGGAAGAGTTCAAGCCAGGTTGGGTGGGACCTTGAGCAGCCTCGTCTAATGGGAGGTGTCCCTGCCCATGGCAGGGGGTTTGGGACTAGATGATCTTTAAGGTCCCTTCCAACCCAAACTATTCTATGATCTGTGGTACTGATTAGATTATTTTCATCTATGAGAAAAGGAGTGCTATGCAATTCCCTAGGATGGGAAACATCATTCTTTTCTGTGCCCTGGTCAGTTTGTCTCACTGACCCCTCAAGAGCAGGTAGAAACTGGAATTCGCTGTGTTGGGGAAAGGCTGTGAGAGAGATGATCTCACTTCTTCTAAAGGGCTATAAAAGCAAGCACATCCGAGGTGTTTCTGGGAACACAGGGACTGTCCCTGTCACAGCCTGCAGACTAAACTTGCTTGAAAGGGGGAAATGCTTAAGGTCCACTTTCCCATGGGGCCAGGTACATAAAATAGTAATCAGATTTGCTGTAAAAAAAAGAAAAAAAACCTGCTATGTGTTTTAAATCCACCATCTTGACAAACATCATCTAAATAAGTTGCAGCAGTCCAAATGTATTGGTGCTGTCATGCGAACTGAAGGTAGACCAAGAAAGGATTTTGATTTACTGCTTTTCAAGGTCTTAGATGAACAAATACCGAGTGGTGCTTTTTATTTATATTCTTGCAATTGATGCTAAAGTAGCACTTAGGCAATGAACTATATAGGTTGCAATTGAAAAAAGGAGAAACATAATCCCCAAACACTGTATATCTTTGTCCAAGTAAAGAAATGAAAAAAATCTAACCAATGCAGTTCAAAGTGTCTGGATCTTATTCAGCAGAAAATCAAACTGCGTGAGAGCTGCATCAGTAGTTTTGTGGGGGTGGCATTGCCCTGGTGAGAGAAACAAAATGAGTTTCTCTGCAAAAGCAGGGTGGTGGTCTCACAACCTCTCTGCCCCTGCCTCCTTACATCTCCTGCCGGGGTCTGAGTCTTCTTACCTACCAAGTAGTCTCCAAATTGCACAGTTAAACACTCTCCCTCTGTCTAAATCGAATAATCAGTAAATTTGCATCAGTGTGGAAAGACATGGAGTAAATCAAAGGGACAAGAATGAAGGTCTCAGGGGCCACCACTTCATTATGAAGAGTATTTTAACACTGGTCACAAGAAAGAAAGTATGAGAGATGAGAAATCCCAACACCTGGAACTTGCTACTATCGCCACAACATACTTTCCTCCCTAGGTAACCACAGAAAAGGGACATTCTTTAAAACACAAAGTTGTTTCATTTTGCAGCTCAGCCTTTACTAATCTAGGAGTTATCTGGAGGCAACTGAAGTGGCAAAGTTTTCACATGGCAGGCTGATGGATCCCTTTAACGAAGAAATTTTCAGTTCCTTAGAAAAATTGATTAAATCAATTCAATCAATCAAAGGTAATCAGAAATGCATTTTCTGGCAGGAGCCAGCCATCAGATTTCAAATAATGACTCCAAAGCCACATCTGTTAGAACAAAGATTGAACATGAAAACCACTGATCAGGTCTTAATGCCCCCGGAACTACTGTCGCTATTGACAAAATTCAAAACCAAAACAGACAAGACAACAGCTTTGCAAGAAAAGGTGACAGTCATCTGGCACCTAACTCAGCAAGTAAATCCAACAGGCTAACTCGTCACCTACTTATGGGTTAAAATGACACAGGAAAAAAATGTGCATTCATACTGAATACATTGGGTGTGGTTTGAACCCTCAAGATGGATTATGCAAAAAAATTCAGATGCTTTTACCAAATCAGCCTTCTGTATCGTTGAATCAGAAGCGCACATTTTAATATCAAAAGCTAAGATTTTGCAAGTGGTACAAGAGATTCTCAATTCCAACCCAGGAAGTGCAAACTTTCCCCATATTATAACCTGCAATGGTCCCTTCAAGTAATATTTAGTACCGTATTCTGTGTTATGAAAGTATGAGGTTGACCCTAGAGGACAAAATGGATTCTTCCATTTCCAGTGTCGAGAATTGCTTTCCTGCCAACTATATAGAAGTTGTTATATTCACTTACCAATCTTTGGTAGCCACCTCCACTTTGAAAAAAAGAATAAACCATCCATGTCCGGCTTGTTTGTCTATTAATCATTACTTTAAAAAAAAATCTCATTTATACATGCTATAATTAAAAACTTGTTATTAAAAAAATTGTTATATATATACATATATCACACTGTACAAATTTGAACAGCATTGCATTCACTTTTGCCTATGTAGTAGATCTCTTCTGCTAGTGTCAGTCTTTCACATAGCAGACAGAAGGCAAGGTAAGTGGTTTTTTAAACTGGAAAATCTGATTTTAAAACCTAAATATTAGCAGATCTGCTGTAGGAAAGACTGAGGATTTAATACAAACATAAATATTTAGATACCAAAATATTGTCTTAAAATCAGAAGATTTTTAAAGCAATAGATATGTTATTTTTCTTGTTGTGTGTGGTTGAAACTTTTACATTTCACGTCATCAAGTTTTTGCATCATCAAGGGGTTTAGAAGCATCACTTTTTTAATGAAAACCAAGATTTAAGGTGATTTGTTTAAAACTATTTGGCCTTTAAGGGAAATATAATTTATCAAAAAAATAATCATAATGTGAAAAGTATGGAAAAACCTGATGCCACATTAAAATAACTTTTTAGTAATTTGTATCTCAAAATGAAATTTATGTTCTTTAAACACAGTAAAAAGTATCTGGGTTTATAGCGATTTAGGAGTTCCTGTATTGGCAAGGTAAGGCTATTCTACATTACTTTTAAAATCAGTTTGGTCAGGGCAGTAAAACAAATCCAAAAATATACAATAATTTATTACAGTCTATGATGAATTGTAACTCATGGAAGTTCATGTCTTTTTCTAAATTTTTTATATTAAAAGAAGAGCGCTGTAAATGAGAAACAAATTTTCAATTCTGTTTGAGATCACAGAAGTTCTACCAGAGAGACTTGGAAGCATCCAAGAATTCACTGTAAACACATAACAATCTCTTTGTACACAAAATGAAAACATATTAACCAAAGAGCTGAGAATGACTAAAATGTGAAATAATTTCACATTCTGTAGGAGAGTCAGGTTTATTGCAGTATGAAATATGTCAGTGACTTAGTTTACAGGTAATCAAAATTGTCCCTTTCTCTGAATGTTTAAAAATAGGTGTTTGAAAAATCCATCTTTGGGGAGCCTGGAAAGAAAAAAATCTCATGCTTCATTAATTATAAAGGAAATCATATCACAAACATGTTTCCTTGATATACAAACTAAGTAAAAATTGAAGTTAATTCAATTTTGCGGTAAAAAGAGCAGTGACAATAACAGGAAAAGACCTGATTCTTTGGGAATTAAGGCAAGAATTCCAGATACATTTAACACATCATATCAAAGGACATCTAAATACTGATGGTCAAGAGTCAAAACTAGACATGATAATAAAATCTTACTTCCTAGCAGGATAAGGCCTGTTGCCTTTGCCTCCTAGGGTTATTCAAATAAAAAAAAATCATCTGATCTCACACACCTTCATCCGACAACACTTCCTCTGGATTTTTAATTTCAGTGGAAGTTTTCCTGAATAAGAATTGCGACATCAACCAATAGATAGGAAATACTTGCCCCTAGGTACTTCTTGTAGCAAACAGTTGCATCTTGTCTAATACTTCTATTGCAACAATTAGAAGAAAAGGCTGTCACATTGCTACATGCTTATAAACTGTCTCTAGTAATGTAATTCAGGCCTTAAGATGCTACTGTAATAGTTATATCATTTTTTTAATATATGTGTATTTTGTCTTCCCATTTTGGGAAGTGCAGAAAATACATAAGAATGTTAACCAAATTCATATTCATGTGAATTCAAAGTGGATTTTACATTCCACTTAGCCCATCACTAATCAATTTTTTTTACTGTGCATAAAGGAAACACAGCAATAAAAAAAGTAAGGGGTAATATGTAAAATGCTTCTGAGTTGTTTTTTGGGTTTTTTTCTAAAATTCCACTTCTTTATTTGGGAGTCAATAGTGCTGGGAAGAAAATAAACAGAAATAATTTATCACCTTAATGTCTGAATTGCAATCTAGAGGTTGGAAAAGTATTAGGAGATATATTTTGGACGAGCACAGATTCTGCTTAATCTCAGTTATTTCTTGTTTGCATAATACAAATGCCCTTGCAGTATGGGTTTTTCAGAGCCATATTTTTATGAATAAGGGTCTTCCTGGCTAAGCCACAATCTTAAGTCTAATCACAAACTTTACTGTTTGCATTTCATAAAGTTTGCTGCCTTTTTGTGGAAGTGAAGTTTGCTCCACTTTCTTTAACATAAGTAAAAGGCACCATATATATAAGCAAACACATTTTAAATGTCCTTACAAAAAATAACATCTATATCATAATACTTCTTGCTCTCATGAGTCTAAGAGGATAGAAGGAATCTACAGGGTCAGTGGTATCACTTAATGAAACCATTATAAAACATGTAAGGCAATTAGGTGATGTGAAAATCTATCCACAGCTGGACACACAGTAACCAAATAATATGATTGAGTCATTGGAAAATATTTGTTTCAAGCACTTGGAAACTGTTGTTCATGTAAGAGCATAATGGGAGTTTTTTTAAGTCACAGATAAATGGTATTTCAAACNGGTTGGAAGAGGCCCGCCTGATCACTGAGTCCAACCATTCCCATCAATCACTAAACCATGTCCCTCAGCACCTCCTCCACCTGTCCCTTAAACACCTCCAGGGAAGAATATTCCTAAACATTCCTAAACATGAACAACTTACTAGACTAGATATAATCAATTCTTTCTAGACCAGAAAATAATTTTGTTTCAGTAACACTTCTAATGTTGACCTGAACCCTGTGACATAGACACAACCCAAGGTCCTCACAACTTGCGCCTAGGAGCCTCGTTGTAGAGAGCTGAAAGCAAAAATGCCACCACGATTGTTCCTCTTTCACACTTTCCTGCTTCAGTTATTTCTGGCCTCTGCAATCATTCAGGACAGTCCAAAGATTCAATTACACAGCAGGACTAAAGCAGCTCAAAGATTGGAGCAGTTTGCAGCATTTAGCATGTTTTGTTCCTAGCTGCAATGTTACTATAGTTCCTGTGGATTCAATCCAACCCCACAGTGTCTTGCACCTTCAAAGCCATGGATTCTGCATCAAGAAAATATATTTAAAAAAATTAACAATAATTAAAAAATTTATTTACATGAAAATTGTAGTATTTTTTATACATCATCACACAATAGGGCTGACACTAGTGCAGTGGGAATAAAGCTTTGATACATCTATCAACACTTTCAAACAGAGAGGTGCAGGACAAACTCATATTATTTGAGGATTTTAATTTTCTCATTTGGATCTTACATGTTTTCATGTTCGAACATTGACTATAATTTTAGATTCAAATCTAGACTTGGCCATGGAGATTTGGAGAAGGAAGGTTTCTGACTCTGCCCTTGGTCAAGGTTCCAGTGCGGTGGCATCACTTCAGATCAAGTGAGGATCTTAACTAAGACTTTAGAAGGATGGTATAAAATAAGAAAGAGAAGAAAGAAAAATTATAGTTAAGGTTACATGAACTCTTGCTATTATTCTTCTGTTAATGGATATAGAGAATGCTTTCCTTAATGATGAGGTAGCTTGCGACTAGCTGAATTTTGCAAATGAAGTCAGCATTACTCCTGGTATGCAATAAAGAAACTTGCTGATAGTAGTAGTATGAAAGGAGAGGTAGCAGGAAAGGAAAAGAAACTGCATATATTGTAGGGATTCAAAACATACATCGGGTTTAATACCTGAAACTGCAGTGCAGATGCAGCACTTAAAATTCAAACAAATATTTAAGAGGCTTCTAGATGTGTTATGGTCTGTAGTTATTTTGCACAAATTTCTATATATTCTAAAAAAATTTTTTTTAAGTATTAAAAAAAAATCAAGACTTCACATAAGCAGTATCCAACTGCTTCAGCACTCTTCTTGGCAACAGTGACATGTTTCCCTTGAGTGTTTCAAAGCCATAGGAACAGGCAACTTCACAAGGCAGCATTTTTATTGGTCAGCAATGCAGAGTGTGTATCTGCAGATCGTACTTCAGACAGGGGTGTTGGGAGTGACCAGTTTCTAGTTCTGTCACAAGAGAGGAGAAACATTCTCTTTTTTTCCCCTCTTCTGATGTGAAGTACAAATTGGCCATGCTATTCAATATGATAATTGTGATTATATTTTTATTTTGTAAAATAATTGTAAAAGCAAGGGAGGGATTGTTTATGTATCTGTGTGTAAATATATACCTGGACCTAGCAGNATAGTTAAGGTTACATGAACTCTTGCTATTATTCTTCTGTTAATGGATATAGAGAATGCTTTCCTTAATGATGAGGTAGCTTGCGACTAGCTGAATTTTGCAAATGAAGTCAGCATTACTCCTGGTATGCAATAAAGAAACTTGCTGATAGTAGTAGTATGAAAGGAGAGGTAGCAGGAAAGGAAAAGAAACTGCATATATTGTAGGGATTCAAAACATACATCGGGTTTAATACCTGAAACTGCAGTGCAGATGCAGCACTTAAAATTCAAACAAATATTTAAGAGGCTTCTAGATGTGTTATGGTCTGTAGTTATTTTGCACAAATTTCTATATATTCTAAAAAAATTTTTTTTAAGTATTAAAAAAAAATCAAGACTTCACATAAGCAGTATCCAACTGCTTCAGCACTCTTCTTGGCAACAGTGGCATGTTTCCCTTCAGTGTTTCAAAGCCATAGGAACAAGGCAACTTCACAAGGCAGCGTATTTATTGGTCAGCAATGTGTGTATCTACAGATCGTACTTCAGACAGAGGTCTTGGCAGTGACCGCTTTCTAGTTCTGTCACAAGAGAGGAGAAACATTCTCTTTTTTTTCCCCCTTCTGATGTGAAGTACAAATTGGCCATGCTATTCAACATGGTAATTGTGATTATATTTTTATTTTGTAAAATAATTGTAAAAGCAAGGGAGGGATTGTTTATGTATCTGTGTGTAAATATATACCTGGACCTAGCAGTATCAGTCAGGGAATTATAAATCACTATAATAGGAATATTTATAAGAATGGTAAACCAACTTTAAAATAAAACTTGAGTAGACTGACATTCATTAGTGACTTTTTTCTTCCAATGGTTACTTCTTACAAATTATCACCACATAGCTTTATGTACACAAAACTCTTAGTCTGTTCTATATTGAATTAACTGTGAGTATACGATACTGTGAAACTGATGCACCAGTGGCTGCAATTCTTAGTAGTTGAAGAGGTCAAGGTGGTCAGGCTTGAGGGCTCTTTCATGGGTGAAGTCCCTCTGGATGTCTGATGCTTTTTACAGCTTGACCCTTTCCCCAGAAATGGGGATCCGCTATGATCTCAATGCTGCTTATGATCTTTTTTTGCTTTGCTAGTCATATTCCTTGGATACTCGCGTATTCAGTAGGATATCCTGCCTTGTGCTTGTCTTGTTCCTTGTTCTTTATCTTGCAAATCCTTTTACTTGAGTTGCTGTACATGTTTGCCCACACTTATAGTTGTTTATTCTTCAGTGGACACATTGTTCATATATTTAAATGAAACACACATTTTGTTTGGCTATGCTGCAAGCACTATATATATACACACACACACACATACACTTTTGCTATTGGCTACACTATTTTAGCTTTCTTCTAGTTGGGCTCAAGGCAAGAAAACGTGAATCCTATCCTAACTATGCCTATACTGTAATGTGTATCCTGACTCTGAGTGCGAAAATTATTTATTGGTGTAACAGTCTCTGGTTTGGCTGCAATGCCTAAAATTGTCAGTTGGTATTGTGATGACATCAGGTAAACCATTCTCTGTGGCAGAAATAAGCAACAGAAAAGCTGCTCATTAGACAACTAGAGCTAAAAATAATTAGTAAACCTCCGTAGCGTGCTTTAAACCAAATGATTACACTTATAACAACCTTTACTTTAGTCAGTGCATTGTCACTGTAGTGGTGGTCTACACATTTACTGAAATAAAATCTATTTCATAACAGCAAAATAGAGAATATATGAAGATGACATTACACAGAGCTTTGCTATGCATAAAATGAAAGTTTTGTCCCTTGTGCTGCAGAAGCTGCTAAATTAAAGAACACAGTAGTTAGTGTCTTTGATGTAGAAAAGACAGCAAGAGAGGGGAAGGATAAGTCTTATCAGCCTGTCTAAGGGAGAAGCAGAAATAATAGATGCAGGAATAGACTGATTTTTTCAGCCTTAATGAAATTTCTTTTTAGACTTTTTTTCAGCCTTAATGAAATTATTTTCTAGCCCTGATGTGCAATGGAGCCAGCAGAAGCAGCTCTCTGCTTTGATACAGACCAACAAGTGAGAAATGACATGCAAGTGTGTTTAGGAAACTTGACATGACAGCTGGTCACCTAGTCTCTCTATTCCACAGATGTACTAGTGCACTGGGAAAGAAAAGGCATCAGTCATACTCTTCAGCCAGAAGGCAGAGGAGGATCATTTCAGGAAAAGTTTTCACAGCTTCTGTGAAATAAATAGAAGCCATGCCAAGAAAAAAATTGGATGCTGAGGAAAGCCCAGAAGAGCCTTTCTCTGAAGAAAGTTCACTTTTGTGATTACCAATGGTGCGTGCTGAGGGGCACCTTGGAAGAATCTGTGCCAAGGGAGCAGAGGCCACCCCAACCCGTGGACCGAACAAGCCAGGTCATCCACAATGCCCTTCACCTAGGGCAGGCAATCAGCAATGCTCAGTAATTTCATTATCATTTCTCTCTTCCCTGGTTAAATAAACTCTCCGTAATCAGCAACGAAGACAGAAGACATGTTATCAGGAGCAGCAAGCCAAATACGATGGGGGGAGGGTGTTGGGTGAGGGGGTAGTAAAGGCATGTGCAGAAGAACAGTGGGGCAGCTGCAGCCCTTCTATCTGCTTCATATATGAAAACAAGTCTCTGAGACCCTCATCCCCAAAAACTCGCTCCCATGGGGACCTGCAGTGCACACCGCCTCAAGAAGGCCTGGGATTCCTATCACACACAAGGAGCAAAATGACAAAAAGCAAATTTGTTCCAGGTACTGGCACCTGCCAAAAGGTGAACGCTGAATGTTGTCTTGGGCTGCCTTAAAAAGCTACCATTGACAGTGGCAGAAATTACTGACCTACCTCCAATATAAACTTGGAAGGAGGGATGCGTAATGCACACTTTCTTACTGCTCTGTCAGTGATCTCAGTCCTGACCCAATGGGTCTAGTCTGAAATTAGTGGGCTTCTAATTGCTTTTTAATTTAAAGCAATTACAAAAGGGGGCACCAGCAAACATCATTTGTACTTCTGGGATCACTCATGGCGTTTAACCGGGAAAAGCAGGTTGGGCATTTTTTTCTTTTAAAAACTTACACCGTTCACAGCAAATGCTGGAATACCTGAAATGCAGAATTTATATGGCAAGATCTATGGGCATTTTTTATCAACTGACATTTATTTTGTTTAGAATATTCAACTGAAAAACAGACTCAACTATTTAAACTGAACCAAAACTTATGATCCACGCTCTTAGCCTTGTTGCATTGTTCTTAACTGTTTTAGCCACTTAGGAAGATACTATTGCTAAAGGTTAACTGAGTCAAAGAAGCACCTAGAATGAAAATAAATTCTTGATGCCCCTTTATCTTTCTTCAGAATTTACAGCAGTGTGCAACACGACCTTGAGAAGTCACGTTAACTGACACAACGATGACCGTGGTCTTGTGGTCATTGTAGACAGGGATAAGTTGTGCCCAGCAACAATTTTGGAGATTGTGAGTCAGTTCTCACTAGAGTGAGGTTTTTCCATGATTGAAAACACACTTTGTCCCTGCCCAGACACACTGTATAGTCACGGTCATCATTGCATTAGTTAATGTGACTTTTCAAGGACATGTTTTAATTTGTCATGCTGTTCCAGTGAAGTCAAATCTACTGAGAGGGACGTCAAGAGGGTATAAGAAACGTATGGGACCAGCTCCATCAAAAACGACAGATCCTCCTGCAGCCGTTCATAATAGAGAAGTGACTTGTCTACATTGCCACTTCAAGCCCACAGTGCTACCTGGAGGGAGGTCTTCCTCTTGCAGCATGAATCCCATGGCATTCTGTGGAGTAACATCTCCACAGAATTGATCGAACCCCACGCTGATTGCAGCTTGTTCTTGGGAAAAGAGGTTTGTGAAAACATTGCTGAAAATCCTATGAGGAGGGCAGGCACCACCAAGCATTGTTGAGCTCCGGCACTGGAAAGTCATTAATCCTGTTAACAAAAAAAATAATCTGGCATTTTTCCACTGAGTTATAAGAACAGATCATCTTTGATAATGAGAATTCATTGCTGTGTTTCTCTGAAAAGATAAAAGGTGCTTCATTTTCCCTTCTGCAAATGTGTTATGGAGAAAGTAGACATCTTCCCTGCACTTCCTTTAGCTTCCCCAAAGACAATTTGGAGTTTTACTTGATTTCTACTACTTTCAGGCTCACAGATTCGTGTCTGTCCTTTACAAGCGAGTAGTTTTCTTTCTTTGAAGACCTCAGCAGGGCTGCCTCTCTAATTCAGGCTTTGATGTCTATTATCGCAGCATCCCTACCTCCTTCCCGACAAAAGAGCCCGGCAGACTGAGCAGCCAGAAGTCATCCAAAAAAGCATCGGGACAGAGGTTAAGACTTGGAGGTCATTAAAAGATGCACAGCAGTGTTTGTGGAGGGGGGTTAATGCGATACCTTGTTTCCATCATCTTGGCTTCCAGTCTTCAGAGGAGAAAGGGCAAAGAGGAGATACTCCTCAGTACTTGAGTGCTGTTACTTTATGGATTTGTAGAGTGTTACAAAAGGGGCCAGGAATCTGGTTTGGAGCATTACCTAGTATTCCCAAAAGGCCAAATTTCAAGTGCTTGACTCAAGTTTTACCTTAGTTAACGGCACTTGCACTGAAGACATCATTTTATCCTGATTTTAAGGTACTTGAGAAGTAAAGAATAAGTTACATATGTAGACTTTGCCCAAGTCAGATCTCAGCTATTAATAATTTGGTTTCAGACTTACATTTCAGTCTTGAAGTGATCTGATTTTTGTCTTACTAGGTTCAACCAGCACCTTCACTCGCAGCTTGTGTTTCTGGGGCATGTATTTATAATAATTCTAAGCGTAGGGAAAGGGAAAGCTTTACCCTTTCAGAAATCATCCTTGTGAGGCTGTTTTACAGACTCATACGTACTTCCTTCTGCTATACTAATAGAAACTTTCTCTCCGGTTATGTATATTTTAAAAATGCTGTATTTGCCAGGAACCTAAGTTTTGGTTTTCATATATGGTTCTTGTTCAAATTGGCAGTGACAGACAAGTTGCCTATTATGCAGTACAGGGGAATTCAAACCTGCTGCACCAGTAACTCTCAGCACTGACCTGATGCAATTTAAGGGACAAGGTGAATACCCATCGGTAGGGAAATGTCATTATTCACCACAAATAAACAGAATTACCTGTTCTTAAACAGTAAGGTCATCTGTTTCACATTCTATCCACCTTGGGCTGATTAGAGCAAATTAGATTCTGTGCTAATCAGCTCGAGACATGTGCTGAAAATGTAGAAATCCGTTATTTGATTTTCTTGCAGTAATTCTCGGAGAATTGTATGCCCCAATGAAGAATGCAATAGTATTTAACCTTGGTAAGACCCAGTCCTGCAACTTTTGGGGTCTTATGCTGAGTGATCTCATCAGGTTAAATAGGATCCCTCACAGAATTGAAGACTGCATAATGGCCATAATGAGAAGCATCTTTTTAGTCACTTATTACCAGTGAAGACTGTACCTTATCCACCTTAATTTTGCAAAATTCAGAAATTAGTACGTTTAGTTGCATCTTTTCAGTCCTATCAGGGACGAAGAAGCGAGACTAAGACTGGACAATTATCACTTTATATTAGAATGAGACTCCATTTAGGCAAGAAAGGTCAAGGGACAGTTAAGTCAGTCCTTTTTTTAATTTAAATTTCATTAGTTTTGCACATTACATTTGTCATGGCTGTGCTAAAATAAGTCCTAAATCAGGTCATCTATGAAGAATGTGGGAGTGAGAATCTAAGTAGACGGACTCTGTTCTTTCCTTTGCTGTTCCCTCCCACGTGAGTTTGGGCAAATCGTATAAACACCTTTTAAAGTTGCTAAATGACAAAAAAATAACGTGTAATGTCCTCTCTGACTTTTACTTCACTCATAGGAATTAAATGCATTCACACTCATATCTATACTTGATAAATCCCTATATAGACACACCCAATAAGTGTATTCAGTAACACTTTTTGTCATTCATTATATCACCATTTCAATACATTTTAATGTATTTCCACATCCCACTGATTTTCCTCTACAAAGGGATCCAAACAGGCTGGATTGATGGGCTGAGGCCAATGGGATGAGGTTTAACAGGGCCAAGTGCAGAACTGAAGGTGAGCCAGCAGTGTGCCCGAGTGGCCAAGAAGGCCAATAGCATCTTGGCTTATTTCAGATTTGATATCAGGAAAAAGTTCTTCACTGGAAGGGTCATTGGGCACTGTAACAGGCTTCCCAGGGAGGTGGTTGAGTCACCATCCCTGGAGGCGTTTAAAAGACAAGTAGATGAAGTGCTTAGGGACATGAATTAGTAGTGAACAGGTACAAGTGGGCTTGATGCTCTCAAAGGTCTTTTCCAACCACGTGTTTCCATGATTCTATCTCAGGACTGAATCCATTAACTTCCAAGAGATTCATGTCTGTGCTTCATAGATTACTGCCTTAAAATCGATACACATTCAAAAAAAAAAAAATCACATTCCTACACTCTGATTTTTGGAAATATTTTGTTGTTGTTGTTAGTTTTGTCAACTTTTCCACCCTTATGACAATACTTCCTTTTACTATCAATAAAAAGACACAGGAGAAAAAAAATATGTCTTGGATTTTGGGTTTTTTAACCTGTGTTAAAGAGCAAGAAAAAAAAATAGGGAGGTCTTTATCAAAATACTGGAGTCTGAATAGGAAAAACAATTTCATGTTTACAAATATCTAGGATCTTGCTTATTGGAGAGTGGACGTTTTTGTGAAAATGATATGTAAAATCTAGGAAAAAGCAATTTATTTCTCTCTCAGTATTTTGATAGCTGTGGTCAACACTTCTAGGATTTGCAATCTTCAAACAGAGGTTTTGAGAAAAGAGAGGGGAAAAAAGCCTGTTGTTCAGCTTTCCACATACCTTGAGTCTTCTCAGTAATGCTTCCAGACCTTGAGGAACAGTGATAATTCAGTCTTTGAAAACGTGGGGTTTCAAAGTGTAAATTATTTGAAAACAAATCAATACAACTTCAATCCAGTACCGGATCCTTAATTACTAAGAAAGGCACAGAACCACCATACCTTTCCATACTTTCCTCCTAAATGAGGTACATCAAGAAGAGAGCGACAGTCACTTAAACTCAGTCATCCAAATCCCACAATGGGATTGTAAGGATTTCCCACAGTCACCTCATTGTGTAAGAGGACAGTAATTCATACTCCGTGCTTCTTGCTTCTGGTCACACCAAGCCAAAAAACTACCTTATTAATTGCACTTAAGTACATTCAATTCAGGCTTGAAAGGCAAACCAACAAAGCAGAGATTGAATAAGTTTCAAGTCAGAAGTAAAAATTTTGCATGGACATATTTTAGACCTTTTAGTTTGCATCTAGCACCCGACTAGTTCAATTATCGACTTTAAAATTTCAAATTAATCATGTCATTCTATTAACTTTGCTATGTCAGACATGTAGGGAGATCTCTTCATTTTGTCTAGGTGCACAGTGTATGAATACAAATTCTTTAGGCTGGTCTGTGTAATAACGTCCCATCAACAATCTGGAAATATTAATATTCTTTTTTTAGTTCAAAGTAAAGATGCTCTAGGTTTGTGCACCTAGGGATTTTCTTTATTACAGGTGAATTCAGAGCCACTCCTAGGGCCAAGAACAGGAGACCAGACACTACGTAAATTCCCAAAATGGGGATGAAAAAAAAGAATTAGTGGCACAATGACTTGTTACTGGATGAATTTCCCTCTCAACGGGAACTGCTTCATTAGCACATACCCTCTCCTTATCGCAAGACTAAAACCAAATAAATCAAACCCTGGCTAGACTTAACCAATATTTTTTGTCATCATAATGTCTCTTTTTCAAAAGAGTTACATGATTCAAGTTCATTTTAATAGCAAGCAATGAAGAAATTACGGTTGTTTCCATTCACACATAGCTCTAATGGGAAAAGCTTGACAGTAACTGCTGTTGCAAGAAATTCTTAACTTTTTCAGGAAAGGCACTAGTGTTCCTACATGGGTAATTACATCCTGATTCTGAGATTTTCCAGAAAAAAAAATGAGACGATTGCTTTGTCCCCTAGACCGGAGAGAACTAACTGGGGGGGAAAAAAAAAATCTCTTCAGGTTAAAACAATGTTTTCAAGAGTAAATGATTGTGATGGAATGAGTAGATTACATCATTCATTCCCATAGCAACAAAACTTGTAAAATAACAACAAAGTTAGTAAAAGTTATTTGAGAAACCTCCCTTGTTAGGTGATATAAAACTCCAATGAAAAGATGAGATAGATAGATAGATAGATAGATAGATAGATAGATAGATAATTTACTACTTCTACTGAGTGTCCATCCGCTGTTTGTCTGTCTTCTTGATTTGTTTCCCCCACCTTAATATTTTGAACTTCTTTGGAATAATATTCTTTTGTCTTTTTGATAGCATAAAAGCAATTCTCTCTTTTTCACTCACTCTTTCACATCCTTTCATTCTGCCTCCCTCATCCTCCTCTTCTCCTTTCCTCTTTTGTCTGGTTTCAGCTCTTTTAATCATTTTCTATGTCTGAATATTTTTTTAACATAGCCAAAAAAAGAGCATTTGTAACTTTGCAATTGAAAACAAGGGGGAAAATCCTATAAGTATAATAAAATACCAAAATGCTGGTTTCTGAGGAAGTCTTATTGACAACCTGGATCAACAAGGACTCTGTTAGTTTTAATTTTTGCTATCAAATACTAACATATTCTTTTTTAATCAAAGATGGATTTTAAGATTGAGGGAGACTAAGAGGAAAACGCTTATCTATTGGAATCAGTGTCTTCTTGAATTTTCTGCTGCATATAAGCCCTTGTTTGCCTGCAATAAATAGAAATATGTTCTGGAAGCAAATCAAGTGAATTTCAGCATGAATACTCAGAGTAAGTTACTACTCAGTAGTAAAAAGGATAGTAGTTTCCAACTTGTTGGGAAGTGCTGCACTGAAATAACTCCTAGAAATGTTAAGAACTTTGCTTTACAGCCAACAGCTTTTTTTTTTTTTTTTTACTAGAAATGTGGAAAACATTAACTAAAATTGTATTGGTCTGTACAATTTTATTCTGTTAAAGACAGGTTTTACGATACATTTAGCCTTTTAAATGACACTAATAGTCCCTGGAGACACATGGTCTTTCCTGCAGTTCAACAATTAAGTCTATTTCAATGTTATTTGGATAAGTTGAAACAATTCAGTTACTGTATGTCTGCTCAGTGGCGTGTACTGTAAGGCTAATGGAAACCACCTAGAGTTAACGAAATAATAAGGCTTTAGCCAGCTTTAAACATCTACTAACTTTTGGGGGGGAAGTTAAAAACCGAGGGGATGGAAGAGGTCATTTTATTGGCAGAGAAAGGGGGGCATTTTTCATCCCTCATTCCACACATGCGCACCCCTCCTCCCATCTAGCACCACACACACACTTCAAAAAAAAAAATTCCCTAAAATCCACACAGGTCATAAGTCTGAGTTGATAATGAGCACGATTAATCACAATTGTGTTTCTGGTTTTTCTGCTTTTGAAATGTGTTACTTGCCAAATTGAGCTGGAAAAGGTTATAGAGCTGTATGCATAAATACACACATCATACAGTCCTTACATATATTTATGCATATATACACACACATATATATATATGGCAAGTTCTGAATTGCTCACACCTTTGTGTAGTAAGTGTCTGTTTATATAAATTATCTTCTGTTGCTATGGCTAGACTGCTTCCGCTAACAAACTAACTCTTTTAGACCCAGTTTAAATGTCTCTACAGTGAACTACTATGTAGACACATCTATAACCAGATTTTTACCACATGATTAAAAAAAAAAAGTGAAAGGAAGTAATTAAGAGGGCTTCAAAATCTTGGCTTCATTTCAAATCCCAAGTCTTGGACTAATCAGACACAAGAACAGTAAAAGGTACAGAGGGAGCTAAATTAATCACCGGTTAAACTGGCTGGTAGACTCCATCAGACTGTAGTGGGAGTGGAAGAAGTTCGTATTTCCTACAAACCTTAAGTTTTCCATATTTTTGGATCTTGAGAATCAAACTAGTTCTTCTCTTAGGGCTGATTCAAAGTTTGTCAGCTGTATCGTTGGAGTCAGTTAAATCCAGGTGGCCAAGAAGGCCAATGGCATCTTGACTTCTATCAGAAATGGTGTGACCAGCAGGTCCAGGGAGGTTCTTCTCCCTCTGTACTCGGCACTGGTGAGACTGCTCCTTGAATCTTGTGTTCAGTTCTGGGCCCTTCAGCACAAGAAGGATGTTGAGGCTCTGGAGTGAGTCCAGAGAAGAGCAANTTCACCTTCCCTGGAGGTGTTTAAGGCACAGGTAGACGAGTTGCTGAGGGACATGGTTTAGTGTTTGATAGAAATGGTTGGACATGATGATCCGGTGGGTCTCTTCCAACCCAGTGATTCTATGATTCTGTGTTAAATCTGTGAGGCTGTGATCCTGAACACAGGAGAAACCATGGCCTGACCTGTGCATGAACCACAAGAAGAGATTCATCTTATCATGACCTACCATTGGAGACACAGAAGAGAGAACAAAAGCAATCTAATACATGAAAAATGCATGTACCATGTGGCCATTCAAGTCTAGTGAACCTGAGAAGAGTTTATTTAAAAAATCACAGAAAACAGGTGTGTTTTTCAAAATTACTGATCCGGTCAAAAACTTGTCTTTACGCACACACATACACAACATCAAAATTTTGGTAATGACTATTCCAATATTGCTGAAATTACTCAGTCAAAATACGCAACAGCTGTGAGTGCAATAAGAGGCATTCTACCCACTCAAAGTGAATTTTCCCTTAGGAACCAACCCTCTCATCCATCAGGAACAAAGGTGGAGAGCTTTTGTGGCGGAAATTTTGGCAAAGGACAGTTTCGGAGGACTTTCAATACTGATTTGTCAAGGTTGGACTTAAAACTCACTTTCTGCCAAAAATACACCCCACATAGGTGGTTGAGTGCTCTACTTAAACCAATAAGCCCACATCAGTGTGAGGTCTGGGGCCACAACCTTTGTCCACCAACACAAACAAGTGAAAATGCACTAGACTCCATGAGAGATGTGTTGCAGACATCCAGAAAGCCAGTAGGTCCTACCCGAAGCAACCAAGTAGTATCATACAGATATAAGTGATAATCTAATCTCAAATTCAGAGAGACGGAAAGGTCTACAGTGCCCTTCTCAGGGGGTTTGGGGGTTTTGAAGAGATTTGCTGTAGTGATGACCCTCCTATGAACAGTTACAGTAAAACAGGTTTCCTCAGAAGACTTCTGACAAAGCATATATCCAGGCGAAGCCATTAACTGTACTGAACATTGACCTTTGGGGTAGTCCACACTGAATCTAATCTAGAAATTATTAGAATATAACACTATAAACAATTAGCTCCTTTAGCTGGAAAGTCTCTTTTTACCAGAGTTAAAGGTTGGCAGGTTTTGAAGACTGGCCTCGTCCTTCTGCATTTATTTAAGAGTTTTCAAGGGAGAACAGGAATACAAAATAAGGTCTGTGGAAGAGCTTTTCTTTGATCTAATACAGCCTACTATTCTGCAAGCTGCAAAGGTACATTTTAATTACCACAGTGAAAGCAGATGTAAAATCAATAAGGTGTTTTATTTCTCTCATTGATATGTATAAATACTTACTTTACAGCAAGGTTAAGCTGAGTTTTCTGTCATTAAATGTAAGGATTGATGCAGGCCATTCAAATCAGGTTAGTGCAGCAGAGAACAGACTAGCCCTCCATGTCACACCATCACCTGAATATTCACCCAGCGCTTCAGAATTTATTTTCTGGGTTATTCAGAAATTTCTGTCATCACTCAGTTGAGATTGAAGACTATAAAAGACAAAACTTTATTACAAATAACTGGGTCAGCCACTCGAGTATTTACGCAACTGTGCTTGCTTGTCTTAATTTATGAAGTAGTTTGATTACTATAGAATTTCTTGAAGATGTCTCATTTTAATAGAACCACTAATTTTCTGCTCAGAGGATGTGTTGAAATTGATGGTCAGTTCCCGTTCTTCATTTTAAGTGGATCCAATCCAGAACCTCCCACTGAAACTCTCTCAAACTTTGAGGAAAATTCAAGCTACATTTGCAAGTATCAGAGGCTTAATTTTTTGTATTTATTTATTTATTCATTTATTTACTTATGTTATTGGAATCACAGCCTCCTATTGCCCTTGACTGACTTCAAGCAGTTTGTCTCTGCCCTCATAATGGTTCTCATTTATGACAAATCAGAGGTCTCCTTTATCCCCTAAAGTCCCTCTGTCAAGAACTCTGATAATCATTCCTACATATCACTTTTTACTTCACTCTGAATGGAAACAGATTCTTTAAAACTTGATGGGAAGAGAGGCTGGCCCAGCTGCAGCAGCTCTTAATGTAAGATGTCACTGGGCTCTGCCTGTACTCCAAATACAGCTGAGATGTTAGACAGAACAAGCCAAAACTTAAGAGGACTTTAAACACTGGCTACCTAAGCACTGAAATAAAATGAAAAGCTTTAAATTCAAAAACTTTGTAGCTTTTAACCTCGGTTTTCTTTGTTAGAAAGTCATTTCCATCTCTGATGGTGCTAGGAGTCTGCTTTCAATGCTGAGAAGCACACAAGTATGCTAATAACAACTGGAGAACAAGTCTTACAAGGAGTGATTGAGAGAGCTGGGGTTGTTTAGCCTGGAGAAGAGGAGGTTGAGGGGAGACCTCATTGCTCTCTACAACTACCTGAAGGGAGGTTGTGGAG
>WAAB01005859.1:0-13806 GCA_013389865.1 Piaya cayana | reverse complement strand
TCTCTCAGCTGCTCCTCATCAGGCCTGTTCTCCAGCCCCTTCACCACCACAATGCATTCGTGGAAGAGTAGATGTCAGTTTGCATGGACAAGTAAGAGCACTACAGGTGTTCCAATCCCACTTTTGTTAACCACCTTGGATACACATCTGTGTAGGTTTCTCACATGTCATGCAGTGATTTCTGGATACCAACAGTCAAGAACTGAATCTGAGGAAACACGACTTCTTATTACCCTCACTGATCCAGCTACTGCTGCTAAGACACTAATGCATTTCTTTTCATTTCTTTCCCAATTTTGAAAAAACAAAAGAACAAAAAAACCAAAAACTCTGTTCAAGACTTCAGTGGAGATGATACAGATTTTAAAAAATGAGTCCCCCACTCTAATGCCAAATTATGCGCTTTACAGCAGCCAGCTTTGCAGTGCTATATGGTCTTCTCTAGCCTCATCCTTCTGCCTGCCTACAAGAAATAGTGACAAATTACAGTTGGGGGGGGGTGGGGAGGAGACTGAAGAAAGAAATATTCCATTTTTAATTGCCTTTTCATTTTCTTTTTATAGCCATGCTTAAACTGTGAGTTATCAGAAGCTGTTCAAAGTCTTTTCCTTTTACCATTTTAAAATATATTCCTCCTAAAGCCGGATGAAAAATACAGTTAATGGGGTTTTGTGACTCCCACAAAGTCCCCTACAAATTAAGGGACTTTGAAAAAATGTCAGCTGCCCAGTTCCCAAGAAAGAAAAATTAAACAATAAAGGCTTATCGACTTGTTCATGAGAAGATAAAGCACTTATGAATGAGACCCTCTCGTACTCTGTGGTTTGTGATCAGAGTCTGCAATTTCCAAGATTCAGAGAAAATATTCTGATTAGTGAAAAAAAAAAATGCTCTGATTAAATGAGTTTTAAGATTTTATAACTGAATCCCATCCTCCCTTCAGCCTGTTTTCATACAATGTGCTGTCTCGCTCAGTCATGCTCCTATCACTACCAATTATAACCAGTGCCATAAAAACATCACATTCATGCAGATCAGCTGGTTGTGCCAAGTTCAAGAAAGGACAGCAGGATAGAGATGACAGCAGCTTCTGCTGGCTCGGCTCCAAAGTCCCTTCAGGCTTGTTGTTGTTTTTCTCTTCTGCAGACCCCCAGGATTTCAGTTTTGCAGAAATATTAATGTGATCCCTCTCTCTAAGAGGGCCCAACTCCCAGTCTATGGATACCTTTGAGGGTATTTCTGTAGACTGCTACAGGTCATCTACAGAGCTCTTTATCCTTCATGTCTTCCTCTTTTACACTATTTCTGATCCCCCTGCCATGTGTTAACCTGACACAAGCAAAAGCCTTAAACAGAAACGTACATATCTCGATGATCCAGTGGGTCTTTTCCAACCCAGTAGTTCTATGATTCTATGATATGTGCTGCATACAGATAACTAGGATTAGGGAGCCCACTTTTGCCAGGCATATGGCTTCTGTATGGTTTAAAAGATCTTAGAGCAAAGAGGGGAGAGGTGACCTGTGGAAGATTTCCAATTTTAAATTTGCTGACTTCACAGAATCACCGGGTTGGAAGAGACCCACTGGATCATCGAGTCCAACCACTCCCACAAAACACTAAACCATGTCCCTCAGGACCTCGTCCACCCGTAACTTAAACACCTCCAGGGAAGGCGAATCAACCACCTCCCTGGGCAGCATATTCCAGTGCCTAATGACCCTTTCTGTAAAAAACTTCCTCCTAATCTCTAACCTAAACCTCCCCTGGCGGAGCTTGAGGCCATTCCCCCTTGTCCTGTCCCCTGACACCTGGGAGAAGAGGCCAGCTCCCTCCTCTCCACAACCTCCCTTCAGGTATTGTGGAGTCCTGCCCTATGTCATCTAGAGGAAGGGTGGTAAGACAAAAGAAGGACTCGTACTATTCCTTTCTTGTCCTAGCACAGCAAACAAGGCATCTTTCTAGAGGCTTGTTAGGTTACTATTGAGGGTCCAGGTGGATTTCCTGACTTAATTTCTTTGTAAATTGAAAACTGTTTCACTTGGAAAATTATTATGACTGTAGCTAGCTAGCTATATTAATCAGGGTTGAAAACTGGTTTAAAATGCTTTACTTCAACTTACTGCATTAACAAGAGTAAGCTGAAGAAACCAGCTCTTCTTACACAGCACAAAGGAAAATGAGATTTTAAGAATACCTTTCTTATTCCCTTTCCCTCTGTCTCTCCATTTTTCTGATATTAGAAATGTGAGGGCAATTTCATCAACAACAAGATAGTTGTTGGCCGCAAAAAGAAAGATCATTCACTTCTCCATATGAACTACAGCAAAACCTCGACTAAAATTTTAAAAAAAAAATCCTGCATCATAATTAAAACCAAATAAAGCATTTTTGTCTTACTCATTTTCATCTTGGGAGGGAAAAAAAGAAAACAAATAAATTAAATATCGAGACAGTTCAACACGGTATTCAACCACCTCTCAGGCTCCTAACCTGCTCAATGTTGTATATTTTTAGCATTCAGCTGATTTTTCTAACTAAGCAGGGACAGCACTAATTGCTGCAGGAGGCTGACGTGGAAGAAATAGTCACATTCTTCCTTCAACTTGGTGCAGTCTGCCATGACTCTGCAGAGTGACACAGCGAACTCAGAATAGCAACCGAGCAAAGTGAGCCCCCCTCACGCCAGACAGGGATCACGGAAAATGATGGAGTGTCTCTGAATTAAAGACAAAAAGCAAAAAAAAATACTCAAAATCTGGAAAGCCAGCTCATGTCGAAGGAATATTCAATTTAATTGATGATAAAAGAAAACCCAGGAGAAGGGTGAGCTTGGATGACATTCAAACACGCATCCTGTGTTAGGAGGAGGGTAGAGATACCATCTGCTTACATTACTCTTTATTGCTAGAACCACAGTGTTTAAGTACAAATATGAAAACAGCCTTTGCTACACAAGAAGAGGCCACGACCAACAAAGTCAAAGGTTTCCTACTTCATCAACTGATGGCTCTTTGCTAATGCTCCTTCTCTGTAGTAGCTGGTGGAAAGCAGAACTAACAGTGGGGGGGAGCAGCAGGAGGGAGGTGTCTGCTCCCTTGGGAGTGAATGCTCCCTGTACTCATTCTCTTCCACGTAAGAGAGAAATACTGAAGCAGTGCAATTCTGGTTCCCTTGCTCCAGCAAAAGTGACTCTAGATCCTTTGGTCTGTCATTTACATGCATAGACTCTGGAAAATGAAGGTATGGTTCTGTCAGTGGTCGTATAAACAGACAAGGAAGCAGAGAAGATATTTTCTAAGTTCCAGGAAGAGAAAAGTGCTACAGACTAGGAGAAGCCTGGCTGGAAATTTGCCTGGAGGAGAAGGACCTGGGGGTATTGGTCGACAGTGGCTGAACATNCTGGAGAACAGGCCTGATGAGGAGCAGCTGAGAGAGATGGGGGTGTTTATCCTGGAGAAGAGGAGGCTGAGGGGAGACCTCATTGCTTTACAGAAAGGGTCATTGGGCACTGGTAGAGGCTACCCAAGGAGGGGGTTGATTCACCTTCCCTGGAGGTGTTTAAGGGACGGGTGGACAAGGTGCTGAGGGACATGGTTTAGTGTTTGATAGGAACGGTTGGACTCGATGATCCAGTGGGTCTTTTCCAACCTGGTGATTCTGTGATTCTATGAAAATCCTTTGTCTGCAAAAACAAAACCAGTTTTAAAAAATAGTCAGACTTTCCTCATCTCACAAAGATCACCACATCTTTCTCTCATCACTACGGGATGCAGGAGGCACACAATCCTTTTCCTGGTCAAATGCTAAAGACGCATTGTATATAAAATGCACAGACAAGCAGAATAGGTTTACATAATGTTAATACAGACAAATGACATGTACAACATATCTAGCTGCAGTTTAATTAGATTAATTAGATCAATATAATTAGCAGTGCTGTATTACACTATCAGGACGTAGCCTCGCAACGAACACTGCTGAAAATGGTTTACAGTCTTAAAGCATTGTAACAGCTCATGCAGCATTCGTGCTATCATGCATCAATATCACCACTAACACACTATTAATACTGGTAGTTTATAGGACACTCAGGAGACACATAAAACACTACCCTAGCAGAGGAAAATTTTGATAATGGAGCCTGTTAAATTATTTCAACTGTCGAAAAGATCTCATTCGAACTTAGTTCCAAACTACAGCGTGGTCGTGATTATAGAGCAAGTTAATTTAACCCATTGAGGCCAAAGCAGACATAATGAGCAAAACAGACTGAGGTAGCGTGGTTACCAATGAGCATTTTGCAAAGAGTTCCCCGTAAGTTTTGTACACATAATAAATCATAAGTAGCTGTTTAACTATTGCATCATCTACTTGGATGTAAACACGATGTCGCACTTGGTGAAATCTCATACAGTTTTTATTATTTTTAATAGCAACTTTGCATTAAACAGGGCTACAGGATTGTGCTTGGACCTGGTAAAAAATGTTAATTTACATATGCTGGTGCACTCAATACACTTGGACTCATAACTTAGCAAACAAATTATGTATGTGCAACATCTAGAATAAACTTCCGAGACTTTCTGTATCCTGGGAGTCATAGCCCTGCAAGGAGAAAAGAGAAAAATAGCAAATTCAGACCCTTCAAAATAACAACAGACACTAAAATTTAGCAACACAAAGTGATAACCTAACCAGAATTCATATCTATAGATTTCTCCCACTAAGTAGAGAAGTTACTCATACAGAGTTTATCTGCAGTTTTAATTTGATATTTGCACCAAATTCTAGTAAGAAAAGCAGCTGGTGCCTTAACTGCTTAGACTAGGAAAGGGGTTTTTCTCTTTGCATTTAAACATGTGTAAGAATACATCTTTTCATGGAAGAGAAACACAGAATCACAGAATCACAGGGTTGGAAGAGACCCACTGGATCATCGAGTCCAACCACTCCCACAAAACACTAAACCATGTCCCTCAGGACCCTGTCCACCCGTAATTTAAACACCTCCAGGGAAGGCGAATCAACCACCTCCCTGGGCAGNCTCCCACTAAGTAGAGAAGTTACTCATACAGAGTTTATCTGCACTTTTAATTTGATATTTGCACCAAATTCTAGTAAGAAAAGCAGCTGGTGCCTTAACTGCTTAGACTAGGAAAGGTTTTTTCCTCTTTGCATTTAAACATGTGTAAGAATATATCTTTTCATGGAAAAGAAACACATGACAGCCCTGGCATCTTCATCTACACCCAAGATACACTGATAAGGAAAAAAAATGCTGGAATTCATATTTCCATCCTGCAGATTTTGCCGGTGAGAGATTTTGCCGGTTGCTCAAACATTTGACCATGGAGTACTGAGCAAATAAAATCAACCTATTTCATAAAGAAAACCAGATAGTTCATTTACTACCACCCTTATACCCCCAGAAGGCTGAAGAATCTTGGAACAAAATGGCCTTGTTTTCACCTGTGTAAGAATTAGGCACCAGGAATCCTAAAGCTCATTACAAGAGCAAGTGAAGAAAGTTTAGATGTGGCTCAGGTTTTCTTAAGAACAGATGTAAATTAACAGTATGTATCTCCCTATAACTTAACAGAGGAAAACATCCCATTTTCCATAGGTTTGGGGATACCTTGGATACGTTATGGTTTATACTAGCAGTAGTCCAAGGCATCTGTGCTTGATCATATTTTTATTCCAACAGAAAGTTAAGCACAATTTGAAGACCCCCTCTTCCTGCCTGTTGGGAACATACATTACTGCTTAATTGATAAAACCAGCATCATTCAGTCTTTATCTATCTTCAGAATTGTGTTGGACATACACTCCCTGATTTTGACTTTGGTTGATTTTACATTCTACTAATTAGAATCTAGTCTTCATTAGATTTACACAACCAGTTAAATAGACTAAAGCACCGAGGACTGAAATTTTAAAAAAAAGTGTGTCTTTTGTCTGGTAATAATCACCTATGTTATGAAAATTGTGAAAGCTGAAAGTGAACTTTATAGCTTTCCAGATTTTTTCATGTGATGCTGATTTTAGCTTCTCTGATAGAAAACTCTGCTCACTCATTGTCTCAGTGATACATTAAGAAGAAAGTAGTAATATTTTTATGTGTGAGCACAATTAATATAAAGCAGGTAGGTAGTCAAGTTGATATGAAATGAAAAAAATCAGAGCAGAAGTTGTTTGTGTCTAGTTTCCATGTTTTCATTCTTTTTAAAAAATAGTTATTTTAGGATACTTTGCCACACAGTAGTGTTTTACCATATATATATTGTATGACAGCTAAATGACAAATTTGTCTGAAGCTAATATTTGAAGAGTTAATTATAACCCATATTACACATTAAAGAAAATCAATATATATTTGGCATGAGTCATTGTTAAATCTTATTCCAAACAAAGCAAACTTATCAAAAAAAAAAAAAAAAGAAAGCTCCATTTTGAACTCCATTTTTACTAAAACAATCCAATTTGAAATTTAATTAGTAGAAAAGGAATAATTTGTCAATTTATCTGTGCAAAAATCCTTTTCTACCATAACATTATGCAATCTGCTTGTATGATGCTCAGCTGAAAATTTCACATCTAACGTTGTTTGACAGCAAAACAATGGGCCGGACTGGTCTAATTGCCAAACACCTTGGCATACGTGATATTTGGACTCTGAAAAGCATCACCAAATCTGGGGTATCTGTTCCAACCTTTCAAGATCTTTCAAATGGTTGGACTCAATGATCCGGTGGGTTTCTTCCAACCTGGTGATTCTATGATTCTAAATAATTAGGGAACTAAGAATTTGTTCTCAGAATTACTCAAGGAGTACATAAAGAAAAATGCGTTACATTTTTCCAGGCACCTCCAGAACTAGGGATTTTTCCCTCAGGTAGTTACCAGTAATTTCAGCGTACAGATTTTGTCATTATGCTAAGCATACTAGCCACAGCCATCCAAAGCATAAATAACTAAAATTTTAGTATGAAATAACTCTAAATGGTTCCAAGTTGACCCTCCTTTTTCTGATAGCGACTACAAAGCTACAGCAACAAACCTCAAATATTTCATTTGTACAAAGGCAGGGAAAATTTTAAAAATTTTTTTAAAAAATGCAGCACTAAGAGAGAAAGATCCTTGAACAACAATAGAGGAATAAATTACAAAGATTATTATATTCATNCAAGGAGTACATAAAGAAAAATGCATCACAGTTTTCCAGGCACCTCTGGAACTAGGGATTTTCGACTCAGGTATTTACCAGTAATTTCAGCATACAGGTTTTGTCATTATGCTAAGCATACTAGCCACAGCCATCCAAAGCATAAATAAATAAAATTTTAGTATGAAATAACTCTAAATGCTTTGAAGTTGACCCTCCTTTTTCTGATAGCGATTACAAAGCTACAGAAACAAACCTCAAGTATCTCATTTGTAGAAAGGCAGGGAAAATTTTTTTAAAAATGCAGCACTAAGAGAGAAAGATTCTTGAACAACAATAGAGGAATAAATTACAAAGATTATTATATTCATTGGTTTTATACTTAAAAAAAAAAGAAGAAAAATATGGGCATGCTTAAAGCACACTTTACACAGGGAAGGGATTTTTTTAGTTATATGTGCATGCTAGATTTACATATGATTAGGTATCTAGCAATACCGTCTCATCTGATCATCCTTTGGTCAGGTAGGCTCTGAAACTGCATGTTCATTTTAAGAAAACAAGTTTTATAGCTGTAGCTGAAAAAAAGCCACAGGTCATGTAAAATCAATCCATTGCTCGCAGGATTATAGGCAGATTAAGACCAGGATTACAGGAGCAAATCAGCATGTTGTCTGCATATTGTGAACCCAAATTTACAGAGTTTCCAATTTTCATTTCTTGAAGCAATCCTCAGTTGCTGAAAAATAAGGCTAAAGGTTCCATTACAATTGCAAAAAGAAAAGAGGATAACGGGCAGCCTTGTCTAGCTCCCTGGTGTCATTTTAAAAAGGGCGAGTTTAAATTGCTAGTATGTACAGACCGGGTCAAGATATTACATATTTTTTTAATCCAATTTTTATGAAGGTTTTTCTAAAGTGAAGAGTGTGAGGGTTTTGGGGGGAGGGCGGAGGTGGGTTAAGAATAGTCAACAAGTATTATCGTTTTAATGAGTCCAAAGAGTTTCCAGTCGGCTGAGTGGACAAACCTGTATTATCAAACTCTGATGGTGACTAAACACAAAACTCTGCATCATCCTCAATGAAGCACAATGGAAATGATCCAGGCTGAGCTATACGGAAATGGTTTCTGATGAGCTGAAGAAGTGTTTCAGTAAGCCTCTGCTACATTTTAAACCTTCAGTTAAGGCTTACCAGGCATTTGAATGCCTGCGTATGCACTTTGCATGCAGGAAAGTATTTCAACACTCGTAAATAAGTGTAGTCTGATGTTTAAGACCAATATCCAATGCTACAGATAGATAGGAAAAAGAGTATGTAAGAATTGTCACATTGTGTAATAACAGATTTCTTGATTCACATGTTCAGTTAAGCATTTTCAGTAATAGATCAGTTGTGCCTGTATGATTTCTCACTAACTGTTTACTGGCAGCTCATCTAACCATGTTATTTGCCCCATTGTTAGACTACACGAGCATTTATTATTTCTTATTAAGTCTAAGGTTACGCTTTGATCTGGTGAAAGTTTCAATAAACTCCTTTTTGTTTACAAACTTTATCTCCTGTTGAAAGCAACTTGGAAGATTAGAGTGCCTGACACTGCTCTTTGAAAGTGCTATTTATGATTTCCAGATCATATGTCAAAGTTTGAGCCCTTAGTTTTAATAATTGACGCAGTTTGGGATAGTCATCTTATTCCTTACACAGAACATGTGCCAGCAGTTTCTCATTTGTATTCTTGCTGGTTTACTTTTATATGAAAGCTTTTCTGCAGCCATGGCAAGTTGCCGTTTGTTCACTTTTTTGTCAGCTAATTCAGTTGAGGTTTTTTAGTACACATATTAGTATTCATTGATTTTTGTCATTTTAAATCTATTATTCAAAATTACTATTGTTGTATCTCTCCTTTTTTTGAGGTCTACACCATTGTTAATTGTGGTTTTTAATGATTCCCGTCGAGGATTTTATAGCATATTATTACCATCACACAATCAAGTTTCAGATTAATATTTTAGTCTGAAAAAACACTCATTTTCTTGTTTCGAGTCGTGCTCAATTTGTTCAGGGAGTTTCATGCTTTGTGACAATTTGTAAAAAGATTTTTTTTTTCTGTAACTCGTACAGTGGTTTGGAAGAATGAAGTGGTAAAAGAGAAGTAAAAAAAATGTCTGTATAACACTCGTGTGACATTTTCACTTTGGCCTCCTCTTTCTAAAAGGTAGATGGGAGCATATTGATCCACTCCCCGTGTGCTGTTCATAGCTGGCCCAAGACAAAATGAACTGAAGTGTTGTAAGCTGGAAACAGCTAACAGGCAGATCACTGAAATTAGGCCATCACTCAAGGCATACACCTCTCGTTAGCCCAAAAAGACCTTCCTCAGCATTGTCATTTGTGTACCTGTGACTGATGGCACTCCCAGTTGAAATTTGGGTCTGTGCATCTTGTTGAAAATCAGTGGGGAAAAGCCCTCAACAAAAGTTCTCTGAAATATTGCCTTTCCCTTCCAACCTCATCTTGTCTTATCCAAAAAAAGAAAACCTGGATCCCACTTCTTTTCAACCACATATTTATTTCTCACAGGCACTGGATATCTGGGCAATAATACTGACTGCCTCTGCAGACAATCAGCTGTGTATGTGTGCTCTCGATGATAGATTCCACAAAGATGTTGAAAAAGATAGAGGATTGAAAACTATATGTCCCACAAGGGAGGTCTTCTGTTATCTGTCTAGGAGTAACACGCAGAGCCAGCTCAGAGCTGCACTTCCAACCCTGCTGAGTCTTGTAAGTGAATCAGCTGCAGCCAAGAGACTCATGGTGTCGAAGGCTGTTGATGGATCAAGATACAGGAACATACACGTCTTCCCTTTCTCAGCCGCTGTAAGTTCACCTACCAGGATCACTAAAATCTGTCTCCACACTGTTCTTATCCAGACTGATACCTGATTATGGAGAACAATGGATTATGACAGATGGAGTTCTAGAATTTTCCAGAATTTTTGCTTAGGCCGAAGAGTTCAGATATCTTAAGTATTCATGTTTAACAAACTTGTTCAGATGAAGGGAGATAGCAGAGGAGCATCTAAGAAGCTTGAAGCACACTAATTTCCAATAATCTCTCAGTTTAGCTTTAATGTAAAAATCTACCATTTCACATTTTAAAACTTCTGTTGGAATTTTCACTTCAAAATTGAAGGCTTCTTTTCCCCAAAGAGATTCAATTTCTTTATGTGTATGGGGATTAAAATACAATCTTACTATTGGACTTCTCCCTATTTTTATGATCCTTCCTGAAGCATAAGGTTCTTGGTACTGTACAAGAAAGAGAGAGAGAAAAAGAAAAAGAAAAAGAAAAAGAAAAAGAAAAAGAAAAAGAAAAAGAAAAAGAAAAGGAAAAAGAAATAGAAAAGGAAAAGGAAAAAGAAAAGGAAAAGGAAAAAGAAAAAGAAAAGGAAAAAGAAATAGAAAAGGAAAAAGAAATAGAAAAGGAAATGGAAAAAGAAAAAGAAAAAGAAAAGGAAAAAGGAAAAGGAAAGAGAAAAGGAAAGGGAAAAGGAAAGGGAAAAGGAAAAGGAAAAGGAAAAGGAAAAGGAAAAAAAGAAGTTACTTGTCTGGTAGTCTCACATAAGAATGTTTTCCAGGAATGCAGAAAAGAAAGAAAAGTAGGACAGTAGCTTTATTATGAATAGTAGTTATTGAGAATGGAGAGAAACGGTGAAGCATTATTTGCTACAGTGGTGACGAGCAGTAGTAGTTGCAGAGCATAGTGGGAATTAACGGAAACTCTTGTACTAAATTTAAGCAAGTAAGTTTACCATCTCAAGATAAGCCGTGCTGCCCATAGAGTATGAGGAAAAACTGGTAGGATCGCAAACACCCTTGAGTTGGTTATCACATACTGATCTCCTAAATTCAAATTTTAAATCAACAGAAGTTTCCACAGAATTTCTAATTGAATGCAAAGAAATGCTGAAGGACTGTAATTTATTTCTGCCCTGCCAAGACACTATATACAGCTGATAGAGCTGCAGATGCAGTGGTNGAATGCAAAGAAATGCTGAAGGACCGTAATTTATTTCTGCCGTGCCAAGACACTATATGTACTATATGACACCAAGGTACTGATATGCTGTTTACAAATACTTACAGTCAAGCACGCGAGCACTAAGAGAATGCTAGAGGTTCAATTAGCATAGAACTGGGCCTATACCCTACTTTTATTAATATTAATATAACCGATTCAACCAGAGAGATCTTTCTAATAAATAGCTCTTGTTTGGGCAGGATATTAACAGAAGGAAAAATTATATGAAGGCTTAAGGTTAGGGTTTGATTGAAGATTTCGGGCTACTGAATCTATTTAGTAATTAGATGGGGACTAAAAGGAACGTTTTATCTCAGAATGAATATGAGTTATTTGTTGGGACAAAGAGCCAAAGTCCCGCGTGTCAGGCTTTCATCTACTTACGGCAAATGGAGAAAACTTGGCTTCTCAGCAGTGGTCAGTAATCAAATGTGAAAATTCAGTCAAGTTAGTGTTTTCTCAATTACAAAGCTTTTTAATGTATTGTTTTAAAATAATTGAAAATAAGCATCAGTGGGAATAAAATTCTCATTTAAAAAATGTTTCTGCAGCAGGAATGTCGAAACAAACTACAGTAAATAGCTCCTTCCTTAATGGTCTCACTCTGTCTATTGTAAGTGCTGATGTAAATTACACCAGGGTTCAGAGCGACATCATTTTCTCTACTGTATTTTTCTGTTTTCATTCCAAGCGCAATTCCATATTGGAAGGGTGAAGAGAACCATCATGAGGGGCCAGGGTTGTACATGATGAGGTTTTTGTCACATTGATTTTTCTCTTGGAGTAGGTATCCATAGAAGTATTTTTTAGAATTTTCTATGTAAAGACAATTTCTTAATTCAAGAAATAATTCTACTCAATTGTTTGCAAATGTCTGATTCCAAACATTTCAACAGGGAAATTTTGCAGTGGCTTTTTCAGCCTGTAATATTGTGTCCACTATTGCAACGCAACAAAGAAAAGAATGGCAGGAAGAGATATTGCAAATTGTGTCTAAAAATGACCCAAAAGCAAAAGACATCCCAGCTCTGCATCTCCAGAGCATATGCAGAATCTACAGAAAGGGACATGCTCTCTTCAGCTGAGTGAAATCAACACTAAATCACTATATTTCTCTGTTACATTTGTTTTCCATAGTTCATATGATTTGGTAATTTGATACTTTTTTTCCTTTGGAATGCCACTTTAAAAGAACACAGAATCCATGCAAAATCTAATTCTGAATTTGTATCCAGAATTCAAAATATATGAATTTTCATTTGTCTTAGAGCGCAATTCTGAAGGATCAAAAGGACTTAGATTTTGGTAAACAAAGAATGGAATGAACCTGTCTTCCAGCCCTAGTTTCTGGGGATCAGTCTCTCCAGTGAAATACTTCAGAATCTGATCCTTTACATTGGCCCCTTCATATTCTGTAAATAAAAGAAGAGATATAAAGTGACATGATCTGCATATTTATTAATAAAAGTGATCTTCCTACTCTTAAGCCACATGAGCACCAGCATCGTAGTAGAGCATCAGACACAGCTTTGCCTGGAATTCTTGGACAATTTTTGGACAATAAAGACACCAGACCCTTGACAGACAAGCCTCATGGGAAGTAGATTAAGGATACTAAGAGGTTGCTTTGTAGTATTTCCATCTGAAATCTGGGAAGCATCAAATGGTGCTATGCAAACAAAGCCAAAATTCCAAACAATCAAGAAAGTAGGTTGAGATCTGCTGTTTGATTTTTATCTCTAGGCTGCAAGATTTGAACTGGAAGTTTTCAGATCTTACTGCGCCAAAAAAAAATCAGGCATAAACTGACTGTATTTGGGCATTTAATATGGACGCACCCCAGAAGAGGAAAAGTTTTGTGAATCCAGCTGCTTAAGCAGAAAAAAAAAGTTCTAACTGTGACACTTGTGTATGAAAGTAATCTTAGGCTAAAAGAGAAAAGAGAGAACCAAGCCCAGCATGACTTCTGTCTGCATAGAAAATAATTCTCCAGAAGGGGATACAGAGGTTTCAAGCTTTTTTGAAGTATTTTAAAAATATATTTATTAAGGAAAGAAGAAACATCTCCATAATACACAAACTCACACACCCCAAAATGGAATTTTGAAATTATTTTGTCAACTACCCTCTTTTGGATATTGGGTTATGTGACTATTACAAACCTTCAACAGACATAAAGCAAAATCAGTCAGTTAAAGTTGCAATGGAAAAAAAAACAGGTTGTAAATGAAGTAGACAGAACTGCAACTATCTGGCAACTGGGACAGAAAGTAGCATAATAGATTGATCAGTTTAATGACTGACTAAAACTCTGTTCTAAAATAAGCTGCAGGATAAATAGGGGTAAAAATCGTTCCTGACTACATAGTCATTTCTGTATGATCAATTCCTCCATCTGCATTGCACAGTGTTGCACAAACTGCTTGAGATTAAAATCTTGAGGTTCTCTTTTTTGGATTTCTCTCAACTGGCAGCTTATTCAAGGTTATTAATCAGACCCGATTCATAATTCTCAAAATGTCATAAAGAGGGCTCACATTAAGAAAAAAAAA